>OY757191.1:22132607-22252746 GCA_963583895.1 Melanophora roralis
GGAATGAATTAAAAATGAATTGAGCAACAACTTAAGTAAGATGTCACATAAAAAAAGTTTGTAAGAAATGAAATTAAGGTTTTACTAATTAAAGGAATAAAAAATAAAAACTTTAAAATAAAGTAGATGAATTTTAACACGTCCATAATTTCATTTAAATTGCTTGAAACATTTTTAGATTTAATTTTGTTTATTCTTACCAAAATATACATAGAAATGGTGGCTGGCTATTGTTGGCGTGTTGTTGTTGCCGTTATGGTAAAATTCATGTTAGTAATTGTTGTAAAACGTTAATAGCGGAAGCATACAAGCAATTAGTGTTTTACTAAGTTAACTAATATTTTATGTAAATTTGTGTGTATGAATGTATGTGTGTTTACATATATATATATATATATTAGTATGTATTTATAAGTAATTACTAGGGATAATATGTAAGCACTTTATGGGAACATTGGTATTTATGTATGTTCATGTATCTGTATATGTTTATTATAATACAAAATTGGGACGCAAATATACGAGACATGTTAAAACATATTCAAAGAGCTATTTAACAATGTTGTAGTTTCTTATAAAGCAAATTAGTTTGAGCAAATTACTTGACTACTTAGCATTAATGTTCTTACCTCTTAATAATGTATTATTATTGAACAAAACAAATTACCAATTAAATACATACGTACATGTACTATTTATACACATATATGTACATGCATACATGAGTACTTTGTGTGTTTATGTCCAGCCAGAATTTTTGGATTTTTTAATAAAGTTTAATTAAGCGGTTAAAAATGCGGAAGAAGCGCACATTGTCTGAACAAAAAAAAACGTGACTTCCCGTCATTTATGAGTCTTTTTCTATATTGGCTTAGTCTTTTTCGACTCCTTTTTTCGTAGCATTAAAAGTGTTTTTGAATCGTTTTCTGTTCTGAGATTAAAAATATTTAAATTTTTCTGTAAATTCATTCATATGCAATTAAGATCTTTGCATGCTGATGTGGATTTTACCTAAACATTATTTGGAAGTATTTTCCAAGTACCTAGTACCCAGAAAATGAAATTTATTTAGGCAGTGAATTATGCTTATAATAACTTTTTTAAAACATTAGTTTGAAGTATATTGTCCATACTGGTTTAGAAAAGTACCCCTAAAAAACAAAAATTTTTTTTGTAGTAAGGTTGTGGCAAGAAAGTCAGATAAAAACAAGCGCTAGCTGATTACCGTTTTAAAAAAAAGTTCCTCCTTATATTGTACCCTTCTGTAGAAATTTAACTGTGAAACAAATTTCATATTGTAATGGTATTAGAGTACATTATTTGTTAGAAATTTTTGAACTGTTTCTTTATATGGTTACTGGTGGCTGTACTAAAGGATTTTTGGCAGATATATCGGGATTTTTACTGAAAGGCATATCGTTTTCGGGTTCAATAATCGGAGGGATTTTAGACGGATAGGTGATTAGCCCATTGCGTCCTAGACTCGTGCTGGGGCTGCCAGCTGTAATCTTCAGTCAGACTTCTTCCAAAGTTGGAGGGCGGAATTAAGTTTCAGTGACTTTGTACGATCGTTTGCCACCTTATCCCCCGAGACACTCTCTCACTCTAGCTGCAGGCAAACGAGTTCTGGAAGGGCATTACATTGGAAAATTTGGTCTAAAATCGAAAGTAGTGAGCTGCTTAGGCCTTTCAGCAAAGGAATCACTTCTTCTCATCCCCAAGTAAATAGCAGAGAGAGAACTTTCAGTCGCTGTGAATGACCCCATTCCCCAGGCTCAATGTTTCTTACAAGAATTTCGCGAATTATATATTTACATCGCCCTTAGCTCCTTTACTAATGTATGCTTTTCATCCTATATAAGAATACCAAATATCCCTAAACACTATAACTATGGATGCGGGGAGATTGGACCAATGCCGCAAACTGCGCTGCTAATACATTAGCGGAAGATGGTACCAAAATTAAGCAGTGGGCAGTTGACTACCTTAATGGCATTCCTATTTCCTCCTTTAAAGCCGCGTGAATGCTTACACGTGTCAAAAACCCTTTGACTAGATTTTTGTAAAAAATCTAGGCACGTAGTTTTTAGTGTAACTAAAACAAGGTTAGGACTGCCTTTCAAAGACATTTTAGAGGCTGTGAAAAGCCGCATAATAACATTAAGTATTTCTTATATTTTTATCTAGCCCACCATTTTCAGGGTCAGAAAAAAAGGTATCTTGTCCAATGAGGCTACATAACCCTGTCTAGTCTATCAATCCTCATAAGAGGTAGCAGTAAGCGATTACCTTAATATTTTACTCTTCCGATAATATGGCAAAGGGAACGAAGTAGAATAGTCAAGGGGGCTAAATTTCCGTTCTCTCTTCCTTCCGCAAGTGCCTGCACTGAATTAACCAAATCTGTTTTTGTAAAATAATTTTCTCTGTGTGTTTTTGTGATTTGTGTTTGTTTTTTTCCTCTTGCCTTTTTCACCAGCAACTATATTCGCAAACCATAAAAATAAAATATTTTTATAAAAACTTGTAGGGTTATATCAAATAGTTTAACTGCATATAATTAAATTTTTATGGTTTTAATAAAAAACAACATTTTTTTTATGATTTTAACAGTTAATAATGGATTTAAAAATATGTTTTGTTATGGTGGTAAAACAAAAACGTTTGCAATAAATAAAAATCTAGGACAATGGATTTTTGCATTTTATTGTTGCGAATGTTTTTTATTATATTTTTTCCCCGTAAAACAGAGTTTTTCGGTTTAAAATAACGACATGTCCTTTATTTATATTTTAAAAAAATCCTTGCACCCGCAGAGCACAACTTTTATATTTTTTTCCATCTAATGACCAACTGCAACTGAAAATTTTATCAGCTTGTCATTGAAAACGATATATTTTTTCATCACAACGCTCTTACGTAAACAAATTGAACAAAATAAAATATCAAATGTCCGCAACGCCACCAAAAAGCAAGTAATAAAGCCCAAAAGTAAAACGAATATTGCTGAGGTAATAGTAGTGGCTTATACATGGTTACTAGGAGACTGTCATAGTAGTTTTGGCAATTAAATAGAAAAAGATTCATAAATTTTGTTTCGTAATTTTGCTATACAAGTGCATTTAACTTTTATCAAATTGAAACTTCAAAAAAATGTTTGTTAAAATTTTATTCATTTTAAGAATTTATTTATTATTATATTTGTAGTGGTAGCAAACAATCTAGAGAGCATATAACAATAGGAAAGAACTGGTCAATATAAAGGATATTTATTTTCATTTTTTTCTACGAACAATTTCAACAACAGAAAGTAAAAAAAGTAGCACAGTCAAGGACTCTTAAAAAAAAAACTTAAAATGTAAAGGGAGATAAAACTGTTGTTTTGTATTGTAAATACACAAACATGCTTATGGGTTGGAATGTCTTTTTTTTTTTTGAGAATCCTTAACCCAACAAGCAGGAAGCTCTTAAATTTATTATTTCCTTAAGCATATAAAGAACACTTCACATTAGTAGGTAAGTAGTGACTAGGTAATGTTAGGTTATGGGTTAGGGGAAGGACTTAAGAGACCTAAAAGCATAAGAAAAACTTAAGCGAGCGACATCTAGTATAACGTCAGACCTAAAACATTGAACCCTGGCTAGTGTAAGAGCTAGGCAGTAACACAAGAAGTGCATCATTGAATCGGTTGCCTTTCTATATGCCACGAAATTGTAGTTCCCCGCCACCACTGTTGGAGGAAGGTGTGTTTGTAAGTTATAGTTATCCAGTAGCACTTATCACGTTGGTTAATTAAGGTTTCTTCGTTTTCAGGATTTCTTCAATCTTATCCTTATTTGAGTGGCTGCAGAGGTTTCTAATTATTCCGTTTCATTTCTCCACAGTACCATAGGGACGGCTTTTACAAGCTCCTATAAGCTTCTCATGCAATGAAACGCCTAAGGTATATTAGGTCAAGTGCCTGCTGTTTTCTGGCTTAAAGCACGACATAGGTTGCCGGTTTATTGGCGATTGATCCAGAATGTCCCATCACTTTTAAAGTGAATAGTTAGTTGATCACCTACTAGTGGTTTTACCTACTAGTGCCCTGATAAGTATTTCATGATAACTCGAAGCTCTATACAGTATTGTGGCCTGGGGCTTGGAAATATATTTTAGTGACGTCCAACTAGGATTGTCGATCTTGTATTAGTGCAGTGTAATTTGACTTTACGTTAACGTGGAAAATAATTTTGAGCTAAATAGTAAACAAAATTATTTCAAGTATTAAAATCTGAAAAATATTTAAAAATTATTTAAATATTTCAATATTTAAAAAAGTTTTTAAAAAATATGTATTTCTCTTATGGTCAGTGTTTGTTGGGAAAATCTCGCAGCTTTTTGACATAAGTATGTTTGTACGTTATTTTTAGGTTTTATTTATTAATGTATGTGTAATTTGTGTACTTTGCCATTGTGATAGATTGCAATACCCGTATCCTAGGGAACAAAAAAAAAGATGTAAGTGTACGTATGTGTTACATACTTATGTGTAACATACATTAGAATGTTTCATGCAAAAAATGAGTTTTCTTCTCAACTTTGCAAAAAATCATTTAAATATAAAAATTTTTATATATTAAAATTAAAAAAATAATAATATCTGCCTTTAAATTAAGCAAACGTAGGCAATATTTTTAATTTTATTTTTTAAATATTCTTTCTAAAATATTTGTTTTTTTAGTTTTATACAACTGAAAACAGTCTATCCTTTCAAAAGTTATTTGATATATTTTATTAATTTTTTTTTTATTTTTTTGCATTTTTTTATATATAACTTGTCTTAGTTCGAACTAAGATAGTTTTTAAGTCTGTTTTTCAATGCAACGCCCTAATAAATATTTGTACGTACATATGTTTTAAAATGTTTGTTTGGCTGACGTAAGAATGCTTCAAAAAGTTTCTGTATGTGTAACCATTTTATTGTATGTATTTTGGTTTATACGTTTGCACACATATACATATATTCTTACATACATACCTATCAGGCTTTGATGTTTTCCTTATTTAAGTATTTCGTCTGTCATTTATTGTTGGTAAGTGTTAAATTGTATATCATTGTGGTCATGACAAGCTAAGAATTTATGTTATATAAAAAAATTAATAAATATATAAATAAACAAAAGGATAAATAAATAATATGTATTACTATTCTAAATTGCATTAAATATTTATGCAATAAAATACAGTTTATTTAAAATCTTTAAGTGCCCAACTGAAAAAGAGCAAAAGAGGTAATTGGCAAAACAAGTTAAACTATATAATAAACAAATATTAAAAAAACCATAAACAATTTGCATCCACTTGCAGTTGTGGCTTATATTTACAGTAGGATGTTTTGAATAATCATAATAATAGTAAAAAAAATAATAATAATACAAATAATAATAAAAATAATAATAATAATAATAATAATAATAATAATAATAATAATAATAATAATAATAATAATAATAATAATAAAATATAAAATTATTTTATATCAAAAATTATAAAATTTATATAAATTAGTCAATACTATTTCTATAAAAGATATTTTTTGTAATAAAGGGTTAATTAGGATAGAACACTTGGATTATTTATTAGAAATTTTTATAAAAACCGTATCAAAACTCATCGTATTCTTCATGAATTGAAATAAGATTAAAAAGGTATAATACAAAAGAAGTGAAATATTATATAATTTTAAATGGTTTTAAAATAGTGATGAGAACTTTTCAATTAATTTTTTAAAGTTATTTAAAGTCTAAGATCAGTGACAAAAAAAAATATAAAATATTAAAGCTTAAAGCTTATTCTAAATTAACTGCAGATTCATTTGATATCAAATGTCTGTCTCTCTACTGGCAAAGACTAACTCTTCTTAATCTTTTGCACTTTTTGTTTAATTAACTTTATAGTTAAATTTATTTTAGTTTATTTAGAAAAAATTTAAAGTTTTATTTATACAAAATAATGTTTAATAATGCACATATATGTACATATTTTGCATGCATATGCATGCCTACAGAAGTCTATAGCCTATAGTGTGCTTATTGGTTATGTAAGATATATTATTCCAAAGACTTAAGCTAAAGCCTTTCTAAGGCTTACGTTTTTTTACTTAAATATGATTTCACATTTTTAAACTGATTTTTTTAAGTGGACCAGCCTTAGAGCATTTAAATTTTTAGAGCTTTAAAACTTGTTTTAAAATTGACTCAATTGTTGTATATCCTCAAAGATTCATGAAAAAAATTAATGGAAAAAGTTCCTGCATTCACAGAAATTCTTATAACGAAATTTTTTAAAACACTTACGTGAAGACGTTGCATTTGCCAACAATTATTGCTATTCGCCACTGTATTCATTGTTTAATTTATGGCCAGTCAACAGCAAACCTTTTGAAGTTTTCATCTTTATTAATTCTGAAAAGCCTTTAGCATAGTTACCTTCAACTTTTTTATAAGATTACTTCATCATCATCTTCATAAGATAATTTAATACAATTTTTCTCTGGCAACTAAGAGTCCATTATAATTCATATTCATATATTAAAAATTTTCATTAGGGCAGTAACTTCCAAGGCAACTACTTACAAGAAATAAACATAACGTCTTTAAATAAAGATACAAAAACGCTAAAAAGAAAATGTTAATAAATAAAATATTCTCTAATAAAATTTTTGCAAATATAGCAACATGTTTATACATATTTTTTCATCTTTGTAAAGTTATTTCTTACTTAACTCCCTAATACTGGCACATGGCAATGTAACGATTTTATTATAATTATTAATCGCACATTTTTTGTAATAACCAACTTAATGCACAAAAGTAATTTAAATACAATAAACTACTGGCAGGTAAATTTCATACACATTCACTTACACACACACTCACAAATGCCGGTATTTATTTACATATAAAATATAGCGACGAAAACATCAACTTGTTTACCAACAATAAAATGAACGAAGGAAAAGTATATTTTAATACTGTATGTGTGTGTGTTTTATGTTTGTGTTTGTACGTATGTTAATCATTAAATTATGCCAACAAGATATGAAGCAACAACCAACTTCTCATACACTTAAGTAGCATCCCAACAGTTCTTTATTGCCTGAACACTTACAGTTTTACTACCTTTAAATTTATGAACTTCACAGTGATGGCAGCATAATTGTCACACCACTTTCACATGAAGGAAGCCAATAAACTTGGCTGTTAGATACAATGTACGGATATATAAAAACAACGGTAAAATCTGATTATTTGTAAAGTTTTGAAGGGACAGTAAAGTTGCAATTGACAGTGCCACGTTCATTTTAAACAGTGTTGCAATTAAAATTTTTTTTATTTATTAAAATGCACGTCTTTAGACATTTTTGTTGTTCTTGGTTTAATATAATGTTTTTTTCTTAAAAACAATATATGTTTTACAATTGTGAAAAAAATGTATTTATGGAGTTTGGTTAAGTTTGCCTCAATGCATTTCATTTTCATTGATTTTGCTTATATAAGCTGCTTAGATTTTCATTTTCCCTAATACATTTAGATAACCGTTGGTTATCACTTAATGTATTTTAAGGTTTATAGAAAGCAAAACCTTTGGGTGTAATACGATCTATTACATAATTTAGTTTGTTATGGGCAATAATAACCGAATCACTTAGTCCTACTGCTGCTAAGGTCTTTGAAAGAATGTTGATTGCATTAATAGAACCGAAAAATCGATTAGATGTTTTAAACGAATATTTATAAGCGCATAATATGCTTTGAGTTTATAAGCAATTTATAATAACTTTTTTGGAAAATTTTAAAAGAAAATATGTTTTAATTTTATTAACATTCTTTTGTTTCTTAAACAACAAAATATCTTTTTTAAACTTTTGGTATGTGAACCGTCTTCTTAACTTTTTAGAAAATGTTACAAAACTGTAGGAATGTGGGTTCGAAATTGAATCATTAATACAAAAATAAATCCCTGTAGAACCTATAATAACAATTGCGCATTTTTATTTATGACGAAGATACCCCAAAAAATCGAGAGTATATTTTAAGAATTTAAATTGGAAACTCTCTCATTTATTGCTCTATTTCCAAGGTCTTGCAAGTATTTTAAAATGACCTGCAGGGAATATGTTTGCAGATGCGTATGTATTTGTTGCTTCTTTTAAAAATTTTAAATACCCATGGGAGTTTAATACACGCATAAATGAGATAATAATTTTTAAAAGAATTCCTTATTAACTACAACTCGTCAAAGTGTATATGTTGCTTTAATGTATTTATGTTTGTATGAACATGTACGTGTTTACTCATATGTGCTTTAAAGTAAAATTAAAAAAAATCAATCATATTTTAAAATTAAATAAGAACTTTTTAAAAAGATAAGAAAGCAAGCGTCAAAAGACAAACTCATTTATTTGAAAAACTGCCTTTTTTGGAAGTTTTTTAACAACTTCCATCAATCATTTTATTAAATTAATTATAAGTCTTTATGGATTTTGATCAGGATCTTGTTTTTGTGTTTAAGTTAAGAACATAAAAAATGCTTAATTTCTTTATATTTTTAACGCACCTTATTAATTTATTACCAGAATGTTTTAAAACAAAAGTCTGTCAACTAAAAATATTTTTTTTTTATTTTAATGGTCAGAAATATATGCAAAATTTGTAAAAAAAAAATTGGTATTTATAGCCTAAAATACAGGGAGGGGGTACTACTAACATATGAGGGACTTAAAACACAATGGGTACAATTAACTCACTTTTCATAATAAGAATAAAATCGTTAATGTAAAATTGCCACTAAAAATGTTTTCTGGAATATTATTTTTCTTACCTTTTCAATATTTGGTTGCCATATGGTAACATTGACTTTTGAAAACTGTAGTTCTTCTATATATTTGAATGCTCAACCTTGTTGGATTGTTAAATAGACAAATATTTTATTTGTCACAAAGTTAAATACAATATTTTGTGGACGGACTATTTGGCAGTGACTTTAGGATCATGACCCAGGTAGTGTTTCCGGGAGACAAAGAATGGATCCGAAAGGTTGTATGAGGGGTGTTCAGTCTTCACTGATTAATGGAAGATGAAGGTGGTCACCGGGGATGCTGTTTATATAACGGACATGGGAGTAGTGATATCATACAGACTTCCGGATGAGTGCCTCATTTTCCAGGCTGAGCTTCTGGCGGCAATGTGAGCCGCAGAATTAATAGCGAAGTACGCGGAGGAAAGAGGAGACATTGCAATCTATGTTGACAGTGAGCTTGAGCATGTCCTCTAGAGGGACATTATGTCTAGTCTATACTTGTGGACGACTATAGATGTGCACTCAGGGCAATCGTGGCGATACCCAGGGTAAGGCTCTGTTGAGATCCAGGCCATTGTGACGTTGCTGACAATGAACTTGCCAATAGACTGGTCAGGAATGTATTGGCGTGGGGAACTGGGCTTGGTTGTGAGCCGGTGAGGCCACTATTGGCTTTCTATAATGGACTTCTAGGCACATGGGTAATGGACAACGTGAAAGGGACAGGGCTGATTAGGGAATCTCCAGACTTCTGTGACGCAGGCTAGATAGAATGGGCACTGACCTGCTGCTCAGATTTTTTGATGATGAGGAGGAGATGGAAACTGTGGGACACCTTGCCATTTTCCTAGGCTGCACATCCACCGACAAGGGTGGTTTGGAGGGCGCTTCTTAAATCACCTTGTTGAGGTCTCTGGTAGTGACGTAGAGAACATCATAGGACTCATCAAATGTGTTAGGGGAGTCCGTAGATAGGTCGTTAAGTGCCTTTATTCTTATCTTTTTGACTTTTCTGAAGGGATTTACAATGAGCCTGAGGCCTCCGTGTGGAGGTGGCGTATTGCTCTCGCCAACACCCTTCATAGACTAACCTAATCTGAGTGCTATGTTTTTTTTCTAAGCTCGTGAGTTCCTTTCTTTTAATTATTATGCATTATACTATAAACAAATTTTTATGGCATTAATTACAAATATTAATGGATTTTGAGCAGGAGTTTTCAAAGATTCTTTTAAATGAAAAGCACAACAAATAAGAAATGTCTTACACTTTTAATGCTTCCCAATAATTTTATCCTGATTGTAAATATATTTTCAAGTAAATTTGCCTTAACAAAAAATAACAAGTAAGAGCGCTATATTCGGCTGTGCCGAATCTTATATACCCTTCACATTGGTCTTTAAATATACCCAGCCGAGTAATTTTGTACTGCAAATAATATAATAAAAAACCTTGTGCGAGTTTTAAAGCCCATAGAAAAAATAACAAAATTTTAACGTTGGCATGAATAATAGAAATAGATGAAGAAGATTTGAGGTCGACAGTAGTGCAAGTTTTTGACATTATTTATATTAAGAGGTTAATAAAAGTTGTTAATTTTTATGGGATGTTCTAGTCCCCCTGCTCCTCTCCAACTTTTTTTCCAAAATGTATGAATTATTTGATTATTACTTTTTGTAGAACATTCGAAGTCGATAGTTGTAAAAGTTTTCCAGAAGAAGCGTATGGAAAATTTTATAAAAATTGTTAATTTGTATGGGAGCTACCCCTTCTTCACCCCCCATCCGAAAATTTTTTTCTTCAGAGCGTAGCCCTTGATGTCCAATCACTTTCTGTAGAACACTTGGTTTCGATATCTGTTATAGTTTCCGAGTTAAAGCGTATCGAAAATTTCATACAAATCTTAAATTTGTATGGGAGCTACCCCTTTTTTTGCCCCCACTCAAAAAATTTTTTCTTTAAAGCGTAGGCATTCTCGCCCAATTTTTTTTTTGTAGAACATTTCATTTCGATGTCGTTTACAGTTTCCGAGATATAGCGTATCGAATATTTTATAATAATTGTCAATTTATATGGGAGCTACCCCTTTTTTTGCCCCCACTCAAAAAACTTTTTTTTTAAAGCGTAGGCATTCTCGCCCAATTACTTTTTGTAGAACATTTCATTTCGATATCGTTTATAGTTTCCGAGATATAGCGTATCGAATATCGATTTGTATGGGAGCTACCCCTTTTTTTGCCCCCACTCGAAAAATTTTTTCTTTAGAGCGTAGGCATATTCGCCCAATTACTTTTTGTAGAACATTTCATTTCGACATCTTTTATAGTTTCCGAGATGTAGCGTATCGAATATTTTATAATAATTGTCGATTTGTATGGGAGCTACCCCTTTTTTTGCCACCACTCAAAAATTTTTTTTCTTTAAAGCGTAGGCATTCTTGCCCAATTACTTTTTGTAGAACATTTCATTTCAATATCTTTTATAGTTTCCGAGATATAGCGTATCGAATATTTCATAAAAGTTGTTAATTTGTATGGGAGCTACCCCATTTTTTGCCCCCACTCAAAAAATTTTTTCTTTAGAGTGTAGGCATATTCGCTTAATTAGTTTTTGTAGAACATTTCATTTCGACATCTTTTATAGTTTCCGAGATGTAGCATATCGAATATTTTATAATAATTGTCGATTTTAATAAGAGCTACCCCTTTTTTTGCCTCCACTCAAAAAGTTTTTTCTTTAGAGTGTAGGCATTCTCGCCCAATTACTTTTTGTAGAACATTTCATTTCGATATCTTTAATAGTTTCCGAGATATAGCGTATCGAATATTTTATAATAATTGTCGATTTGTATGGGAGCTACCCCTTTTTTTGCCCCCACTCAAAAAATTATTTCTTTAAAGTGTAGGTCTTTGCGTACAATTATTTTTTGTAGAACATTTTAAGTCGATAGCTGTTATAGTTTACGAGATATAGCGCATAAAATATTTCACCAAATTTGTGCAATTGTAGGAAAAATACCCCTTCCCCTGGTCCAATCTGAAAAAATTTTTTTTTATTATTTAGGCCCCTTCTTTAGGAGTATCCGTGCCAAGTTTTGTGGCAAGAGTGACTATACTTACTGAGATATATAGGGATATATGCACGGATTTTGTCCTAAAAAAATGGGTTACTCTGGGTTTTCGCTTATATCTCGGTCAATAGTGAACCGATTTTGCTGATTTTAAATAGCGATTGTCTCTAGGATATTTCTAATAGTTTGACACCATTACCTGGTCTGTATCTTTTTATTTGACTCTGGAAACTTGATTTTAACAGACGGACAGACGGACATCGCTAAATCGGCTTCCCTATCTATAAGGATCCAGAATATATATACTTTATGGGGTCTCAAATGAATAATAAAGAAATTACAAACGGAATGACAAAGTGATATATACCCTATCACTATGTGAAGGGTATAAAAATTATTAGCAGAGCGTTGGTTCTTTTCGCTAAATTTCTGTAAAAATAACGCTGGGCCCTACTCGAAAACACTTGGAGCCTACCCCAAAATACCGGTCTTTGCGAGATTTGATCAAACTTTCTTAAATTTGAAAGCAAACATTCCTGGACCCTCAGCTGGATAGACAAACATACAGAAGGAAAGATGGACAATAATTCTGTAGTAAAGTCAGGAGGTATTTATTTCTAATTCGATCAATAAAATTAAAGGTGGGTCTCTGAAAAAATTTTTTGTGCCTTGAAAACACCTGCACAAACGCATAATACCCCCATTACGTAAGTAAGTACAAACAAACAAAATATAAAATTTATTATAATTTTAGTTCACGAGATTGTTTTCTTAAATTTCAACTATTTAAGATTTTTATAAAAAAGTTAATTTTGCTTTTAAATAAAAGTTAAAAATAAATTTTGTAATAAAAATAAGCCCATAAGAATTAAAAGCACATTTAATCGCTTTAAACATATACACAAAAACAAAAGTTAAAAAGAGTTAATTTAACAAACAAAAATTACTGCAAGAACTTTAAAATATTTAAGAAAAAAACTTTTTTTTTTCTTTATGAACTTTAACTGTGATTATAAGTTACTGATATGTATTTAAACAAACACAGTTTTAAATAATGAAAAACATAGTAAATGTATATAAATACATGCATACATTAACGTATGTAAATAAATAAACAAATGCACATTTATTTGTATGTATGTATGTAAGTAGGAATGTATGTAGATAATGGATTTATGTTTAAGTATTTTACGTACTTATGTAATTATATATGTCAAGCTCATGCATGCATTAACATTTAGCTACAGTTGCTCATTATCGTCATTGTTGTCACAATCACTTGGCATACAAACCTACATGCTAACATATTAACACACATTATACATACATATCTACGTATGTACATTAGGACTATAACATTTTATGTTGATATTTTTAAGGGCATAAAATTTTAAGAGACCCAAAATGTTTGCCGGCGCCTCCTAGTTTCCTAGTTTCCTTCTTTTGACAGCCAACTATAAAACCTCTATCTATCTTGATCAACACTAAAAGCTACAAACTGTTACAAATAGCCTGTTAAAATCAAAAGAGTGTCACATACGGTCTTTGCTATATTCAGCCAGCGATATGTTTAATGATTTTACGCGAATGTAGTATGTTAATCTGTTTCATGTATGTTTGTTTGTGTTTACTATAGCAAGTGTCTTAAGTTTTAATTATTCTCTTTTATACACTGGAAAGATATATAAAATCATTAAGACACACACTTATGTATACAAACATATACTAATGAACTTATTCACATACATAAGCATGTGCAATAGCATTGCCAGAATAATTATTTTGTTTTGTTTTTGTGATGATCTTAAAAACATTAAAGGACATTGTTTTATTTTTAAACTTTAATATTTTTTAGCGAACTTAATTCAGATTTTCAAATAAAACTGATCATACTTAGATTTTCTTTTAAAAAAAGCGGTTTAATTTTTTTTTATATCCTTCAAATAGTAATAAGGGTAAATATGTATATTAGTATGTCATTCCATTTGTAATTTATTTATAATCTATTTCTGACCCCAAAAAGTATATATATTATATTTTATATATGTGAAACTATTAGAAATATTCTGGAGACAATTCCTACTTAAAATCAGCAAAATCGGTTTACTATTGACCGAGATATAAGCGAAAACTCAAAATAGCCAATTTTTTTTGGACAAAATCCGTGCATATATCCCTCTTTATCTCAATAAATATAGTCATTCTTGCCACAAAACTTGGCATGGATACTTTGAAGATTTTCCGATAGGATCAAGAAAAGTGGTACTTCCCCATAATTGCAAAAAGTTTTCGAAATATTTTATGCGCTAAATCTAAGACTCTATAACAGCTATCATTTTCAAATGTTCTACAAAAAATAATTGGACGATAGGACCTACATTTTGGGAAAAAAAATTGCGTAGGGGCAGAGGAAGGGGAATTTCCAATATCTATATCCTATATATCGGAGAATACAACACCTATCGACATTAAATGTTCTACAAAAGTAGTTGGACGTACAATTAAAAATTTTTAAAAAATTTTCGGTGCGCTATATCCCGGAAACTGTAACAGCTATTGACATCAAATGTTCTACAAGAAGTAATTGGACAATAAGACTTACATTTTGGAAAAAATTATGTGAAAAGAAGCAGAGGGAGGAGGGACCCATATTTAAAGTAACAACATTTTTTTAAATTTTTAATACGCTTTATCTGGGAAACTATAACTGCTGTCGACTTTGAATGTTCTTCAAAAAGTTAAGATCAAGTAATTCATATATTTCGAAAAAATTGATGGTAAAGAGCAAGAAGACTAGTCCGCTTCATATAGCTTAACAACTTATATTAAAGTTTTAATACGAATAATGTCGAAAACTTTTAAAACTCTCGACCTCAAACCTTCTACATGGTATTTCTATTATACGTACGTGCATTCAAGTTTTGTAAAGTTTTCTATTTAAAAAAAAGGATTGCTATGGCACAATGTATTTTTATTATATAATTTGCAGTACAAAATAACTCGGCTAGAAAAGACGGCTGGGTATATTAAAAGACCAATGTGATGGCTATATAAGATTCAGCACAGCCGAATTAATCGCTCTTAATTGTTTTATATGCAAATGAATATAAGGTACAATTTTTATATATTTTTTTTTTTAACTTAAAAGATTTAAAGGCAATTTGGGTAAATATCCTTGCATATTTGGACACATATATAAAATTAGGAAGAACATAAAACTAGAATGATGAAAATTTTAAAATAGCTTGATGCACTTCTTAATTTCCTTTTTAAAGCTACCATTTTAAAAACAAAGAAATACAAAACAGAAGAATACATTTAATTCGGATTTTCATTGTCACCGTCATAAAACCACAACTATAGCAGTAAAACACTCATACACGCACACATGAAAAGTTTATGAATTTGGCATACATAAGTACGTACATATGTATATACAAACACAACAAAAACAACCCAAAATGTATTTAAAAACACCCAACAATTTTAAAGTAAAGGGATTTTTGACAAAGAATCTAAAACTTATAGATACAAGCGTGAAATTTTATAGATAAATTTTAATTTATTTCAGATAAAAATTCAAAGAAAGTTTAGATACAGAATAGAAAGGACAAGAGGAATTTTCCCTTATTTAAGAGATAAGCCAGCAATGCGCATTATTTTAAGAGTAAATTAAAAAAGAGCAAACATTTTGATGTTAACAAATGTTTTATGAGATAAATTCACTAAACCTAGAAAAACGTTTACGAAACAATATTTCTCCAATTAAATGAGAAAAACTCTTTTTCACAGCTTCTCAAATGAAAGAATTATGGCAAATTTTTATTTACTTTTCTACATATATGCCGGCAGCATAAAGTTAAGAAATATTGTCGTACTTGCGTCAGGAGTGTTAAAGAATGAGATGTCTACGCACACGTTTAATGAAAATTTCTATGTGTTTTAAAAACTAAAAAGAAAATGTTATGGTGAATGACGTTCATCCTTAAATTTGTGGTTTTTTACCCTAACCCATCGCAAGCGAATATTCATAATTTTTTTATGTGTTAAACACCGCAATATTTTCAATTCTCAGAAAAGATAATTCTTTAATATGTCACTATACTCGTAGTGAAAAAGTTTTAACCTTCTTAATTTTTACTGTAAATAACATTCTGATAGACACACTAATTGAAAATACTTTTTAAATTTCTTTTTTCTAAACCTTATACGCATCTCTTATTAATTTTTAAAAAAATTATATGAACTTAAGCCAAATCAAAAAGCCAAAATTTGTATTTAAAAACAAATTATTTAAATTAAAGTTTTAATAATTTTGGGATTAATATCAGTCCCCAAAATAATTAGTTGAAAAAAATATTAATCAAACCATCTAGGTTGCGGTGACTTAATTTACATCCGGCCTTTAAAGTAATAAGCAAAAACTTGTTCTTAGTTCTTTAAGTGATTTAGATTTCAAATATTTAAGAGTTAGGATTACTCTTGTTTAATCTATTAAATATTTTTTTCTGCTTTAATCCAACGTTTTCACTAAATTTCCAATCAATTAGGTTTTGTGGAGCTGAGCGACTGCTTACGCATATACTGTTGGAAAAAATCATCAAAAAATTAAGCAGACACACTGACAAACAACAAACTGACAAATATTTATGATGATTAAGTTTTTCTTTTCTCTAAGGATTTTCTTTAAACTAATTTCTTGTTTTCCGTTAAGGTTATTACTGTCCTTGTCTCAGTTTTATTATTTTTTCGTGTATGTAGTATATGAACGTATGAACATAAGGGTGGCCCAAAAATTTCAAACTCATTTTATACACCTGGGCACCCACTATTTTTTTTTTTTTGGTAGTGGTGGTATAGTATACATTATATTATAATAAATACACCTCGTGCCAGGTTTAAAGGCCATAGCAATCCTAGTTTTCGATATAGAAAACTTTACAAAATTCTAACGGTGGTATGTATAATAGAAATACCATGTTCAAGGTTTGAGGTCGAGAGTTTTAAAAGTTTTAGACATTATTCTTATTAAAATTTTAATAAAATTTGTTAATTTGTATGGAAGACTCTAGTTTTACTGCTCCTCTTTAACAATTTTTTTCCAAAATGAATGAATTATTTGATCATTACTTTTGTTAGAACACTCCAAGTGGAAAGCAGTAATAGTTTCCCAGATATATCGTATCAAAAATTTTATAAAAATTTTTCATTTATGTAGGAAGCTCCCCTCCCTCTGCTTTTAATTAAATATTTTTTTCCAAAATGTAAGCCTTATTGTCCAATTACTTTTTGTAGAACATTTGAAGTCGATAGCTTTTATAGTTTTCGAGATAAAAAGTATCGAAAATTTCATTAAAAGTGCTAATTTTTATGGGAGCTACCCCTTCCCCTCACCTACCAAAAAAAAAATTTCCAAAGTGTAGGTCTTATCATCCAATTGCTTTTTGTGGAACATTTTAAGCCGATAGCTGTTATAGTTTCTAAGATTTAGCTCGTTTAATATTTCACAAAATTTGTGCAATTGTAGGGAAAATACCACTTCCCCTGATTCTATTTGGAAAAAAAAATTTCCTTTATTTAGGTTCCTATTCTCAGAGTATCCGTGCCAAGTTTTGTGGTAAGATTGACTATATATACTGAGATATATAGGGATATATGCACGGATTTTGTCCTAAAAAATGGGTTATTTTATGTTTTTGCTTATATCTCGGTCAAGAGTGAATCGATTTTGCTGATTTTAAGTAGCGATTGTTTTCAGGATATTTTTATTTGACTCTGAAAACTTGATTTCAACAAACGGACAGACGGGCATAGCTATATCGACTTCCCTATCTATAAGGATCCAGAGTATATATATACTTTATGGGTTCGCAATTTAATATTAAAGAAATTACAAACGGAATGACTAACTGATATATACCCTTAATACTATGTTAAGGGGTTCCTACATGTTCAAAGTAATTTTAAAACTTTTGCTTGAAAATATAAGCGACCCTAGTGTATCTACCCTACGGGGAGGTGCACTGGTCCAAAATAATTGACGTAAACGGTTCCTTAGGGTAGGGACTGGTTCTAGTTATTTCACTTTATATGAAGCGAACCTGTCACCTTTTCATTGCGTTGCCATTGGAGGGGGCAATTGGTTCAAAACTAACACCTCAGAACGGGTTACAGGCCAATCCTATATAAGCAAATTTTGCATGAATTGTTTAATATCCTGTTCAATATACTTTGTTTGTATTTACGCGTGTGTGTGTTTGCGTATAAAAAACAAATGTATGTATGTTTATGTTTAGGGACCAGTATTTCTATTTCTTCCCCTCAACTCTTTAACATCTTCTAACCAGTTACTTGATTTGTGACTTTTTAAGCGATCACGACCAATAACTTTCGTCCAATTCATGTTTTGTACCTGTAAACGGACGAGTACGCCGACCAATTGACACCCATTTCCCGCAGGGTACATTTACTTAAGTATAATAAATGTAAAAGTATCATCCTAATCGGTAGCTTCGATGTTATTTATTAATCGATTCCTTGTTTGGCAAAAATTAAATAACAAAAAAAAGGAAAAACATTTTTGCTGGGTTAGACAAACTTGAACAAACGTCAAAAGCTAAAAGTGCTTTCAACCGTAACTATGTTGATTGTTGAGGTGTACAATGCTTAAAGTTGATTGGCAAAATATGTTGGTAGATTTTTACACGTGTGTGTGTGTGAGTGTGTGTTATAAAAATGTTTATATGCTAGACATAAGTGTAATGCAATATTAAATCTATAGATAAAAGTGTGTGTGTGTGTGTTTAAACATATATATGTCTATGCACGCGTATATGTGTGTATTGACTGTATCAAAATATATTTATTCTTCTCTTCGCTTTATATCAGAATATTACTACAATATATGTTCTTATACGCTTAAATGTAAACACAAACTTTGACATACAAAAAAATTGATATGATTATATAACCATAAAAACACGACCCTTTGTACATGTTTATATGTATGTTTATACCTTTACACAATATGATATTATAAATTTAGTAATAACAAGCTAAATTTATTATATTGATGATTTATTGCCAATAAAATTTGATGTAAAAGTAAAGGAAACATTTGCGATTTTGTTTTTGCTTTTATGTTTTAAATTAATTAATTTGGTTTTCAGAAGTAAAGAGCATTACAAACATTTACAACTTAATATTGTTTATTTTTGCTACATGGTCCTTTGTGCAGTTTATTGACTTAATGTTAATTAGATTTATGTGTTTAAAAGATAATTTAAAATATATGTCAGATACTGTTTCACTTACTTTAACATAATTTATGTTCAGCTAAATATTACATTACATGAAACAGTTGCTTTAATTAAATCTCTAATGACCTCAAGAATATTCACTTTCATATTTATGCGTCAACACTTCCATATCATCAAGGCCCAAAGTAAAGATGTCAACACAATCCTCTGTGTATCTCTTTGTATGTGGAAAACTTATCAAGCATAAATCCGCAAGCACTTGGGTACATACATCAAGGTGTTTTGCATGTTTTGGTTTTCAAGTGTGTATACGCCTATACATACACACATATCTACAGATACGGTTATTTAAGCAAAAGTAAAAGCGACCGCAAGCTAAGGAGTAAATGGTTAAACTTCACGTCAGAGCCACAGCCTTGAAGCATATTAAGGCTTCAGATTTAAAGCTTCTCCATGACCGAAGATGCTCAAATTTTAAAACCCAAAGTATCCCTATTTAAATAGGAGTTCTTATTTAAAAAAAGTCCCACTCAAAATGTCTGTAATCGACAGTGCACGCCAACGCATCTCACGACTGCAGGATAATAAATTTCGAAGGACTATGAAATTGACTGGGCACATAAGGATAGCAAAAAATCCGGTTAGTGACCATATTTCTGCGATAAAGAACGAGGTTCCAGAGAGACAGATCTTTGCTAGACACTTCTATGTGGAGATCTTCGAATGTACAAATAAGACCAATGGGTCCTGAAAGCCTGATTGGAACTCTCAGCTCTGGCATAGCTATGGGTCGAAACATTTCAGTGACGATACTGGTGCTAGAATATTAAGACCCGATTTCCAAAAGATCATAGTGATGGGGTGCTTCTCTCAACTGGATTCGTGAGAGGTTGGCTGCTCTAAGAGAGGCCAAGTTTGCTGCTCACTGAAGTGAAGTCCAGAGACAGCGACAGCCTCGCCAACTGGGGGGCAAACCGCCTTCTTGTTGGCCTGGAGCGGTTTTGCGGTTTTTTTGTGGTCGCTCTTGTGAGAAATTGGTTGCTTCAAGAGATATTTTATTTGCTACCCACTGGAGGGAGGCCCCGGAACAGCGACATCCACAGGCCGACTTTATCCTGAGGCGAATTAAGGAGGCTTCTGTGTCTTGAAAGTAGTGATCTAAGGGTTTTCTCGTTTTCTAATTGGCCACTGTAATACTAGATACCACATGATACCACACCCTTCACCCTCCAGTATCCTGGGTGGCAGTTTTTCTACAACAGGGGACATGTAGAATTCAGACCCCTGCAAGTTATTAGGATTTATACACGGCCCAGGCTTGTAAGCAATTCAAAGGGGCTCGACAAAATACCAATTCTTGGAAGTGGTGCATTTTTCAAATAACGATTATATGAATATGAGTTTCCCTTTAAAAAATCTCATATTGGCACCTGAAAATCTAATCGTCTGCTACTCCCAATATTATAGCAGCTGAGGCAGAGCTGGTAAAAATTGGATACAAAAGCTAAAGAAAAAACATTTTGCTAAAAAATACTGCACTCTCTCTTGGTAACCATATTCAATATTTTCTTAGCAATCCCAGATATTTCCTGTAGGCTTTGGAAGAGATGAGGCCTTAGACCTTTTTTTCTATAGAAATCGAGAATTAAAAAGTGCCAAAAAATATGTGAAACCATTTCTCCATCTCCGCTATACTATGGAACCTGCTATCAGCGCTTGCTGTTTTTACCTTTATCGCTATCCTTTTATAAACTGCTTTTATCCTAACCTCATAGCTCTTTAGCCAAAAAAATTCCCAGACAACCACTCTACACATAGTGATACTTACCTAGAGCTAGGTGTTTCTGAACCTCACAGCATAGTCTATGCCTCTATGTAATAAGAAATGATGTAAAGTTTGCATATCTATAGCCCTGTTAAAAGACAAACAAATACCTTCTTTGTCTGTTTATCTGCAATGTTATTCCTCTCAGTATCCTTTAGTCCTTGTCTTACATCACTCAGCTTATCTGTGGATCCTTTGCACGTTTAATCTCATATATCTAGTATAATTTTTAAATATTGCCTTGTTTACTCACAGACTTTCAGCAAACCTAATTACTTAAGATTTCTAAGTAAATGCTACAATATTTGTAAAAAGATATTGCAGTAGCCAGGAAGCTTGTACGACAATCTGATAACCATTTTTCGGTAGAAGACCGCAACTTTAACTACTTCCCTCTTCCACCATAGACCCATAGACCATTCGTTTTGAAGTTGAAGGAATGTGGTCTGGGCGAAGACTCACAAATCAATCGTACTCCCCTATAGTTATATCCAACTCCCCGGAAACTCATTTCCGTTAGCTCACAGGATCATATATTTAGTGCTTAAATTTGCGCTGTCAATAGTTTTTCCATGCCTCGTAAGTAAACTGCCTTAGAGGAATATGATCATTTATCAACAATTCGCATGAAGTTTATTACAAAAAAAAAATTGTTTATTTTGTTTCCATTTTAGCTTAAAAGTAAACGAAGCAGGTAATAATAAAACCAAGAAGTATATGCACAAATGCATGTAAGTATATGTCAAAGGAAAAAATACGCTGCCAAAAGCCCCATGACACGTTTCTGTTTACAATGATTGAAATCTTTGGGTAACACATACACAAATGTAACTTTATATGATTATAAATATACATACGTATGTGTGCGTGTGCATAGAAAGTGCACATTATTTCAATGTTATTACTATTTCTCCTAGAAAAACTAATAAGGAGTTGCTAAAGTCGATGTAATCAAGGTTCTTTTTATAAACACTGTTAATTTGCTTAACTTTTCCAAGTAAATATTTGTGTGTGTAAATATATGCATTGAAATGCCAATCTAGATATACACACACATATAAAAGTCTTGTACAAATATGTGTATGTAATTAGTTTGCTGTCTTGTGAATGTGTGTGTGTGCACAAGTGACTACGCATATATTTACTATGATAAACATGCTAAATTTGAAATTGAAAACTTACACTTGTGCTTTCCTTTGACAGTCGGCATCATTCAAATGGTTATAATAACTTAAATGCACACATGAATTTATAGACAAACACAAGCAACACTAGTTTTGTACATCTTTGAAATACTTTTTATGCATAAATAAACACTCTGGCGATAGCAATAAATGTTAAAGGTGTGTCTGTTAATATGTGTGGAGATATGTGTTTGCATATATTGTGTAATCTTACAATTCCAGAACACGTAAAATAAATTCACTTAAACGTAACTTTTCTTTTGCTTATCGCTGTAAATATGGGTCTTACTTTTTTCCTTAAAGAATTACAGATTTTGAAGGCAAATGTTTATATAAAGCTTTTGTCTAAGTTAATATATATGTATGTGTGTATGTATATGTATGTATAAAGGAAATCCCAAATTTATTAATAAAGTGTATATTTATTAAGATTATAATTAATATTAAGAATTCTTACCAAACACCAGGAGTAATAGTTTTACATCCCCTACAACCCCAGAGGGAGCAAAAGATATTAATGAGTGGGACATAATACATGTAACAAGCAAGGAATTCTTGTCAGAGGTTTGCATTTAAGAATGCTTGGAAAATACTCTCATGTCAGATAAGAAAGAAGTTCTTCAAGACAACAATACTTAAAGCTAAAACGACCAGTATCAGGATGTTTAGTACATCAACGCAAATAACTTTTTTTATTTATTCAGGTTTTTGGGCTTTCTCTGCATATGTCTTATGACTTTTAGTTAAGAATTCTGCAGTGGAAAGACTCGTTATAAACTTGATAAATCTGGGCGTGTTGTGTCAATAGTGATCTTTAATGCTTCAGGACCTTATTGGGTTTTGTTGCCTCTGAAAATTAAGTTGCAACAGAAACAATTTTCCATTCAATCGATTGCCAAGCGAACTGTAAGGCAAGTGGCATTTTTCTGTTGAAACCAACTATCGTTGATGTTTAACTTCTTGTTCAGAGATTGAAAATTTACTTATTTCCACAGCGATCAATTAATTTGCTTACTGTTGCGGGTTTTGTAAAAAAATTAATTCAAAAATTTTTTAAAGTTATTTTTGCATTAAATAATTTTAAAAATTTTTTTTGAATTTTAGTGAATATCCCTGTTTTGTTGAGGCAGATACCCAAATGGATATGTTGCTTTAGAGATGGCTCTAGGGCCTGCTCATAAAGCTGTTAGCGAGAGTAAATTGGTGAATGATCTAGTGAAAAGGGGCAAGGAAAAATGGAAGGTTGCCCGTTTGACCTGCTAAGCCCATAACACTTTGCTGCAATAAAGGCCGAGTTAGAACAGTAGGCGCAAAATTTCCACAGAGTGCAATGAAATAACGCAACAGATCCAACTGACGAAATCCTAAGTGATGACCCAATATCAACCAAAAATCAATTTTAGTTATTGTTGACGACTTACTTCAATTTACGAACACACCTTGACCCTATAGGCATTTCGGTGGACCGTAGGGCATGCAGGGAGAGAATCGAAACAATAAAACGTTTCCCATGTCACTGCCTGGCTTTTGCACAGGCCCAAGACCAATGTTTTATACCTGATTTTTTGCCAGATGTGACTTACTTAGAAGATGTATAATGGGCGGTTTTTGTGAACTTAAGCCCTTCTTTTTCCAACCTATCCTAACCCAACCTAATGAATGGAAATGCCAGCTAGGTTACCCAACTAGTAAACCGAAGGTATCGGATATTCTCGTATAAAAATAAAGAAATACCCGATAAAAAATATTTTTTAAAATTATTTTTTTAATATCATATTTTTAAAAAAAAACTTACCCCAGGTTGGGTTAGGAAAAACAAGCAGACATTAAAGGAAAGGATACAGCTCACTTGGCGCCGCTTAATTCGGTGCCTTTGTATTACTTGAAGAGGCAAGTGGAATAAATGAAGATGGATGGAAGCTGAAAAGAAATATAGAGAAGGCGAACAAAGAAAGAAAAAGAATAATAAATCAGATCTGGCGGGCATTTAAGAAAAAAATTAGTTTAACCTAAACTATATTCAAGTATTAGTTTTAAGAAATTAAACTCAAAAACAAAAAACAATTGTTACTAAAGAAGTTTTTTTCATAAACTGGTATACAAATATTTCGGTGCTTTGCAAAAGCACTTGATTTGTTTGGTGTCTTTGTATCATTTGTTTATATGCAAAAGTTGTAAGCAAGTTTTTCTAATAACGAAGCTAATTAAACGAAGCTACTGAACAAAGTAAAACTTTACTGTGCCACCATTAAACTCTCATTTAAAATTTTTTCCTAGCCATTCAATTTATATACAAACAGTTTTAACCACTAAAACATTTTAGACATTTAAAAAATTAAAATGTTTATATTTTATTTTTACTTTAATCATAATTTTTCTCCTAAATGCCTAAAAAACATAAAAAAAACTCTCATTTTAATTTAATCTCAAACAGTGTAGATTATAACAGAAAGGTAAAACATTAAAATAATTTTTATTTTCAGAGAATATATTGGCTTAAGTCATTTACAGCTAACAATTAAACAAATCAGATTAGAAAGTCTTTATTTTATTCTTTGGTTTGAATTGTCACACCCTAAAAGCAAACAAAATAATATTAAAAATCTTATCTCTTAAAAAAATGTCTAAACTTTATTTTATTGTTTTTTATTCTTCAACTAACATTAATTAACCATTTAAACTTTTTATATTGCCCATAGACCCTTTACCGCAAAGATAAACATAATCTTGTTTATCCTACTTCTACTCTGCCTTAAACCCTTTACTCTAATTCCTAGAAGAGATTGCTCGTGATGTTTAATAGTTCGTTTATGTCATTAGTTTTGATAAAATTCACTAAAGGATTTGTTTGTTTATAGGTACACACATATACACATATGTGTGCATACACACTACACATACAGGAGTTGTTGGGGATATGTGTTTTTATATCTTATGTGACATTAAGCAGACCACAAAATGATATATAAGCTTAATGTGCGTATATACATACATATACATGTATATAAATATGCACATAAATACCTTTTAAAAGATTATACCTTTACACATACACATACATAATTTTAACACACACATTTGGCTATATGCACGTGTGTACAATGTAAATTCATATTAAAACATACAAGCACATGAAATGACCGTACACATACATATTTATGTATATATATATGTATAAACATTCATATGTATATGTACTATCGAAAAATGTCTGCAAAAGCAACATGAAACAACATTATATTGTGATAAAAATAATAGCTTTGTAACACTTAATGAGTTACGCGTTTATGAAAGTGTTTTAAGTAAACGTTTTTGGGTTAATATTATTATATTTGAATTTTCTAAGTAAATGTATATGAATGTATGTTAACCAGCTTGCTTACCAGTAAATACAAAGACACAATCGCATTCCACCTCATTACATACTTAAATAAACATGTATATGTGTTTATATACAAACACAAATGCTTAGCCATGTTTCGTCTTATACGATAATTACTAAAATGGTTTTAAATTAAAAACTGTTTCCAAGAGTCTTTAGTTTTAGTTAAAGTTTATATAAAATTTTGTATTTAAAATATTTTACAAACTATTTTTATTTTTTGTAGGCAAGATAAGGTACCGTTAGTCCACGAAGGACGATGAAAGAGGTACAAAGTAAGAAAAAGAAAAAGGAAACACCAAGTTGGAAAAAAGGAAGTAATTATAAGACCACCAATATAAAAAAAAATTTAAGAAACTCCTTCCCCATTTCCTTTTTCCTAGCCACCTAATTGCCTCGATGAACTTAATGGTGCTTTCCAAAATCATCGTCTTCATCTTGGACTTTTTTTCAATCACTTGACCCTGTGGTTCTCAAAATTTGGACAGTGACAAACAACAAATTTTGTCATTTCTTATTTTTTTAATCGTCACTCAGCTTACAATAATCTTAAGAACAAAAATTCCAATTACTCGCCCTGACCCTAACCGGACAGTTCTTATTATTGAACTCAATTAGGTTTCTCCGGCTCATTTTATTCAAACCAATCAGCAGCCTGCTGTGTTAAACCATAGTCGCATAGCTTTAGCCACTTTGCTGCCACTTCTGTTTCCCCACTAAACATTCGTCATGATAAGCAATCATATCTTCTATGTCACCCTCAAATATAAGCTTAACGGTCGAGCCACTATGAGTTGGCTTGAAGGCAAATGCAGTAACAGTTAAGCACAGTACCGCTCTGCCCAACAAAATCTGACCTTGAAGGACCATTCCCGCCATGAGCTTTTTTACAGTCCCTCACAAGCCTAATATAAATGTTCCATAGTTTTAATGCATCTCTCGCTCTCGGTGTTTGAACGTTTATTTGGCCTGTTAGAATACTTTTTACCTTCTTAAGTTTAGATTTTCTAAGATTAAGGATTTACTTGGTTTTCTTTCATAGGTCAGCCTATGAGAGTCTTGTTAATCTGGCAGCTTTCATGATTTAGTAGAGTGTTGGAAGTAACTTTTACCTGTCGTTTCAACTTAGCATTAATCAAAATCAAAATTTAAAATTCCTTAGGCCAGCTTTAATCGCCAGATAAAGCTCCTGCTCATTTTCGATTATGCTTACTCGGCAAAATTTTAAAAAGCTATCGGCCATGCTTTTACACTACAACACATGTTCCACATTTGGTATCATTGGGTATTATTATCCTTGCTGAACCTTACAGGAGCTTATATGCCAACCTATGTTGGATATTTTTTTAGCCAAAGTCAGAATTTACATTCTTGTGGCCTTAAAGCGAAAATTTTTCAATGAGGTGGTTTATTCTTCCATCCGCTACAGATTTATTCATCTTATAACATCCAAAAAATGTTCACAAAATTTTTTATAAAACAATAATGCAAACTGATGATTGCTTGGCAACCAACTAAAATTATTCAAAAAATTTATTTTATTTCTAAAGTTTCGTATGAATTTATTTTAAGGGGAGAACTGTTGTTGGTGGAGGCATAAAAATTGTTCAGGCAGGAGTCCGGATTTCACTCAGACTTCCGAACGAATGCAGTGTTCTGCAGGCTGAATTGTCGGCGTTATGTAAGGCGGCTAACTGGCTACGGTATTACAGGATGTTTGGCAGGAATATTGGGATCTTCACTGACAGCCGTGCTGCCTTCAGGTCCATTACTGATGTATATTCGACATCACAACTAGTCCGTGAATGCCTTGAACTGGATGGCGATGCATTCTGACATCACCTTGGCGTGGGTGAGGGGGACTTGGGACCAATGCGGGTAACTGTGCTGCTGATGCACTTGCCAGAAATGGTGCCGGATTGGATGATCGGGCAATTGACCACTTTTGTGGCTTCCCCCTCCTTTTGCAAATTCCGCATGGATAAACATTCTCGGAAAATTGCAGGGGTTAGATGGTCTGACGAACCCTGGTGTGGAACTACTCGGATAACCTGGCCGAGGATAGGTCCGGGCCGTTCGAGGTCTCTCCTTGATTTGGATAGGAGAAGGGTAAGGGACACCGTGGCCACAATCACTGGCCACTGCCGATTTGGCACCCATGCTGAAAGATTGGGATTGCCTTGGAACGACTTCTGTAGAAGCTATCAAGACATTCGGATCACGCACTTTGGTATCGGTAGGCTGAATAGCCTGTCGGATGTGGCCAACATTGGCCTAGCTAACCTGGCGTCCTTTATCAGGGATAGCGGTTGGTTCGAGGACAGTGGCCAGAATGGAACGACTACCGCTGACCTTGCACGATAACTTTCATTCTATCTCTCTATCTTTATTACTGTTTTATCTAATCTAATTTATATTTTTCTTCCCCAGGTATCACAAGAGGACCGAGGAAACGGGCACAAGTGGGCTGCACAACTATCACTTCATTACTTCCGCAGCCGCCTGTTCTACCTAACCTAACCTAACCTAACCTAACCTTTTAAACATAAAATATTTGTATTAAAATTTGGCCATTCATGTGACAATTACTGTCGGAAATTTTTTCTGTGAAGAAACACATAAATTAATAACATACACATATATGTACGAAAATGTTCAAATAGTACAGATAAATATAAAATTATGAATGAAAAAATTCTTTAATTCATTGTTAGTATTCATCTCTTTCACGTTAAACATGTTAGCGTATGAGTAATTTGATTTAATAATGTATGAAGAGTATACGCCTAAGTTGTCCTAAGCAAACTTATACTAACATTTTTATTCTTTGAATTGACAAAAAGTAAAATTATTAGATCATTTGCAAAATTTAATCTTGTTTTATAAATATGACATAACAAGTTTGCTGTTGAAATGTTTTTTTGTTATCATTTTTTTTACTTAAAATTTTTACTGGAAATTAAGTACTGCCGATTTAGTCTTTTAAAATGATATGTAAAGATATTTTTAATAACATTTTATTAACGAAATAGATACTTATAGAATAATGGTCATTATAAAACAAATTTCTTGCTTTTAATGCTTTAACTGCAAAATGACATTAATTTACAAAAAATTATATAATAATTTTGTAATCAGTTGTACAAATATGCATTGCATTCATTTTAAAATTACCATATTTATTATTAATTATTTCATTAAAGCTTGCGCTATCCAATTGTAACGTTCACTTATTTTGCTTAATAAACATACTTTGTGTATTTTACAATTTTATTTGTGTATTTTTTCCCATATTATTAGGTTTGTTGCTACAAACCACACAAACAATCACCCATTACTATATGTGTGTATACAAATGTATATACTGTTATATTTAATATTTATTCGCTAGTCCAATTGCAAAATAATAATAACAATCAATATAAAAAAATCAGCATAAATAATTTATAGAAATTATGAAAAAATTAAGGGGTTAGACAGAATAAACAAATATTAAAAACTTACGAATAACTGCGAAAGTTGCAAAGAATATATAAATATGTATACACAGAAAATATTGCAAACAATAAATGAAATCAGCATCATTCTACAAAAACAAACCAATTTTATGTTAATAAGCAATTAGGCCAAAACTTATTTATCACTCATACGCACCCAGGAACAGATGATGTTTCAGTATGTCATGTACATATTTTAAACATTCACCGCTTAAAACGGAAACTTTTTTGTATATTGGCCTTACACTACGTATTAAATTTCGAGACGATTAAGTTGGAGTTCTTAAAACACTTTTTAGAAAAATAATATAAGAAAACTCATGCTGGCCACAAAAGACCGGGGATTCAGAAAACTATACGTAATAGCTTCTGTTTAAATAGCACGTTCTTCTACATGTCCTGATGTAGCAATTTATTAATACCTTTGTCCAGTTAAGTTATGTACACTTACCATTATAATCACTTAAAGTTTTTTTTTAATTATCTTAGTTTCTTCCCTGTATTAACCGTATTTATCTAAAAATTAAAAATCTTAGCATACCTGGATCTATGGTTTTCTTAAAAAACCAAAGGTCATTCTTATATTACAGCTGGGATACAAAGGGTGGGCATTTAAAATTTTGACACTTCTACCCAACCAAAATCAGAACGTATGTGAGGGTTAAACTATTCTGAACACATTTGGTTGAAGCTTCCTCTTGCATAGCTCATTTGCTTAAACAACCTCATAATTAAAAATAAAGTCATTTCGATAAAATTAGGAATGAAATTTTTTGATTTGCTTACATTTACTAAAAAAGCAAAAGGAATTTTCTCTTCAAACGGTAAAAGGAAAAATAATTTAAAGCTGAAATTTATATACAGTACATGCCATAATACAACCAACAAGTCTGCATTGTTAACTCTAAAATTAATTTTTTGAGTTATGACATTGGTCTGGCAAATGAGCGATAAATATTAGCGTGACTGTTTGCATTTTATGTATAAATTTGTATGTTTTTCAACTATTTGCCTATTTGCGCTTATTCAAATGCCTACACATACATATATGGCTTTGTTTTTTAATTAACATCTACGATAGCCTGTTTTTGTTTATTTGTAATTCGATTTGTTTCTGTTAAATAAACTTGAAAATTAGCAGCGACAGCAAATGTCAGTGATACTAATAATGTTGACGATAATGATGGTAAAGCTGATGATTATTTTAATTATAATTCTGATGACTTTTGAGGTTACACTCAAATATACTTCGGTGTCATTCCTGCGTTTGTTCATACACAGTGGTTAATTGGCTTAAGTTGACATTATAATACATTTTTTTTATTTCTGATGCAAATTGTTTAATATTTTAAATGAAATCATATCTGTTGCCATCTGTATTGAATATTGTTGCTTTGGGGGAAAGTGTTTACACTGTTACCTTTTTAATAGAATTTGTGTCAAATTGTGACTTTTAAATTTGCTGCAACTTAAAAACATTTTAAAACAACCACTTTAGGTACATTTGCTTTATTTTAATCAATGTTTTCTTTTCTCTGCATTATTTTGGAAGCTTGAACGTTTTCCATTAGAGGGTAAAGAGTTTAAAATTTTTACTGTTTTTTTTCCAGCCATTTTTTTTTAAATTAATTGTTGAACATTACAATTTTAATTTCCCAAACAAATGCTTTGTGCAGATACGATAAAATAAATTTGGGAGAAAAATGTTAAAGCAGGATTAAAAATATAAAAAGAATATACAAGAAAACGGAACGCTTGTCATATTAAGAGATTTAAACGTTGTATCTCTTTTTTTTGCTGAAATTATGGGAAAATTCAAAATCCAAGTTTTTTTTAAACTTTGATTAAAAGTAAGACTGTTGACCTACAAATAATTGCCCCTTAAGATATGCTGCAGATTGAACTTTATGAGTTTTTTCTAGTTAAAGGTGATTTTAGGGAAATTTAAGCTGCGAAGATACTTATTTTTTTTTATTTTACTTTTAATAATTTCCAAAACAGTCCAGTTCCGAAATACAGTACGAAAATTTTTAAATACATGAAGTTAATTTTCGAATTCAAAAAAAAAAAAAATCCTGACTACAAACGAAAAGTTCTAAAGTTTATTTAGAAAATTTTGAAAACCAAGCTTAAATCTCTGATTTACAAATAGAAAACCACGAAATAGAATTTAAACTTTCTGCAATAAAATAAGAAAATTTTAAAATAGAATTAGGGAGATTCTTGACTTGGAACCACTGCAAGGTAGTTTGACAAAAACTGATATTTTAATGTATGCTTAGTTTTGGAAACATAGCTTCTTGGATAAAAACAACAATAACAACAGAAAAGATATAAAATGCAATTTAAGACTTAAGATTTTTAAACAAAAATTATCTAAAATTAATTCGATCTTCACGTAAGCTCCTCCATCAGAGGTAATAATAGGATGATACCTATAAAATCGAATAAAACAATAGGAGAGATTATGGAAATAAATGAGATTTTGTGAAGCAAGATTTATATAGAAACTGTGTAAGTAATGGCTTAAGTATCTGAATTTATTTTTTTTTTTGTCATATTTTATTATTGAAACTTCGCTTAAACGAACTAACAATAAGTGTTCAAATCTAAAATTTAAGTTTTCACAATAAAGTTAATTAATTTAAAAGGTTTCATCTAAGCGCAGTAATATCCCTTCTCTCTATACGGGTGTGCCCACTTTGTTGCAAGATGCCTCGAGCGAGCGGATTGGGATGTGTTTTCAGCTTACTTAAATACATATACACATAGTTCAGGATTTCGCATTTTACTAGTAGAACTTCTAGATCCTTGTGGATGTTGCTGTTTTTAATATACCAAGGAGCACCAGTTATCATTCTTAGAATTTTGTTTTGACGATGTTGTATTTTTTCTATGTTAGAGGTGGAAGCAGTGCCCCATAATTGTGTACCGTATCACCAAATTGGTTTTAAAATCGAGTTGTAAAGTAAAAGTTTACAATCAAGACGAAGCACAGAGTTTCTACCAATTAGCCAGTGGATCTGAGCAGCTTTAAGTTTCATTTGAGTCAGGTTCGCATCAGTTCGTTGAGGCACCATATGGTTGTTAATAATGATTGGAGAGTACGTTTCTTTTCGTAAGGTAAAAGTTACGTGAGTACACCACTTATTTTTATTCCCCATAACTTTGCCCATTTCTCAACTTGGGTTACGTGTTGTTGCAGTTGGTTAGAAGCCTTTTTAGGGTCTTTATGAATACTAAAGAAATCAGTATCATCAGCAAATTTCTACGTGTGTGTAAAACTATTGGTTGGCATATCTGCTGTGGTTGAAAATATTAGATGGAAGGTTGAGCTTTAGTTTGTTTAACAGGACTTCGATAAATAGCGCGGAGCAGTACTTTTTTCCTCAATGGCTTTTCTTATAACTTGTACCAATCTGTGAGTTTGTTCGATTGTGCAATGTTTTTTTTTTTTTTTTTTTTTCTTTCATATTTATTTGCAATCTATTTTCATAAATAATAAGCAAATTAATTAACATATAAACTAAATGACTTAAGTTTTAATCTCCATTGAGATTAAAACTAATATTTACATTAAACATTTTGTTTTTAATTCTCAACTATAAAAGGTTTACATACATACATATTTACAGCCTTATTTTCTAAATGGCAAGTCTAAAACGTGATTGTGCAATGTTGACTTCTAAAGCCAAATTGGTGATTTGGAATGCAGTTCAAGATCGTAGTCAGCTTGCTTTTAAGCAGTTTTTCGAACAATTTTGACATTGTGGGTAACAAACTTATGGGCCTATAAGACTCTACCTTCGAAGGATCTTTGCCAGGCTAAGCAATCATCTTTATTAAGGCAAATTTCCATATAGACGGGAAATGTTCAAGCCGAATTACCGCGTTAAAAATAAAAAGAATTATTTTTTTAGCTATAAAAAAATATTTGAAAAAAATTAAATTGAAGGGCATTATTGTTTAAAGGGCTTATTTCAGCTGGAAATTTCTATAGTAGTTCTGTAAAAAATTTGGCAAAAAATTACTGGTTTTAATGAACTTGCTCACAATGCCTAGAAATTTATCCGTGCCGAGTTTCATTAAAATGTTTTCACAAACACTTAAATCGTAAAAACACAGGTATACCAAACTTAAGACATGGCAATGGATAAAACGGTTTAATTCAAGGTGAATGTTAGATTGTTTTATTGTTTTAAAAATCTGCACAAATATTTTAGATAAAAGTTCCACCAACTTGGGGTTCAAATAGCCTACTTTCTCTAAAAAATTTTTTTGGTTTAAATTAATTCAAAAACTTATGTGTTAATATTAAGCCTAAAAAATGTTTAAAAATATGTTTATATATAAGCCCTCGCAGTTATTTAAACTCAAGAAAATAAAACAATTCAATTTCATACACACAACTTTAAAATTCAAATATTTTAGTTTTTTTTTATTTTCTTATACATAAAAGTTCACAAGAACTTCTTGCCTTAACACAAAGAAAGTTTTGTTTCTTGTTACTGTTTCAATTTCATTTTATTTTAGTTTTTTTTTTACTTTTCTGCTTGTGCATGTTCTTAATAGTTTTAAACATCCTTTGTTTTAGCGTTATAAAATGTTCATTGTTTAAGTTGAGTTATTTTTTTTTTTTTGGCTTAAAATATATATCATGTTTGAAAATACTTATCAACACTTCCGAAACTTGCAACTTAAGTAATAAATGTTGAGGAAGTTACACCAAAAAAAAAACAAAGAAAACTTAATAGTGATGATACTGTATTTTAATTAGGAGGTCAAAAGAGCAGCCTTTAAAAGATTGAAAAACAAAATTGAAAAAAGTGCAATAAGAAAAATAAAAATAAAGATGAGCCTTGAAGAAACTCTTGTACAAAATTTTAAATTAATATTTAGCAAAAATGCAGAGTAAAGGACATAAGATGTTGTTTGAATGTATTTGTGTGTGAATTCACTTAATATTTTTGTTAACGATTCTTCCGTTATGATCTCGTAAATCGTTTCGGTACGACTAATTATTTTAGTTCCTCTTTTTTATGTATTTCTGGGTATTCAATTAACTATTTTTTTTTATTTTTTTAGAGGAAATTGTAAACCTATAAAATCTTAATTTTTTTCAGAAATTTATTTTCTTTTTGTTTTATATTAAAGCAATTTTCCATGAGTTTCATTCATTTAAGATTTAAGATAAAAAGAATATAATATTTTTTCCAACAATTAACTTTGGAATGTAAAATGTGGCTTTTGAAAACCAACTTTGCAAAAAAAAAAATCTTTCATTAAGTTTTAAAATATTCTTGAGCATTTATTTGTTTGCACAATGTCTACTTGGGACTGGTGTTAAATATTTACTCTACTAAAATTTCCATATTCACATACTCAAAAAATCTTACATGCAAATATGAATACACGAGCACTGATATGCACACATCTGTTTCATATGTAAATAAATATGGTTACAGCATTTTGTTCTAACTATATATAAGAGTATATGAGAAGTATATTTTAAAATTTTTTTTAAAATGCCAAAAGCTTAACATTTCAAACAGTTAAAAAGAAAAGGGTTTACAGTGAAAAAAATAAAAATATTTTATATAACTTATACACTGAGAGAAACATTTAATTTAAATATAAATTATGAACACATAAAAATTTAACTTAGTTTGAGAAATGCAGTTGCAGACAACTGACAGTTGTAATGACTTATGGAAATACGTTTCCGATTTTAAATGTCGTAGAAGCTATCGATAAGTTAAATGCTAAAGGATCTCCTAGCTCTGCTTACATAAAAAATAGTTTTGTTTAATTTTTAATGCTTTATTAAGGCTTGAAAATTTTCCGCCAATATGAAAAGTTGCCTTGGTAAAGATATTTCCCAAGCCTTAAAAAATATCCTTCAAAAGTGGAGTCTTACAGGTCTATAAGTCTGTTACCAACTTTATCGTAATTGTGAACAAGTATTTAAGAAAGTTTTAAAAGCATTCAAACCCGAAATTAATTATCTTATTTTTGAGAACTTTAATTGGAGTCTGACACTGGTTGGATATGGTGTCAAGCAGTTTTTATTGTTTGACCATCTCTTCCATGAGCAAACCTTTCGACGACCAATAAAGTACTAATAATATCAATGCATTATAAATATTTCTTTTACAATTGCTGTTGAAAACAAGAAATACTAGAAGAAGCCTTTTGAGTTTTAAGAAAATTCTGATATATTTTGTTAACTATTCAAGATAAACCCCTCAGATCTGCACTTAATTATTTTATACACGATATGTATGGGACGACGATACGTTAAGATGAAATAAGGATTCGAATAACGATTTTAAATTTTTTTGTTTTAATCATTTAAAATAAAAATATTAACATTATGAATTTGAGCCTTTGTTTTGCTTCCTTTTTCGATTCATCCCAAATAAAAACATATATTTTAGCTTTGTTCTATTTGTTCTATATATTTCGAGCATTTTGTTAAACACCAGGATCTTCACTACAATTGCTTTAACATTTTAAAAAATAATTATAATATTATTAAAAATAATTAAATTAAATTTTGAAAAATTTTAATACACAGAAAAAACATAACTACAAACAAATGGTTAATTGGCACTTACAACTAAAATTGTAAATTCAATAAATATTTTTGTTACCAGCTGTCGTTATTATATTATATTATTTATAAAGATGTTATTAATTTTGAAAGTGGCTTCATAAAATGATATCATTAAATCTTATTTATTGTCAAAAATTTTTTTGTATAAAACCAGCACCTAATGAAAATATTTAATTATTCCTAAAAATTAAAAAAAAGATACCATTTGCTCGTACTTAGTAAAGCTAAAAATAAATAATTATTTTTTTTTTTTTTTTGGTTAAAACACAAACATACAAACAAGAATACAAGGGAATAATAAATAAATGCAAACCCACTTTAGACACATATGAACCCATGTTTTTGTGTATTCAGGCCCAAAGATAAACAATAAACTAGAAAATTACACATGAAATTTATGTATAACTCTGGCATTTCTTGGATAAATAAATGAATTTATTTTTAACACATGTTCTACAAAATTCATTAAATTTTTAAGTTCAACTAGCAACTACAACATATTTGGACAAACAATTGGTATTTGCCTCTGTGCAAACGGGTATCGTCAACTGTATACATTTTATTTGTACAAATAAGTAAAACGTTGTTCACTTAAAACGCAATTTAGTCAAATAAAAAATAAATCATTTATTCTAATTTGTTAAGATAGATGTACAACTGTATTTTATATAAGAAAAAATTATTTATTTTCTTTCTTAAATGAAGGCAGTTGCAAATCATTAGAAAAAATACAAATTTTGAATGAACCGTTCACAACATAAAAAAAAGATTTTCACTTCTTAGCATTAGATGCAAAGACTAAATATATAGTTTTAAAAATATGCATTTAAGAAAAGAAACATTCATGAAATATTATAAAATACAATCTTCCAGTTTATACACAGGGAAGCGTAAGCAAGGGCATGCAAAGGCATGCAAGCCTTCATATCTTAATTTATATATTTATTTGTATATGTTTGACTTGCATATGAATGTTTAAGTAAACATATAAAAATATGTTTTATATATTGGTTCATATATTAAATAATATATAAATGATTTTTTTTTAATCTTGTGATTTTTGTAGTATGACTTAAAAGATTTGTGGCTTTAAAAGGAAAATAAGAAAAAATGCAAAAGGAAAAAAGTGCTAAAAATTCAATTTATTTATAATATTTTTTTAATTTGTTTCCTAATTTAAATAATTAAAAACAAAGTTGATCATTCTTGTTTGTAAAATAAAAAGAAGGATTAAGTTTTGTTTAAAACAAAACAAAATGCTTTTTTTTGTAGACGTTTTAGTTTAATTTAGTAGATTTACATTATTATCTTAAGTCTTACAACGATTTAAAGGTATAAATGCTTTAATCAAGCAAATTATAGATAAATTTGTATTAAAAAATATTTTAAAATATTTTAAAATTGTTAAAGAAATTTTTAATTTATTCTTTGATTTTGCTTAAAATTAAATTTATTTATTTTTTTCTCAAATTTCAACATATCGCTAACTCAATTTCAAACAGATGTATGTTATAATTTTTTATTTTATTTTGAGTTTAAAATATGTAAGATGTTTACGTGCAAATTAGCAACTCAAGGTGTTGATCCAAAGATTGAGGAGGTCTTCTTGCTCTTGCTTATAACAGTGATTCATAGTTGTACGACACAAAACTTACAAGAGTTCACTATCAAACTTGTATGAACCATCGACCGTTTAATCGTATTATAAAGGGATTCACATGACTTTGAGGGCGGGTTTATTATATGTTTGTTTAAATGTTTGCGACAGAAAAATAATCACCCTCTGAGTTACCGAAATGATGTCCATCCGGGTGGCTGGATGCCGATATAAATTTTTTAATTCAACTTAACAATACCTTAAGAAACAAGTTTAAGAATTTTGCATTTACATTAATCCGTAACGTTACAGAACGTTACAGTTGTTAATACTAAATTAAAAAACTAAATCATCCTAAAAAATTTCAACTGCTATTTTTTGTTGTTGTAGCAATTTTATTTTCAATCGTACAATATGTTTAAAAAAATATTTTTCAAACAATTCGTGCTTAATTTAAGTAGATTTAAGATAGAAATGTACAAAAAAATTTCTCTGTGCATTTAAGAAATGTAAGTAGGCAAACTTTATAATTTTTTTTATCGTTGGCTTAGTATGGAAAAGGCGTATCTTGATTTCTTTTAAAAAATCATTTTTTACTGGAAAATAAATCCCAATTTCATCATTAATTTGTTTGTTTTTCTTAATCGACAATTAAATTTGGTGCTTCTTTTTATTAAAAAATGCATTTTAAAATTTTAAAAGTTTTATTAAGTGTTTTTTGCCCGGTTCAGTAACAAAAAATTGAAATACGCTCTTTCTATTTGAGGCCATGAATACATTTGTCTGTTAGCAATATTATTTTAAATATGCAATTTCATACAACAAAAAATTTAAATTGTTTAACAAATCCTAGTTCTATTCATGTAACATAAGCAACTGCTTTTGTAGAAGTTTTCAGTAAAAGATATGTTACAAAATTGTATTAAAACAAAAAAATTTGGCTTAATTTCGTATCTTATAGAGGTAATTAATTTCTAAATAACAGTTTTTGGAAATTAAAAAAATAAAACTAAAAGTCTTAAATTACATTTTCTCAGCATCTATCTTTTTGCACATATAGCCTTTTAACATTGAGCAAGCGCTATGTACTACTTGAGAGAACAATTATTTTCATAATTTAATTTTTTTATATAAAGAAATCCCAAATCTGTTATTTTAAATAATTTTTAAAGCTAAAATATTATACTTGAACTCCATGACACTTAATTCTATACACGGATTGGTGGGCTTACATGGTGTCCTTGCTTTGCTTTCAGTCTCTCAAAGGAGATCATCACATGGTTACCACTTGGCAGATTTATCGTCCCTAAGAACCCGTATTTGAAGTAGGACTTACTGTGATAAAAAGGTATCCGCAAAGGCTTTCTAATCTGCATCCTTAATATTTTTTTTAGATTATCCAACATCTGCCTAGAAATTTACATCTTCCGACAGCTTAAGAAGGACACTTGTGGGTAAGCAAAAAATCATCTCTTCTTTTTCATTGCTTCCACAGCTAATCTAACTGATCGTTAGAATAAAGAGATCGAGCTTACATTACTGTTGAATTACTAACCAGTTACCCAACAAGAATAACAGCAACCGAAGTACAACCGTTTAATTACTTATGTCTTATCAGTTTCAAAGTGCGCTCACCATCAAGGAAAAACCAGAGACCCTAAATATATTCAAACTACTCCGACTTTTCTCTGCAAATTAAAAAAGTTTCTGTAGATCTTGGTCTTATTACCAAAGTGATTTTTATTAACAAGAATCCAGATGTAAGTGGTAAAAGATAGAGATCTAAACTAGGAAAGAAAGCCTATCTCGTCACAGAAGATGTGCGCAAATTAAGAGACAGAAGCACCGTCTGGGCGTAAGAAACGAATTAAATACTTTTCTTTAAAAAAACTCCTGGCATACAGTATCACGCATGCCCCTAATACCTTTAATGCGCAGCACATATCCAGCAGACCGCATAAGAAAGTTACCCAAAGATCCTTTGCATAGATACAACTCATCTCAAAACTGACTAAGCTAATCCTGAAGTCATAGTTTTTATTAAATAACCCCAACAGCACTTACTCTTGTTAAATATAAAAATCCTGGTATATATATCAGATGGTCCCAATTCAAAGAAAATATGCTGACAGTTCTCGAATGGCCGTATGTTCTTAATCACCAATATTCCTTTGTTCTAAGCTTCAACGCACTGCTATCAGATATGGTAATAAAAGAAAGATAAATTGCAACCAGATGCAGTAGTGTGTCCAATACCTTTCCAGAACTAGTAAGAAGTACGGCTGTAATTCCAGCAAATGCCGAAATTAAAATTTTTGCGAACTGTTTAATAAACTTACCGTTATATACTTCTTAATTAAAGTACTTTTCGTACAAACTTGTACCGGTTTCTGTTGGATTTTACGCTTGATGTATAAAAAATTAAAAAAAAATTTTATATAATTTCTTGTTTATTTATCAGCAATTTATTTTTATTTGAAAACATTTTCATTAAATTTCTTTTATCTAATTAATTAACTTGTCCATGAGAATGTTTACCACAAGCACAAAATTTTTCAATCTAAAATGTATTTTTTTTATGCTACACAGAAAGAGCTTTGTATTTAGGAAACTATGCATGAAATGTGGTTATTTTGTTTCTTCTGGTAGAATTAAAGTTAAAAAAATATTTATAAAATTTAAAACAAATAAATAAAATGAAAAGTGCAAAAGTTATTGCATAATATGTTGCTAAGAAAAAAGACTTTATATAAATATTTTCATTAATTCATTAGTGTTATCTTTGTGTGAACAAAATACATAAAAATAAATAATAAAACTCAAATGTATACTTTTGTAAAGAATCCATTAAGTGGCAACAAGTATTGACTTAAAATTTATGATTTATTTAGAAATTTTTAAAAAAACAATTATTTAAATAAACTTGTTTGTAACCAATGAAAATTTTTTGTTACAAATTATAACCTTCAGTATAAAATCTAGTTAACATTAAAGCTATAGAATAAAAAAGGTTTTTGAGTTGTAACATTTTTGAAATTTGTGCACAAAATTTATTTACATTTTATTTAATTTTTTCATTATTACTGTTACAAAAGAAAACATGCATTTCTGACTAATTGTTTTGTTGTATAAATCAAGAAAGAAGAAGAAATCAAGATTCTATTTCAAAGATTTCTCCAATCTAAATAAGAAAAACTCTGAAATATTCTTTTGCATTTGTTTGTACAGTTTGGCATATACAGATCAAGTGTGTAGGACAGGGGTTAACTAAATCATTAAGAGCAGGTCTTGCTGCCAACTTAGTTTAATTAAAAATTTTAAAAGAAATGACAAACAGTTTTAAGTGAAATATTAATTTTAAAAATGTTATATTTTGTAACGAGAAAGATAATGTCAAATGATGGAATTAAGAAATTTTATCTTTTCCACAATAATTTATAGTTTTTTTGCTTTAATATTTTTGGAATCATTTGGTAAATAAGTTTTAGTAATTTATCCAACGGTTATTACAAAATTGTTGACGTGTGTGTGAAACTATTGGTTGGCATATCTGCTGTTTAAATCAAGTACAGAATTGGACCTGGTATACTTCCCTGAGGTACACCAGCCCCTATTGGTTTAGAAGAACTCATTTGGTTTCCCTCTTTAAACATAAATAATCAGCCGGTTATGTATTTTTCTAAAAGGTTGAAAATATTATCTGAAACATTGAGCTTTAGTTTGTTTAAAAGGCATTCATGCCATAATTTTTCAAAAGCTTGTGAGACGTCCATAAAAAGCCCGGAGCAGTACTTCTTTTCCTCAAAGGTTTTTCTTATAACCTGTACCAACCTGTGAGTTTGTTCGATGGTACTATGTTGACTTCTAAGTCCGAATCGGTGATTTGGAATGCAGTTTTTGTCATTCAGGATCGGATTCAGCTTGTTTTTTTAGCAGTTTTTTGAACCATTTTGACATTGTGGGTAACAAACTTATGAGCCTACAGGACTCTACCTTCGAGGGATCTTTGCCTGGCTTAAGAATCATCTTTACTAAGGCCACTTTCCATATAGGCGGGAAATGTTCAAGCCAAATTATTGCGTTAAAAATAAAAAGAATTATTCTTTTTCCTGTAAAAGGTAGCTGTAAAAGCATTTCATTGCTTATATTATCAATGCCGGGGGTTTTTTACATTTAGGTTAGCAATAGCCTCGACAACATCTGTGAATCGGAAACGTATTTCTTAAGGACGTCTAGCACCAACAGGCGGTAATTTCCTTACGTCTGTGCATGTATTTGGGGTGACGTTCTTAATTAAATGAAAATTTGATTTGGACTAAAAAATAAAGTCAAATCTGCCTTTAACCAAGAATAAGGATTTAGGATTTTTTGAAAAAAAAAATTAATTTTCTAAGATCCTTATTTGGGTTGTTTTACTAATTTTTCATTCTGCATTTTACTGCTTAAATCTCACTCTTAATTACTGGCTGAGAGTTTTTCGTTTGGAAACATGATTTTGGATATTTATTAGACTTTAGTGCTGCAATATTTGTTAAATATTTTTTTTTAACCAAAAGGAAAAGGAATAAAGTCTACTTGAATCAATTGAAATTGTTTCTACTTAACTATTTATTGTATTTGTATAAAATATTGAATTGATTACAATTTCCTTTTTGTGTATTTTTATGAGCAAAATGCAGCTGGGGTTCAACTTTAATTTAAGTTTAAGCAACATTCTTTATTTTTGCATAATTTTTTTTTCTTTTTGTAATTTTCTTTATACCAGTACGTAGACATTCACCAGCAATTACATTTGTACAAACATACACACAAATCTTGTATATAATTTTGGAGGGAAACATTTGTTGGTCATAAAAATCTTTACTGTTAGGCCTTCTATACTTTGTGCTTGTAGATATCTTCTTACTTTGCTTAGCAAATAGCCAGCCTATAGAAACTAACAAAAGATTTCGAAAAGACAACAGCAGTGAAAGCAACTAAATATAACTACTATAATAACAACTTTAATAGCAAAAACAACAGCAGCAATAGCAAAAACAATAGCAACAAGAAATGTAATGGCGCGAATTATTGCATTAAATGTCTGACACTATTTTAGAGAACAAACTCGAACAAGGACGTAGGCGTAATGGCTACAGCAACAGTAACCTTAAATTTATATACCAAGAAGAATAAACAGCAAAAAAACAAAAACAACACCAATAACAATTATATTGAAAATAACAATAGCAACAAAGAAAAAAGGAACAGAAGACAAAATTAATTTTCCCTTTTTTAGCATTTAAAGTCTATAACATTATATGGGTGTGTGCGTGTGTGTAAAAGTGTATTTGGATTTGTGGACTGTAAGTATTACAAAACATACAAGCGCACTGAAGTAAATATGTATGTAATAGGGTGTTCCAATTTTTATAAAAACTGCATCATTTATGTTTTTGCTTGTCATAAGGTTTTATAGAATGATGAAACGAAAACTACATTGTAAATAAATACAGAAAAAATTAAAAATGGTTTTTAATTTAAAAATTTGTAACACTAATTGAAAACTTAATTAATTTTCCACCAGTAAACGATTTTTTAAACACAATTAACTAACGGTGTGATATCACACGATCTTAGTGGCCAATCGACCGGCGATAAACGTGAAATTGTGTGCTCACCGAAGTGCTCTCTCAACAAATCCATTGATTGATGCGATATGTGGGACGTTAAGGGTTTCACATGACACCTACCCGGAGGGCAAGAATTCACGGTGCTCTTAACACTTAGTGGAAAAAATGCGTACGCCAGCGTCCTCGAAATGGCGTGCCAGACGACCCAGATTGCAATTCTCTGCCAAAATTCTGTGCAAGCCATAACAGAGCCCTTGCTGAGGAGTTGGGCTATTTTAACACAAATTGCGTCTCTAGTTTTGACCTCGTCATTTCCAATCAAAACAGATCCGCACCGACAAGACACCTCTGCACACGCTTGTGAAACAGCACCCAACCTTAAGCAAGAAGACTATGATTATCATGTCGCAACCAACAAGTGCGACACCCAGCTCTGTTTGAAGGAACTATTTATATTTAGACATATCAATATCTCCACTTTCATCAACGCTTTACAATCTTCTCACCTCCGGTCAGGACCGAAACACGCACATGATTCAACATGCCGATTCCGGCCTTTTAATTATTTGCTACTATTTTGACGGGATACAATTTCAAATCCTAGGGTCCCCAGCCGTAGCCAGTTTCCCTATTTACCTACTTCTAAACACACTTACACCTTTTTAGCTACTAGCCTACTGCATCAGTTGCTCATGTGCCTGGGTAGACCCGCAAAACTTAAAGGCTCTATCTTAAGAATCTTAAGCTAATATAAGACCGCTTACGCGATTACTCTGGGGCCCGTACAAGACGGGCTCCAACATATTAACTTTCGCTCTCAGTTGCCTCGCTTGGGGATAACCACAGCCGCCACGTGAACTCCCGGAGGAAACCTCACCATAAATTAGTTCACGCACTGGTTAGCACATGGGGCCAACTGATTCCCGTGCTACCAGATAGGACTCTGGTCAGCCTCCGAAATCTACTTCCGTACACAGAAAAAACTGAGTTGTAGAATCAGTAACAAATTTCACAGAATCAGTAAATATTTTGTCTGGCTGAGGACCTACAACGAAAGTTGTAAATTTAGACAAACAATTTTGCAAGAATTTTAGCTTTTGTTAAAAAATTTTGCTGAGCTGGTTAAATATTTTATTTGTCTAGGCGAAAATTTTGTTTGATTTAAAAATCAATTAAAAATATTATTAGAGACTATTAAATAAATTGACTAAAAAAATAAATTATTTTGAACAAGAATTTGTTTGAAAAATTTTTTTTGTAGTTTTTTGTGTGTACAATTCCTACCAATTTCTATTTAACACAGATAAGGTACTGGTACCCTTAAAACCTTGTATTGCTGTGCCACTTATTGAGGATTTACATGCCACAGGTCAAAAAGGACAACCTGTCTCAAGCCAGACCAGTAGGTAAGTAACCACTTATCAATTAAGCCGAAGACCGATTGTTTTTAATTTAGCCATGTTAGCCTTCCAATAAACTGAAAGTTGCTCGGTTGATACCACGAGGAGGTAGGCTTTGGTACTTACGCTGATGGAAGGTTGCCCGGGGCCCTCCTCTTCTATCATATAACTTATCAACCGCGAAATGCGGGAAGTAGCGCTGCCTTGCTGAAACCAAATGTCGCCGAGATTACGAACTTCACTTTCAGGCATCACATAATCGGTTATTAGGGAACGATAACGGTCGCCATTGATGGTTAGGTGTGCACCGGCATCATTTAAAAAAAATATGAACCGATGATTCCTCCGGGTCACAAACCGTTGTTTTTTCTGGATAAAGTAGTAGGTCATGAATTTCTTCAGGTTTCTCTTCCTCCCAAATGTGCAATTTTGTTTGTTTACATAAACATTTATATTTATATTTGAAAAGCACAAAAACTAAGAAAAATTTTGACCCGATTGAGTATTGAATTTTGCACCTTTTGGTTTTAAGTTTAAGACTTATACCACAAAGGGTTCGAATTAGCAGGCATAAACAAGTTGTATCCTTTTCTTTAACGGTTGTCTGGTCCACCTAACCTAGGCTTTCACGTGTATTGTTTATTTTTGTTACACTACAAAAACGAGTGTAAAAAATTATTGCTTATTTTAAAGAATTTTTAGATAAGCATAATTAATGGCATATACTCGCCAAAAATAACTGCATTTTTAATTTTGGTAATTAAATGTTTAATCAAAATGGTAAATTGTTTCAGTTAATGCGTTAGTTGAAAAAAAAACGAATAATTTTTTCTGTGTATATTTTTTGTAATAGAATTTTTCTTTTTAAAAGTAATTAAAGCTTAAAACTAATGATTTTCTTTTTAAAAAAAAGGTCATATAAACAAAGCAAAGCTTTGTAAAAAAAATCGCTAAAAAATTTTAAAATTTCTTAAAGTCAACCGACACTCCTTAATAAAGGCAAACACATTTATACGTTTAAATAAATGTGATTGGGTTAGTGTGCACATTAGTGTGTTTGCGTGTGTGTTTGAGTTCTTTTGATTTTATTCCATTTTGTATTTCCTGTTTACAAAATATTTATTGAACCATTTATTTCTTGTATTTTTACGATCCTTTTATTCTTATTCTTTTTCTTCTATTCCATTGTCTTTAAACAATTTCAGTTGTTGTTTTAAACGTTACCATTGTTGTTGCTTTTGAGTTGTTGTTTTAAATTGTCTCATGCAACAACACTTACTCGTAGTTTGTTAACTATTGCCATTGCTTTAGTTATAGTTATTTTAATCTTATGTCTTTCAATTTCGCATTGACATTTAAAATTAACTTTGCTGTCATTTAGCCAGCAGGCAACTAAATGAAACTGTTTAAGGTTAAAATTAAGTGTTAATTGGATGTTTAACTAATTGTTTTTGGGGGTTTCTTCTTCGATTCTTTTAAAATATTTTTTGAAAGTATTGAAAGCAAAGTCAACATTTAAAATTGTTTATTAAAGTTAAAGGGCAGAGAAAATTAAGTTCTTAAGTAAAAATTTTTATTAAAATTAAAAGTTATTTTGTAAAAAAATGTGCAAACAAAAATTCTTTGCTGAGTTAAGCTAGTTAATTAATAATTAAAAAATTTCTAGACTTGAAAATTGTATATGATAATAGACTTGTTGTTAGGTAACAAACTTATGGGCCTATAAGATTCTACCTTCGAGGGATCTTTGTCAGGCTTAGGAATCATCTTTACTAAGTCAAGTTTCCATATAGGCGGAAAATGTTCAAGCCGAATTATCGCGATAAAAATTAAAATAATTATTCTTTTAGCAGTAAGAGGCAGCTCTATGAGCATTTTGTTGCTTATTTTATCAACGCCAGGAGATTTTTTACCATTTAGGTTAGCAATAGCCTCTACAATATTTGCAAATCGGAAACGTAGTTCTAAAGGACGTCTAACAACAACAGGCGGTAATTCCTTCACGTCTGTGCATGTATTGAGAGTGAATACGTTTTTGAAATGATTTGCGAACAAATCGCATTTTCTTCGTCATTTCAAGCCCAGGATCCTCTCAGATTGCGCAGTGGTGGTTTTGCGATAACAGGTCTTTTAAGACGTCTGGCTGATCGCCATAAGGAATAATTTGTCTGACAATTTGTTTTGATAATGTCAAAATTGTTCCAAAAACTGTTAAAAAACAAGCTGGATCTGACCCTGAATGACAACAACTGCGTTCCAAATCACTAATTCGGCTTTAGAAGTCAACATTGTACCATCGAACAAACTCACAGGTTGGAACAGGTTATAAGAAAAGCATTTGATGAAAAGAAGTACTGTTCCGGGCTTTTTATCGATGTCTCACAAGCTTTCGACAAAGTATGGCATGAAGGCCTTTTAAACAAACTAAAGCTCAACGTTCCAGCTAATATTTTCAACCTTTTAGACAAATACATAACAGGCCGACAATCAAAGAGGGAAACCAAATAAGTTGTTCCCAATCAATAGGGGCTGGTGTACCTCAAGGAAGTATACCAGGTCCAATTCTGTACTCGATTCAAACAGCAGATATGCCAACCAATAGTTTCACACGCACGTCGACATTTGCGGATGACACTGCTTTTCTTAGAATTCACAAAGACCCTAAAGAGGCTTTGAACCAGCTGCAAAAACACGTAACCCAAGTTGAGAATTAGGCAAAGTTATGGGGAATCAAGATAAATGAATAAAATGTACTCACGTAGCGTCTACTTTACACAAAGATGCGTGCCTTCCAATCACTATCAACAACCATAATGTGCCTAAACGATCTAAGACAAAATATCTTGGTATTCAGTTGCATCCCCGCCTTACATGGAAGCCTCATATAGATGCGAAGCTGACGCAAATGAAACTAAAAGCTGCTCAAATCCACTGGCTAATCGGCAGAAACTATGTGCTACGTGTTGATTTTAAACTTCTCCTCTACAACTCGATTTTAAATCCAATTTGGTGCTACGGTATAAAATTATGGGGCACTGCTTCCGCCTCTAACATAGAAAAAATACAACGTCGTCAAAACAAAATTCTGAGAATGATAACTGGTGCTCCTTTATATATTAAAAACAGAAACATCTACAAGGATCTAGAAGTTCCACTAGTAAAATGCGAAATCTTAAACTGTGTGGACAAGTATTTAAATAAGTTGGGAACACATCCAAATCCGCTCGCTCAAAGCATCTTGCAAAAAAAGTGGGCACACCCGTGTAAAAAGAAGGTATCCTGCTGCGCTTAGATGAAACCTTTCAAATTAATTAAATCTATTGTGAGAACTTAAATTTTAGCCTAGTTCTGACTGGACTAATAATAATTACTTACTTTTAGGATTTGAATACTTATTGTTAGTTCGCCTAAGCGAAGATTCAATAATAAAATATATGAAAAAAAACTTGTTGTTAGGAAAGGAAAAAAGTTTAATTGCTAAACTTTTTATCCTAGGATATACCAAAAATTGTTACAACCAGTGCAAATAATATAAAATATGTTTACTTTCTGAATGATTTTGTTCCCAAAAGTTTTACTTCATATCTTGAATACGTCCGTATGGTCTGCCACTGTCTTGCGAGTTCAAAACAAAGGCTGTTTTGCTAAAACAGTCATGTGGCTTTCTCATGGTCTGTTAAGATGTCACTTACTTAAAGGCTACACAGGCTTTGGACAATTAAACAAAAATGTCAAGGGTGTTCTACAGTCCCCCCATAATGCTTATATTAATGTGTAATTCTCATCTTCTAACAGAGTCTTATACAATGCTGATGCGATAAAACCTTTCTTAGTAAAAACCTGTTTAAATAGCACTTTAAACTGAGCTGCAGTTTGTGAGGAACACCGAAAAATGGCATTGCAATTGAATCCTTTAAACACATGCAAGGAGAATAGTATCATCAAGGCAAATTCGGCAAACCTTATTTGCTACCCAATTGTTTACGTGCAAAGTTTCTCTTGGTAAACTTGGTCAATTAAGGCAAATGTTTATTTGTTAGGTTTCAGGACACACAGGCATTGAAGGGAGTAATAATAGGGCAGACCAACTAACAAAGCCAAAGGTACTTCCGCATATGACATTTTTGCTCAACTCTGTTGTAAAACAAAGAGTCGCAAAAATATGGTGAAATATTACTGTACGTATAGTCTCCAGGATAATATAAAGACCTCTTTGCAAAATATTATTTCAGACTCTTTGTTATTTTTGGTCAAATGGCCAGCAGTTAATACAGTTTCTGTAGTGTAACGAAGGATGAACAGTCTATTAAGAATATTCCGTGACTCTGTTGAGCCCTTGCCAGTCTCAATATAAATGGTAAAATTTTTTATAAAACTTAAAGAAAAAACCTGAAGTTGATAAGAGTTGGCTGCTGGTGTTTATCAAGAGAGTATAGAGTACCCTTGAGTTAATTTCATTGAGCTGGCTTAAGTAGAATCCCCTAGTAATCGTCCTAGTGTCTGGTAAAACTAAGCATCTAAAGTGTACATGTGGGGTTTTCAGGACCACCCAACTATACCCAACCTAACCTAACCTGGACTTTAATTTTTGAGCGTTACAAGCAAACATCCGCATTTGGTTGGCAATAATTCAGAATTTTTATTTAATCCTTTCAATGATGTTGCCACATTTAAAGAAATATTAAAGCAGAAATCCTTAATTTCTAAATTTTTTTAAAAGAGTTTTATTCAACTAAAAACTTTTTAAACATTTATTTTAAACATATCTGATTTAGCACTTCATGCATCTTTTGCAATTGTATTAAATATTCTATTAAAACAAAATTTAACTTGCTAAAAGGACTTCTTATTATACGCAATTTCTTTAAATATTTTTTTTACAGAAATTTTAAATAAAATATCAAATATTTTTTTTTTACTTTTAATTTTTTTTAAAGATAATTTTCTATAAACTTTTAAAATCTATTTAAAAATATTTTTTTTGTTCTTTGTTTGCATACTTAAATAATATAAAATATTATATAAAAATTTTTTTCTTAAAAACATTTATAAAATATTTCATTTCTTAGACATATTTTTACCTGCTTATGCATTAATTAACTAAAGTAAACTTATAAGTAATTAGCTTGCTCTATTTTAGCATCAATCCAAGGCCTAAAGGCTGATATATTTGTATAAACACCTGGAAAATGCTTTTGTGCACAACCAGCACCCCATGAAACAATTCCATATTGTTTGGGTGTCATAGTATTTCTTGGAAAATGTAACATTGAATTTAATGCTGCTGTTGCTATTCCTATTGGCGCCAGTGGCAATGTTGGTAATGGTGATGATGATGCAGAAAAAACATAACTCACCAAAGGCCCACCAGAATCGCCTTGACAACTATCTTTGCCACCTTCAGCGTAACCAGCACAAAACATTCTCGAAGTGACTGGAGAAATTAATTTATAGTCCTCTGAGCAAGTAGTTTGATTAATTAAACGTAAAGAAACATAGTTAAGCAAAGGCGACAACAACCCTGTCTCGCTTGTCAACCCCCAACCACTTACAATAAAGTCGTTGTCATCATTTGGCAATTGTTCACCCCATGAGGCCAATTCGACTGGTTGTACTGTGCGTGTATAGATGAGATTTCTTTGAAGCACCACCAAAGCAACATCATTATCTTGTGCCCAAGTATCGAATTCTTCATGCTTAAATATATGACGGGCACCGACCAATTGACCACCGAACAGATGAGTTGTTGAGCCGGCACGTATACGGAAATCTGACGCATCCATAGACACTTCAAAGCAATGAGCTGCTGTTAAAATGATATTTTTAGCCACAATTGAACCACCACAAATATGTTCTCTCTGATATTGCAATGAAACCTGATATGGATAATTAACAATTGATGTCATAAAGCCACCTACAATGCGGCCATCATATTGAAATTCTTTCTTTGAAGGTACGTAGGGCGAAAAGTCCTTTTTTTCTGCAATATTATTTGTTGTCAAATCCTGTAGGGGCGATGCCAATGCATTATATGAGTTTTTTGTTAATAAACCCAAAGTAAATATAAAAAATATTACTGAATTAACTTCCATAATATTGCACTGAATAAATATTTAACCGAACTTATGGTTGGCCGTAAGCTTTAAATGTTTAACTTTAATTGGAATACTTAATGTAAGGCTGCTGGTGTTTTTATATACAAAACAACTTTGTGCAGTTAATCAAATAAAAAAAAATCTTACAGACATTCATTGTCACACCTTCAAGTTATCTTATATTTAAATATAAAAATCTGAGGTAACGAAAAAAATTGTCAAAAATTTTCTAGACTCTTTTATCACTCAACTGTGACAGATAAAGCGGATGTGTTTGTGTAGCATTTTTCAAAAGTAATTGCTTCCGTATCTAAATATTTATTTTTGAATTGTAGGTTAACGCATATAAGTTCTCATAACCTTCCTGATAACGTAATTGCAATCTCACAAAATGTTTTGCTGCATGAAAATGTGTGTCTTTTTTTGAAACAGTGTTGCCATAAGTTTAATATAAAAAATGCAAAAAAATGTCTAAGAATTATAAGGTGAAACGTAAAAGAATTGGAAGATAAATTTGAAAAAGGTTTTCATTACAAAATTTTTTTAATAAAAATAAGAACAAGTTTTTTCTAAAAACATGTTGCAAAATAATAAAGAAAAAAGTATTTTCGCGGATGAAACTTCAGATGCAGGAAAAGTGATATCAAAACTTAACAACAATTTCTTTTTTTAAAATTTTATTTAAAAAAACTGAATTTTTAGATATCTTTTGCTTAAGGGCGAAACCTCTACAAAAATTGCTTTATGTTATGGTTTTTATCTCTGAAAAGTAACTGAGTAGAATAAGCTCTGCGGTTGAGGCCACAGTATCCTGAAAAGCCCAACAGGAATAAAAAGGGGTGCTGAATGAAAACGTTGCTTAAACGGATATGCTTACATGGTTCATACCAAATAGACAAAACATCTAGAGGTTATACTGGCCAAAAAGCTAACTTTAAGTAGAAAATGATAAAAAGAAGTAACCAATGTGCTCAATGCATGAAATTGATAGGCAAAACATGATGTCTCCTAGCAATCTTGCTCATTACGCTTACACTAGAGTGTCGAAGCCCATCTTAAATAATGGGATACTCTTGTGGTGGATCGCACTGAAAAATCAAGTTAATCATGCAGAATCATGCGTCATTCCTATCTGGATTTTTAACCAGTCATAATAGCTAAAAATTAGGTAACAAAGGGGTTGGTTTCGACGGGATAATTACTTCTGGGGCCAGTTTGTCATAGTAAATAATTAAGGGAAGTAATATTTAGCAGCGGATGCATGGTCTCGAAACCAAACTTATTCGGGAAGCCGATTATAACTATGAAGGAAAACGGCTTATTGACAGATCCTTCCCCAGAATGCAAGACCAAAAACTTTGCTAATGATAGACCTAAGATTTAAGGGAAGGATAAAGCTGTGTTCTTCTCTTGAAAACTATATATACCAGAGAGTCTTAAAAACGTCCTGATGACTGCAAAATACGAAAGTGTCTTTTAAGCGTAACTGTTGGTAGCCAAATTAACCTGTTCTGTCATCCTTAATTGAGAATTCTTAGGTGACCAAGTTAACTGATAGCCAAACGTTAATTAAATCTTTGAAACCCTTACCAACAATTAATTGTACAGGGGAGAAAAACAATCCGTTAGGTAACTGTGCCTCTTGAGACAGGTTGACATTTACTGGGCGAGGCATGAGTTCCATTTCTCTTTGGGTGATGAGTGATGATCTTTACGAAAACGCGATTGTAAGCTCCTGGTGGGTAAAAGAAAAGCATTGTTGGACTGTGCATCTCTTAGCTTGGATTTATTTTTGAAGATTTTTAAAATCAACTTAATTTTAACTTTAAATTAATTTTTTTTAATTCCTTTTTATAATAAAAAATTACTTAATTCAATTTCGAAAAAAAATATTTTTCTTTATTGGGTTTCATATATTTGTTTAATTAGGTTTTTATTTATATTTGCAGTTTTTTGCTTATTCTCAATATCAAACTGTATCTGTAAAGTGTTAACAGTTTAAATAAATTTCATTCAAGTAGCCATAATGTGTCGGTGATGAGAATGTTTGCTATAGACAGACTGACAAAGTAAGATAAATGTTAAAAGCAGAAATGTATTTGCGTCTTTATGGCAGCCAAAATAAATCAATGGTTAAATTTTTCTGTGATGCCTTATTTTAATGCAGTTTAAAATTGTTATTTCAAAATTCATTAAAATCAAATGTAATGTTAAGCTTCTACAGCAACTTTTAAGATTTACATACTTATATGGTAAGTTATATAAAAATATATATAATGTGTATCTGTATAGTATTAATAATGTTTATTGCTCTTTGAGAAAATAAAACTTTTTCATTTCATTGTTAAATAATACATTTTTAATTTTTTTTTCTTTTTTTAATTTGTTTGTATGATTTTTGTCTCTGTTCAAATTACATATCATTTAGCATTAAACATTCGCAACATTCACATTTATCTGTTTAAATGCATTTCGCAGCCAAGCAGAAAAATATCATTTTATATTTTCAATACTCCGCGGAGCTCCGTTGTAGCATGTATTGAAATAAATCGCAGAGTTACAAATAAAAAATACAACAACATTTAATACCATTATCTTTTCTTCACGAATCTTATTCACACTACACACATGTATACAAACCTATAAGCATATGCACACACCGACGAATAAATAGATTTGTTGTGATAAGAAGAAGATAACTTAAGATTTATGTTCTGATATTTCACTCAAACATTTTGTTGAAAAAGAAAATTAATCAAAATTTATTTTTATTTCTTTGTAGACTTGCACTAAAATAGACAAATTTTCTGAAAAAAAATGTTCAAAAGAGATATTGAACCCAGAATATTAAGACTTTTTGTATACACATTTGCAAATAATACTGAAAATCATCAATAATGTGTAATTTCCTCGAATTTCCGATGTTATTGACATATGATTCACAACAAATATTAAAACAGTGCAATAAATAAAATGTCCCCTTACCCCTTCAAATTCATTAACGAATAAATGCATAAGTATATGTGTGCAATCTCGAAATTGAATTTACGCAGAGATAAAAGGTGTGAATGAAATATGAATTTATGCAAATTTGATACATTCACACATACATACATATATTTACAATACAGATGTAGATACATATCGCTTTCTCAATACTAAAAGGTTGTATGTGCAAAAGCGTATATGACGAAAAATCCACATTTGAGATTTTCATTTGCTTTTCTTCTATTTCCATATAAATTTTGGCAAAAAAGTTAAGTTAAATTGATATTTAAAAATAATTTAGAATATAAAATTAAAGCCAAATTAGGTTTAATATAAAAATTTTAAAAATTATCAAGAATTGTTTGATAATAAAAACAAATAAATTGAACAAATATTTATTATCAAAATTCTACGGTTTTTTTGTCATATTTTTATTATTGAATCTTCGCTTATGCAAACTAACAATAAGTATTCAAATCTGAAAACTAAGTGTGTTTAATATTAGTCCAGTCAGTATTAGACAAAAATTTAAGTTCTTACAATAAAATTTATTAATTTCAAAGGTTTCATCTAAGAGCAATAGTATATCTTTTAGGCGGATGTGCCCACTATGTTGAAAGATGCTTCGAGCGAGCGCATTTGGATGTGTTTCCAGCTTATTTAAATAATTGTCCACATAGTTTAGGATTTCGCATTTTACTAGTGGAACTTCTAGATCCTTGTGGATGTTGCTGGTTTTAATATACCAAGGAGCACCAGTTATTATTCTCAGAATTTTGTTTTGACGACGTTGTATTTTTTTTCTATGTTAGAGGCAGTTCCTCATAATTGTATCCTGTAGCACCAAATTGGTTTCAAAATTTAGTTGTAAAGTAAAAGTTTACAATCAAGACGTAGCACACAGAGTTTCTGCCGATTAGTCAATGGATTTGAGCAGCTTTAAGTTTCATTTGAGTCAGCTGCGCATCTTTATGAGGCTTCAATGTGAGGCGGCGATCCAAGTGAATACAAAGATTTTTTGTCCCGAGTCGTTGAGGCACCATATGGTTGTTAATAGTGATTGGGGAGCACGTTTCTTTGCGTAAAGTAAAAGTTGAGTGGGTACATTTTTGGTCAATAATTTTTATTCCCCATAACTTTTATTACGTATTTTAGTCGTTGGCCGTGTAGCTAGATTTCGAGGCATGTTATTTTGTCTTCCGGCTATCTTCAGTCTGGGGTGGTTCTTTAATCCTGCTTCACAGCGTACGCAATAAAAGAAAAAAAATGTTTATGCCTCTTATAGATGTACCAGATGTGTATATAAACAAATTTCGAGTTTTTTTTTGTTTGAACGCAAGCTACTTATAATAGAGTCAGGTGTGTTGACTCCTGGAGCACAATTTTTCCCTCCCAAAGACTAATGTCTAAACGCCTATGGCAATTCTAATGCTCGGACTTTATTGTAAATTGTCCCTTTAAAAAGCCTTTAAGTTAAATTATTCATTTGATTTGTAAATTAACATTCCTCTTTTATTAATTTTAGCAATTCATTATTAAGATTAATTATATATTAAAAAAACATATTACATAGTTATTTAATAGGTAACTTTAAGGGTAGTTAGCGTTTTGTTTATAGTACGGTTTGTATTAAGTAATAAAAGTATTTCAGTTTTATCAAGTTTAGCAATTTCTGTGATAATAGAGGCTTAGGTGTAAAAGTAAGTATATAACAAATTAAGATGTTGTTTATATAGTCATTGAACTTGTTAATAAAAATATGCGAAAGTAAATAGCAAAGTAAAATGAAAAAAGTAATTTCGTTTGGCTGAATTCGCCGCAGTTACAAAAAGTTACGGGATTTTTAAAATAATTTTTATATAAATTTATATAATATTATACATTTTAAAATATTTTGATTTTGATTTACAATTGGTTTGTTTCCATCGTTGTTGACATGAAAGGCCTTTTATGCAACTGATGATTTCTGCTTTTTCTTATATGCTGTTAATTATGATATGTACCTGTGGTTTCTGTTGTTATATGTTAATATGTTGTAATTTTTTAAATCTTCTTTATATATAATACATTTGATATATTTACTTTATAATATTATGGAACTTAATGAGAAGCACTTTTTCACAATTATCACTACAATTAAATCTTTAAAATACAATAATTAAATGTTCGAAATATCACTTTTGGACGGACAAACGATGATCAAAGCAGACCGACGATTACTGATTGATTATTGCTTTACATATTCTTTAAACAGCATGTAACTTTGCAAATGTTTTAATTAAGCAATAAGCAACCTATGTTAAAGAGTAGGACGGGTATAGGTTCAAAAGTGAGAGAGCTAATTATATACGAAAATAAGTATCAAATGTAATAAAAAACATGGTAAAGTAATAAACTTATCAATGAAGTTTCATATACGTGATTAATACATTATTTATACATAATATACTGTATAATAAGAAAATTTGTTGACAAAATTACTTTAGTACTAATAGTATTTTATTTTTTGTTGTAGTTTATTTTAGATTTAATTAGTGATACCTGTTTTTATTGTAAAATAACCGATTAAGTTGGGGTAAATAGTTTTAGGAAGTTATATATTATTAATAATAATATATTAGGTTAATTTTAGATAATTATATAAAATGTGATATTTATAAGTGTGATATTTTTAAGGTTAGTTTTAGACAAATTGTTTTGGTTTATTAAAATACTTGACTGTGATAAGAGGACTCTGTTTCGGGGACGTATTGCAGGTACAAACTGAATTTTCTTGGAGTTTAAATGGATGGGGAGTTGATTTTCTTGTTTAGCTGTATTTACGGTGCACGTTCTCTGTCCTATATTTGACAATCTGTTGGGGACAGCTAGAAGTTTCGTTGTTGCTGCTTTTTTACCAAAATCCAGATGTTAAGACTTTTGAAAATATTTAAATGAAATAAGGTGGCAAAATGATTAATTGGATTGATGTATTTGCACTCCAATCATTTTGAGTTGCACATGCAACTAGAAAAAAATAGATTTTTAAAGAAGTCACGTGTTTTAATATTATCTACATATATTTCTAAGCAAAGCTACAAAAACTTACCTCAAAATAATAAATTAATTGTTTACGATTTGAACATTATTTGGGTTTTCACTGGGAGTTTAAACTATAGATAAAATGATTATTTCAATTTTAAAAGATTTTGCACAATTATTTCTTTTAAATAGAGATCACACTATGCTGGTCTATCCACGTTAAGGTAGAAGTTAAAAAGGAAGTAAAATGTAAAGATAAACTTCTTTCATTAGGTGTGTAACTTAAAGTATAAAACCAAGTAATGAATAACGAGTAACCATTGTAGGGGTCACATCATTTAAACTCAAAATAGATAGCAGTGATGGGCGTGAAAAGAAAATATGTATATAATTAATGAAGAAGAAATCTTGTTGTATAAAAAAATGCACTTGAAAAAAAAATCGTAACACTTTGCCTATTTCTCAACTTGGGTAACGTATTAATGCAGTTGGTTCGAAGCCTCTTTAGGGTCTTTATGAAGACTAAGGAAAAAAAATTGTTACAAGAACAGAAGTTCGCAGACAAAGATTTTTCTAAGGACGACTAAATTTAAAAGTTAGGAATTCTGCTTAAGAGTTCTCATTTTGCTTGAATCCTATTTAAAGCAATGGAATATCGAAAGCATTATCGAAAATCGTATGGATAGATTTGAGCACAAAATTTTTAAATAATTTTTTAGTTGAATTACAAAACTTATGTTGACAGGCAGCCATCCCAACAGATGAGGGGATTTTCGTTTGATTGGTACTAAGTGGCTAAATTTGCATTGACTTTTTTGTTGTAAACATAAGAAAGAATATTTTAGCACCTCTTTATCAAGGTCACGTGAATGTATTATACTTGAAAGTTCTGTGCTGCATGCAACTTTGTTGCTGAACTCTTGTACGCTTTGTTGCATAAAAAAAAAAAAAACTTTGAAATACTGTTGCTTGCTGGGCTTAGAGGCACTCTACAACCATCAGATCAACAGAAAAATTTTCACATAAAATCCTGAAATGTTGTTAAGTCAAAACCTAAAAAAAAATTTTACACAACCTTGCAATATTAAGCGGGCGACTTTCAAATATGATTGTCTTGCATTTTGCATCAAAAAATTATATTAAAACATAAAATTTGCAGAAATCTTGTTTATTGTACCTTAAATTTGTTGAAAAAATTATAAAAAGTTCTTGCCTGTAAGAGTGGCTTCAATGAAAAAATTAATAAAAAAAGAAAAAGTCTGAGCATGTACTCACTTAAGTATTTAAATTGTGGGAAATATCATGCAACCACTAATGCAAATCGTGTAAAACAAGGCAGCGACAACAAAACTACCAAACTTGTTTACTGCATCAGTTGACCAGATTTTTAATATCTCTCGAAATATTAAACATTTTCAGATTTGATTTTTTTTAATACTTTAGAGTACGGGTAGCGGTTTTGATGCTTTATAAAATATTTGTGTCTAATTTATTACTTTTCTGCTTATATTTATCTTAAAATTTTAATTATGTGCTTCTAAGTTAAAGTTAAAATTTTTTCAAAATGTTTCTTCTCACTTTTAGATTCTTTATTTTCTTCTGCAATTTAATATTAAAAATAATTTGATTTGTGTTTCAAAAAAAATAAATTTGCTGATGTTTTTTTCTTTTGCTCTAAAGCCTTTGAGTTCTTGTAATGAAGAAGTGTTTTTGGTTCATTTTTTATTTTATATTCTGTCTCTTTATCTGCCAAAACATATTATGACAGTGTCAGAAAAATGTCAAATGTTTGTTTGAGTTAAGGCACCGATTTTCATCTATAGAACAAATAAGAAGATTTTTTTGCTGTTTGTGTTAACCCTGGAGTACTAATATATTTTTTGTGTACACTAATACTAATTGTTAGTCAAATCGACTAACTTAAGTATTTATCCAAATTTTTCAGATCTATGTGCGACAATTGGAAAATTTTTTCTTAAAAGCAATGTCTTAAAGTCTTCTACATGTACAAAAATTAAAAAAAATTAAATATTTCATAAGAAGTGCTACTTTCAATATTGTTTTATAAAACCCAAATTTTAAGCATAGTTGTGGATACATGCTTCACTTTATTTAAAAAAAATAAATAAAAAAATAAGTGCAGGATTTCAAAATCCAATAAAAATTTAAATTATGATGTCTAGAAATACTATTATACAAATACTAGTTTTTTTTTTTAATTTTATCACAATTTGTCAGACGCTTAGAATCCATGGTAAATAAAAGGACGTTTTTAAAGCAAATCAACAAAGAAATCAAAAAATTAATGTCAAAATTATCTTAAAATTAATAATACAACTAAAAAATACGATAACTAAAATAAATAATTCAATTGTAAATAAAATATAAGAAAAAAATTCATTTTCAAAATATTTGCTTCTATGTTGTATACACTGTATCACTAAGCATACTAAAACTTTCATCTTTGTCAGTCTCATCACAGTTTTCAAAAAACTTTGTAATGAAATCATTACTCAACCCTTTTTTTGAACTTTTTTTGTTGTCTGTAATAAAACATTTAACAAAATAACAATTTTGATTCCAAAACTGAAATGTTTTTATATATATCAAAAAGTTACGTTGTTACTAATTGTTAGTCCAATTGACTAACATGACCCTTATAACTAAAAAATAACAATACCTACTGTTGAAATTAAACTGTTCACAGCAAGAGAACACCATCGACGGAAATTACAAAAAAAATGAGAGCGATCGGTATGACATTAAAGAAGCTATGCACGAAAAGAAGATTAGTGTTAGTCGAAATGACTAACATTAGTACTCCAGGGTTAAAAGAAAAACAGCACGTAGAAAGAAAAACAAATATTAAACTCATAAAATTATATATCGTTGCCTAGAATGAAAATAGCTTTAGGTAAATCTACGTAATAAAAAACGAGTGTGAATGTTATAGTCGGTCAAGTCCGAATTTCAAATTTGCCAAATTTCATCAAAATACCTTTAAAGTTGCTACCTGTACATCAGTTACAAGATTACATAGTCACCCAGTCGGGGGAACGGACAAACATGCTTTAATTGACTCAGGAAGTTATTCTAAGGCATTCGCGTCTGAGACCATTACGTTTAGGCGTTATAAACATCTGCACAATATCCCTACCACATACGGGGTGTGGATATAATTAAAAAAGGTTATAAATTAATTACAGGTCTGAGGAAGAGTTTGAACCATGTATCTAAGTAAAATGAAATGGAAAGTATTTTTACGACTTAAAATCTTGGAGCCCATTAAAGTTTGGTTTTGGTTTAATCATCTCTTAACTTTGAACTGCTACAACTATCATACAACACTATAGTTCAGCTGACGATAACTTCTGCTTATATTTAGATCTCAGAGATATTTATTAGGGTGAAGCCAAAAAGTGATTTTAAAAAATTATTTTTCATATCATCTGAAAATTCTTGTTCATTTACAAATATAAAACTTTTGAAAATCAAAGACAACTAAAATATATTAAGCTGGGTAAACTCTTAAAATCCATAGAAAAAATTTGTTGCTCCCTAATTTAAATAAATATATAAGGAAAGTATTTTTTGTTTAAAAAATGCCAGTGGTGGAGAAATGTATTGTGTTTGTGTTTGGCTGCGTATCATAAAATTTTTATACTACAAAGTCTTGAGAGCAACTATCGAAACTAACAAATACTCGTATCAGTTGTGTATTTCTTTAAAGTTTTGCTTATCACTCTGGTAGAGTATAATAATGACAATATTTTTTTTTTTCAGGAAAAAAGAAATAAATTAAAAAAGTTTTTGCAAATTAACTTTAAAAATTTTAAAAAGCAAACAAAATACTTGTCTTATTGATATCTTTTGTTAACATTTCTAGACAATTTTCTGCAGTCTTGATTTGATTTTTTTTCTGTTTTCTTCAATTTTCATTTCACTAATAAAGTATTTGCAGCAACAATAGACAATTAACTCTACAGAAATTAACTGCAAGTAATAAATATGTATGTTTGTTCATGTTTTTGTTCTTGCTTTTGCTCTTGCGATTCATTGTTTCTTTTCGTCTCTTGGTATTATCCATTGTTTTTTGTTATACAACAACATAACCAGTATCATAAATTCTACGTAGAGGTCATAAAGTTAAAATAAATGCTAAACTATTGTACATTGTATTTCTACTTGTTTGCACTGACATCATTGTAAATCAAGAAAAAGAAGAAGAACAACAACAACAAAATGGCCGTACTAGATTAAGAGTAATTTTTAAGATAAATTTTTAGTTTAACTTTAAAATTGTATTCAAATTCTAATTAAAGTTTGTTTAAATAGAACAAATCAATATTCAACTTGCAGTAGTACCGAATAGGAAGAGTGCTGACGAGAAATCGTAGCTGATTTCGAAAATGCATTACACTCGGCTAGTATCGGAATTACTTAATTTTTAATAAAATTTCCATTCTTAGCTATCACATTTTTAATAATGAACTTAAGCCGAATAAATAGACATAATTATATTGTATATTTGGCTTAAAACTAAAATACTTTTTCATTAAGTTCTAACTAAATACATCTTCTAATAAATTAATTGTTTGATAATTAAACAATTTCTATATACAAAACATTATAGGTATTAACGACTGAATAAAATTAAAGACTAGAAAAAGGTGTAGAAGTGCATAAAAAAACTATTGCCTATTTTTAGGCTCTTAATTTTAATTATAAACGAGTTTGAATTAGACGGCTTTTTAAGTCCTTTTATAAATTTCAAAAAAGAAGAGCAATAGAACCAACAAGATGTTAAATACTTTCATTTTTATTACCCACAAGCTGCAAGACTTAGGCTAGTAGTACTTGGTATCATATCCCCTTAGCGCAAGAACTTTGATCAGGGGTACCATTGGAATATGTTGAAAAGCTGGCTGCTAGACGAGAAAGCTTTTAAAGTACTTTTAATTGAAATTTCCAAACATCTACTATTTTATTTCAAGTACATTTTGGTCGGCATTTAAAGCATTGGGAATTATTACCATTAAAATAATCAATGAAAAAAGCATACGGTAATTATTGTTTTTTAATTTTAATTTACAGTGTTTTACTACTGCTTCAGTTAGATTAAGATTTATTAAACTGAAACCCTTTTTTTCTTGTTTGTTTGTTATTCATTTTCTTTTTACCTTAAATACGGCATTAAATTCTTCTTAGCAAAAACTTAGAAACTAAGAGTCAAATTTCTTATAATCAAAAGGAAAATGTTTAATACTCATTAAAGTTGGTTCAGTGTATTTAATTGCATATTGGAAATAAAAGAGATGCTTTGAAGATCTTTAACATCTCTTTAATTTTTACTCGTCTTAACATTTCCTAGCAACGGTTGTTAGCTGCACTTACTATTCTTGTTTGTCTTCTTTTTTTCATTAATAGTAAATTATTTTGTTGCCATCATTAGAAAATCTTGCTAAAAATTAGCTTTAAGCAAGGAACATTTTGGTAACTTCTGTGAAACGTGTAAGTATTTTCTTAATGTTTGTGTTTTTATGTGTATTTAAGTTGTACGTGTTAGTATGTATTGGTGAGTGTGATTTACTTGCTGATTTCCAAGTAATTTATGTTGATAATTGAAACAAAAAAGCTGGAATTTTACGTTAGTAAATAAATAGATGAGTTTCCCTTAGTTTGTTTGTTTATTTGATTTGCTTTTTTGTGAGTTTCCTTTTTGCAAACAAATCGTAAAAGTATCTGGTAGAAAGTACGTTGCTTACGTTGTATAGTTTTAACAACTAATTGTGAATTTGTTAACAACTAAATTTGCGCAAGGGAAAAAGACACATTTCGTAAAAGTTTTGTTTTTTTTTTTAAAGAAATTAAAAAAAAGATATAAAGTAACAAAAAAACGTTAAATATAAAACAAAAAAAAAAAAACTATGTCCCTGAGCACACAAAAATTTTTGTTTAAAAAAAAATATTTCTCTTCTTCTCCTTATTTGTCTTGTTGCAAATATACATCATTGTACGTGCACCTGTAGCAGAGCATAATTTATTTCTTTTTAGCATATTTATTTAGTTACGAATTTAAACACAAACAAAGTAATAAATAAAAATTGGGCACTTTGCATTAAAAAAAACTAAAACTTTACATTATTTTTTTTAAACACCTTAAAGGCATATCTAGGAGTCCAGAAAAATAGCTTCAAAGGCAAAATGCAAAACTTCTCATATTTAATTGTGATCAGGCGTTCAACTTTTGTACTAAATATAAGGCGATCTAATACAAAAAGTAAGGCAGCCTATAGGGCCTCAAAGGCGAAGAGATTTTAATTAAGGTTGGTAAGGGATTGTAGAAGGGTCTTTTGAGCAATTATTTTAGGTTCAAGAGTACTGCTAACAAGCTGGCTCGCAGAAACTAGACCCTGGTGTTGACTTATAAAGTGGAAACTGTTCTTTTAAGGTGCTTAACATGTCGAGTCATAACTGAAGTAGCAGGATTAACTAGAAAATAGTCAGGTCAATATAACTGACGATAAAGTCAGCAGACAGAAGGTTACTGGTAGCCTTGCTGAGGTTAAGTTGGAGAACCACGATAATTGTCATTACCAAACGGAGTCCGGTAAGTGCCAGGACTAACAAATGAGATCGCTGTATTACGGAATACTGTAAGGACAAGAAGAGAACAAAACGACTAAAAAATTAATTTGAAAAGTCAAAGATTTTACTTAAAGTAAGATACCATATCGTTAGCTAAAATACAAAAAGACTTATTTAACAAAATATAATTTTTTAGAAAAACATGCCTTGATTAGTCGTCCATTTAATTACTCAAGCAATTTTCAAAGACAACCATTTCACCACATTTTTCTAAAATAATTGTCATAACGTAATTTTTCATTTATTTAATAAAAAACTTGTAATTACTTCTCTTTGTTGTCTGTTTATAAAACTTACAATTTTTGGTCGCAGAAGTATAAAAAGTTTTTCAAGATATGAAGCTTATTTACATTGTCGACCTTGAAGTTTATTATGCCTTTTCGCATTTTTGCTAACGATATTTATAACAAAAATTTAAGGTTACTTAAGATTAATACATTTTGCATAACAAATCTTTCGTTTAAATTTGTACAAAGTTTGATTATGGCTGCGATGGAAAAAGTTTTATAATCCACTATAAAAGTATTTCGTCGCAGAGCAAAAAGAAATTTTAAACTGCAAAAATCGCTAGATTTTGTTTTTTTTTTTGCAAAAAAATTTACCTTTTTCCGAAATTATAAACCATATCTCTCTGGCTGATTTATAAGATTCATAAATGGATCCTTCGGTAGATATTTTGGAATACTTACAGGGTGCATTGGAACAACAAGGCAGCTAGAAGAATGACAAGAAACCTCAACGAAGGCCCGAAAGAGAATAGAACTAGAGACATTCTAAAGCTTGGAAATCCTGAACTGGGTGAGATGATGAATATTCAATTTTACCCTCAAACTAACAAGCACACCTTCCGTGGATAAACGTTTCGGTAAACAGCTATTGCAGGGCATGTAGGGAGGACTCTGAACGATTAGGCATTACCTGTGTGACACAGGCTGTGTCACTGCCCAGCTTTTGCCCAGGCCTTTAAGCAGATGTAAAATATAAAATGTTAAATAAGTTTGTCTGTATCATTGAATTTCTGTGAATTTCCCAAGACACCTTTTCCTTTGCTAGGAGCGCACCACAATCCAATAATTGGCTAAAGTGTATGTCCTGCGGGACTTGCAGCCCCTCTTTAAAACCTTTTCCTTTCAACTTTGCCTACTGGACAACTTAACATGCCATAGTACTATTGGGGGTTAGCATTAAGCAGGTGCGCATTTAGTTTTGAAATTAAGTACAAAGAGGATTCCAAAATAATTTAATTATAATAGTAACATATCAGAAGGCAGTTCCATAGGTTGTCCTATATTTGCTTAAATTTAAGCAAAACTAATTTGACAAAAGTCGGGCATAAGTCAACAAATTCAATTTAAACTTTCTTTAACTATAAAAAAATATAAAATAATATTCCTAAACAAATGCTTAACTAAAAAGGGTCATATATTCACTTATAGAACATAAAAAGGATACAGAAATTCGTTTAAGAGTTAGAGGATTAATTTACAAAGTAATAAATTCTTTATAGTTGGTTTCTGACTTTTTCAAGAGTTGAGAGATTAAAAGGACACTTAATGTTAAAATAAAAACAAACAAACAATAAAAAAAGTAGCCCAGGAATAAGCTTTAAGGCTAAAAGGAGATGCGTTGGGCATTTAAACGGATGCTGTGTTTAATTAAAAAAAAGTTTATTACTTCTAAACATAAACCAAAAAGGATTTTTTAAACATAAAATTAGGATTTTTTTTCTTTTAATTTTTATTTGTTTACAATGATTTAGTTTAATTGCAAAGTTTTATTTTAAAAGCCAACATTTAAAATTGTAATAAATTATAATGAAATAATTTAATAAACTAAATACAAATAAGATTTAAATAGAATCAATATTAATAAATTTTATGTAAATATGGATATTTCTAATAAACGTTATGCAAACAAATTTATGATACACACATGCATACATATGTACATAATAAATTTTACATATAAAAATCCTACTATACTCAAATTTAAAAGAAATTCATTAAAATTTTTGAATTCATAAAAGGCTGTATGAAGCATGTTTAAGTAACCTTAAAATATACAGGGTGTCTGACGGCAAGGTTTGCTTTAAATTTTTGATAAAATGAAAGAGAATGGGTCTTATATTGACAAATGTTTTATTTAATGTCGGCAATTATGTATAAAATATAATTTTGGATAAATGTCCGCCTCTGTTAGCCTCACAAATGCGAGTCCTTTTGAGCACATTTTTCATAACATTCTCATACGTTTCATTCGGTATTTGATTAATTTATTTGCGAATATTTTGTTTGAGTGTTTTAGCGTTTCCGAGTTGTTTGCATAAGCTTTTCAAATATCCCCACGAAAAGAAGTCTGCAGCAGTCAAATCAGGCGACCATGTAGGCCACTCAACCAATTCTTAAAATAAGTTGTTTTGAAAAGAGATCCCGCAGTAACTCCATTGTAATCCTGGCTGTAGCGATATGGCATCGTCTTGTTTATAACACATGTGCAAGCAAAGCAAGCGTAAAGAATGCAGTTATGACATTAAAAACTTTTTAAGCATATCACGATATACCTCCCTATTGAGTTAACGCTACGCCGTTTTCAGTTTCCAAAAAGCAAGCTCTCATGATTCTTCTTGACCACCAGACTGGCACTTTTAATCGAAACAAAGGAGACTGATGAATAACTTGAGGGGTTTCCATTTCCTAGAACCAACTATTCTGTTTATTTACAGGTCCATTCAAGTGAAAATGTGCCTCGACACTCATCATGATTTCTTTTTTATGAAAATCGACGTTGGCTTACTAAATTCTTTTTCCATAAAAAATTTGCCACGTTTCTACTTTACAACTGTAAACCATGAACTGTCAAGAATGATGTTTACCAAATGGGCGGCAAAACAAAGTAGTAGTCCTTGCTGGCGGACACCCTGTACTTTTAATTAAGGGAAGAAAGGTAAATTGCAAACAATTGTATTAATAAAAAAAATATTAATTTCTTTTAATAAAAAGAAATTATATGAACTTAGGACAAAATAAAAAAGCAAAAATTTTTAATAAAAACAAATAGTTCAAGAATAAATAAAAATTAACATATAAAAGAAATTATTTAAAAAAATTTCATTAATGAGGACCTTAACCCCAGCTTGAAAATAATTAAATTTTTAACTAAAGTTTTAGTGTAAACCCTTTTCTATTCCCACAGCACATATCGCTGGCTTAACGTGCAAAGATTCTAAGTCCATATTTTTAAAGTTTAACAGGGGAAGCAAAAAACAGTCCGATTTTTTTGTTGTCTTAACATTTTTGAGTTCTGTAAATGATTTTTTTTTGTTCTCTTCTTTGATTTCTAGGTGCCACAAAACAAAGTAAAGTATATAACCATTGAAAAGCGATTTTTTTACTTAGAGATTTTTCTATGTCTCCTTTTTTTTTTTTTTTTTTGCTCAACGCCAAAAGAAATAAGCTTTTCATTTGTTCCAGAAAACCTATATGGGTCAAATTTCATAAAAATATCTTTAAAATTGCAACCTGTAGTGTGTTCACAAGATTATCTGGACACCCAGACGGACGGACTGATGGGCTCAGGATTCTGAGTTGATCGTTACTTGGAGGTGGGCCCCAGACCATTACCACTTATGTGTGACATTTTAAAAGAAACAATTCATTTATTTTATTTCATAGAGAAATTCGTGTTCTAAAGTAATTAGAAGCAGCAATTGTACGTTTTTCATTTACTAAATAAACCAACAACGTTCAATCATCCGGCATCACTCTCTCTGTCTCTCTTGCAACATAACCTTAAAACATATGTTTTAAAGATATCGCTAAATTAGGAAAATTAATTCTTTGTAGAAACACCAAATTATCTATTATAAGATTCTTTTTTTCTTGGAATAGAAGTGATTTAATTATTTTTTTTCCTAATGCAGGTTTTTGACAAACATTCGTGTCTTTATAATAAAGCAATGAAAACCAAAGCCTTTTTAAACTGACATAACTATTTAAAATATATTCACTTTTACATTTCTATTAATAAAACTTGGTACGAAATAGAGATGAGTGATATTTCCGTACCTGTGATTTTATACCTGTTACTTGCAAATCACTGGTAACGACAGTGACATAAACTGTGAAGTAACTGCTACTGCTACTTTTAAGTTATTATGTTACTCAAATAACATTTTGACATGTAACGACAGTGACATAAACCGTGAAGTAACTGTTTCTACTAAAGTGTTACTTTTAATTTATTATGTTACTAAAAGTAACATTTTGAAATATTGTGCAGTAATTTTACCTGCGATGTTACTCTTATTATGTTAAACTTTGCAAAATGTAAAGTAACATTTTTGTGCTTCATGTTTACATTTGAACATAGCTAACAAATCATGTTGCTGCTTTTGTTCTTTAAAAGAAGTAAAGGGCTTATGTGTTTGTATGTGTGTTTGTCAAAGTGCTGTTAAAAACTTTACAACAGAGGTGCCGTCAGAGACCAGCGCCGAGCATTGTTTGTCCGCGACGGCGGATTAAATTCAGATATGAGCCGGCTAAGGAATTAATATTCAAAAACAGATTTAAACACACATTTATTTTAAACACATATCGTAACCTAAAATGAAAAAAAGCACAGCTAACAAAAATAGAACTTTACATGATAAGCGAAAATCTTTGTAAAGGTACAACAAAAATATTTCGAAAAAAATGCGTATAAAGTTTTTAGTTTGCTCGCATTATGTATGTATATAGAAACGAATAATAACATTTTTTTACACGTTATAAGTAAAAACATTTTTAATATGAAACTTATATACGACATTAAACAAAGCATAACAAACAATTCTGAATCGTTAACGCCAAAAATGCATTTCTAGAATTACGACATTTGAGTAAATAAGCGATATATATAAATCGTTAGCTAAATTAAATTTTAGTTAATATGTTCAGGGTTTTTGGACTTAACTTTCAATTATCAAGAAATAAAAATATTTTTGATTGGTGAAGTAAAAAAGAATAAAAATATCAAAATCTTTCTCAAATAGCTCAAGAAAATTTTTGTGCATTAGGATCGCCAGTCCATGCGAAAGAATATTTTCAAAAGGTGGACAAGTCCTATATGACCGACAAACGCGTTTAAACGAGAAAACGCACAAATATTATATTATACTTAGTTGTGTTATGTACATATACAGCTTAATTTGTGTTATTTGTTTTTTTTTAGGTTTTTGTTTTTGTTGCAACGGATTTCAACTATTTTTATATATAAATTAAAAATATTAATATAAATATGGGATATTATCGAAAATTGATATTTCTTATTCATAAATATTTTAAATTCTTTTTTATCATTTATATTATTTTTCCAATGCGTTGTTCAGGAGTTCGTTAAAAAGAACTAAAATCGCATAATCACTGCTTAAAATAACATAATGTATAATAATTTAACAGAGATTAAAATAACTCTTTTACAAGAAGTGAAAAATGCTAAACAGTGATCACTGTCACTGTTTAAATAACCGGTGATTTTAAAATCGCATTCACTATTAACGATATTCCCTAAAAATCACGGGATCGCTCACCTCTAGTACGAAACCTTGACAGCCCAGATATTCGCGCATCAACATTGTGGCAAAGTTGTAATAGACAATTGTATTTATATGGCTTTTATACCACAGAACAATGCAATAAAATTTTGCTCATTTAAATGCAAAATACAAACTAAATACAACAATGGCTGCAATTGATAGCAAAAGTTAAACAATAAATGATCTACTACCAATCCCTAGATAAAAAAAGCACTGCACAAATAATCCTTTTCATTTTGGCATTTTCTTCTTTCTCTTCCTTTTTTTATCTTTTTTTTTGTTTCTATTGTTTTACATGCATACGTTTCTGGTTATCATTTTTATTGCCCGTAAAACCATATGTCTAAACTGTAAATGAGCAATCAAAATTGTCACCAGGAGAATACAGTATTATGCAATCAATGATACAAAGATCTTTAAATGTTTGTAATTCCTTTTAGAAAATATTTAAGATCTGAGTTGAATTTGTGATAATAAAGCAATAAAAAATATTTATAAAGAGTTATGAGTTAGTTGACGGAGTAGTCGTAGTTAGTTACATGAAATAAAATTTCCCTCAGACGTGCATAAGCATGCATAAGCAAGTATTTGCAACAATATTGGTACATATGTATGTGAGACCAAAACTAATGATTACCCAAACGTGCCAGCCGTGAATAACTACTGAAACTTCCAGCGTACATTGTAGACAAATCACGTATTTTTAACTTGGCGGCTTAGAAACGTGAATGTTCTCTCCCAATGCCGTAGTGTGTATAAAAAGAAGTTTTTGCAATTATGAAAAAGAAAGATAAAAAGTAACAAATCTTGCATTAAAGCATTTAAATTTAAAAAAAAAAATTTTGAAATAGGGTTTCAGGAAAAAACCTTTTTTTTTAGTTTAAATTTAATTTGGGCCTTAATTTTTTTGGTTTATCTTTATAACAATAAAACATACAAAAGTATACATATTGCTTTAGATAATTACAAAAGATATTTACAAACGAGTATCCTACAAAAACAAATTACCAGAAAGTGCATTACTATTCATATGTATTTATATATGTGTGGGTAAAGGGTTTTTAATGTACTTTTGCCATTTATAAACACAAGCATATTTGTATTAAATGTAAAATTTTGTCTGAACAGTGTTGTCAATAACGTTTTTTACAACTACATAGTAAAAAACGTTGTTGATATTCAATCCGGCTTTATGGCAATAAATGGCTCAAGGTCACGTAGTCGGAAATATTAAATATTTTTATAGGAAACACTACAAAATATTTAATTCTCTCAAAAAAATTTCAAACCTTAACAAAATAGTTCTTCTAGTCCTCAATAATATTATACATAATATGATCTTAAAGTCAAAGATCATCAAAACGCAAATTCTTAAGGTCATATTCTAGTATCCAGTATGAACATTAATCAAGCTTTTTAATTTAAAATTAAAAATGTTTTAATTACTTGTAATCAAAAGTTCTAGCAAAATAGTTATACCCGTCGCAATGAAATTATTTTCATGTCAAAAACGTCACTTATTAATATATTTTTCGATACTTCACCTATAATTTTGCTTATTTTAAATTTGATTCAAAAAATTGTAACCAAATTAAAACAAAGTTTGGACAATAGACCAAAAAATAATAAAAAAAATTTTATCCATTAATTCTTTTTTAAAAACTATTTTAATTTTAGTAGTTTATTTTGTCCCACTGTTTGTTAGTCTTACGTGACACTTAGTTTTTAAAAAAATTTTACTTTAAAAAATTGACTTTTCCTCTCAAACTCTTTTAAGTTATAAAGTATATCTTAGTTTTACAATTAAAACTTATTCTAATATAAACTTTTTTCAGCTTCTTTTGATATAATTCGTATCTTTGTATTAAACTGCAAGATGATGCGGTTATAATGTAGTTTTTCTTACATTTTTGCACACAACTTTGTTGTAGTAAACTTTTTTTATACTCTTCGCCTGAGTGACAAGGGTATATACAAGTTTGTCATTTCGTTTGTAATTTCTTTAAAATCTATCTGCGAACCCTTGGAGTACATATTTTCTTGGTCCTCATAGATTGGGAAGTCGATTTAGCGATGTCCATCTATTCGCGTTATGTTCGATGTCAACTTTTTTAAGCCCCCCGACGTCGCATAAGCCCGTAAGTGATATCAAACTAATAGAAATATCTGCGATCAAATTGCTGTTGCCAGGAAAATCGTCTGACAGCTGACTAAAATATTAGCCAAAACCCAAGACTATCTCTCTTTATTTCTCTAAAGTTTTTACATAAAAACCTCTACAACTATATAAGACCGACTTTCATTAATTTTTCCACACAAATATTTTTATTTAACATGGTTGCCATACAAAATTTTAAAAAAGGAGGGTAAAATCCCCTACAACTTTTTCGGAGTTGCCCCTACAAAAATAAAATGTATCACAGACCCACACTAGTTTTCCCTCCCAATTATATTCCTAGAGCATTTCAACCCCCTATCTCTATTACCTTAGGGAACTGCAACGCAAAATTTACAAAAATGATGTAAAACGCCCAAAACTTCCCCAGAGTCGGCCTTATAGAAATAAAGTGTACGACCGACCCCTATTCGTTTCTCCTCCCAAATATATTCCTAGAATATGCTTACCCCCTATCTCCATCGCCTAAGGGGGCTCCTATACAAAGTTTTGAAATAAAAAATCCCCTCTGCAGCTTCCACGGTACCCTTAGATAGGCCCAATAAAGAACTGGCCCCAACTCATTTTGCTTGCAAACATTTTTCTACAACATACTTAGCCCATACAAAATTTGAAAAAATAGGGTGAAAACCCATACGGCTTTCCTAGCCACCCTAAAAGGGTTAAAATATGAAACCGACCACTATTTAAAAATTAGAGATATTAAAAAAAAAAATAAAAAGAAATATTTCCTAAATAAAAAAAAATTTATAAAAATAAAAAAATTGGGTTTCTAGAGGCCAACGTGAAGGGTGTCTAAGATTCCGCACAGCCGCATATAGCGCTCTTACTTTTTGTTGCTTAATTTTACCCCCCATGATGCCCTAAGGGTATATATTAATTTTTTATTTCATTTTTGACTTCTACAATATTAATTTTCGACAAAATAAGGAGCATTTATTTTTGATCGTTATAAATTGGTATTTTTGGCCCTACCTGTCTGACTGTCAACCTGTCTGTCCGCTTGTAGCATGCAAATTATATTCTAAAAACAACCCATTTATCATGAAGGACACAAAAGAACTAATACAAAGTTTTGATCCGGCCGAATATAACGCCCTCGCTTTTTATTTAAATTGCTTTACATTTTCAATTAAGCTCAATTAATTTTAAATGTTTAGTTTCTTCTTTTTTCTAAACTCTTTCAAATCTTACTTAAATTATACTAAATTTTGTGTAAAAATTTTTATATAATAAAAAGAACTTTAGAAAAAGTATTATTTATTTTCCTTTAACATTTAGTCCTCTTAACTTTATTTGTTGGCTGATTTAGGTATTTGGCAATACTTACTTAGTTGAATATAACTACAAATATGCATTAAAACAAAACAAATTATATTTATATTTGTATTTATATTATGCACCACACATTAGCTTATCGCTACCCTAATATAAAAAGGCCATAGCTCGTATTTTTTGTAAGCCCAGATTTTTGTTTATTTCTAATAATTGTTTGCTTATATATCTCAATTATCCAAAAATCTCGACTTAAAATATACGCGTTAGGGCTTTTTTATATTAATATAACGATATGCATAAGAGCCAGGAATGGAACCCTTATTTAAAAAATCTTTCATCTGATTTTGTAATTGTGAAAATTTAATTTAAAAAAATTTTAAATTATTTGTTTACTTGTTGTGGCGTTTTACCTTTTCCTTATGTTTATTTGAAATTTCTTAAGCGTTTGCAAGCCACGGATACTTATTTCAAACAGTATTAATAGTATAACAAAAGGTGTTTTTAAAAGCTCACTTTTCCAGCCCTGATTAATTAATTCATTTTCTGTGGGGAAATTTTAGTGGAAGGTCCACGAGCCTGAATCAAAAGAGACGCAGATCATTTGACAATTCAATGCAATAATTGCGGGCAGTGTTGACAAACCGCAGCAACCAGTAAATGACAAAGTGTATGAATTAACTAAATGCACAGACAAACATATTTGTATACATATGTATGTATGAATGTATCAGCAAAAATACATATGTATGTATTTATGTATGTATATCACATATGTTTGTGTGAATAAAATAAAGGTTGACATGTGGATATTTTTTTCTCAATTTATTTTTGACCAAACAGAGATTTAATTTTTCCACGAAATACTACAATAGAAATTAATGCGTTTTATTTTAATTTATTTATTCCAAACGAAATGTTGTGATAACAATTGTTTTTGCGCTAAATTTGTAATTTAATCAAAGTGTAATAGTTATGTGTAACAAAGACATAAAATACCAAAAGTATAAATAAATAAATAAAGAGAAATTAAATGAAAATATAAATTTAAACATATGCGTGTCCATATTAATTAATGTCCTTTTATTTATGTAATTTGATCTGTAAGCCATGAGACAATAAGTATTTTCCAAAAAGGGTTTTTAGTCAAAAAAAAAAAAAAATAAATAAATAAATAAATAAATAAATAAAATAATTATAAAAAATAGTTAAATTAAACTTGGCCGTAAAGCAAAAAATTTATAAAAGAGGTCTGTAATATAAGAAAAGGCATAGTTTTAAAACTTATCTCTTTTAATTGATATAATAAAAGAATTTTGGGAAGAACACAAAGTACAATTCAGTTTTATTTTTTTTCCATCAGTCTTACACACCTGTATAATGTTTCGATTCTGGGTAGTGTGTGACTTGTTTTGCAAACTTTATGGGGTTTTGTTGGAGTTGCCTGATTTTTCCAGTTCTGCTTAAATGCTATTTTATGATTGATATGGTCGCTTTTTATATTTTCCTTGTATTGGTTTTCATAATCATTTTGGCTTCGGGCAGATAGGTTTCCAAAACTGATAGCTTGCTGAGTTAGCAGGCTGGACTAAGTGGATTTACACTAGCCGCGACACCATGATCTCACATTATAATTTCGACATGCCAAACACCACCACTCACTAGCTTACACTTGTCATATAAAAAAAATAAAAAAATCTTTCTAATGGCTGTTTCAGCCCTTCAACTTTACACATTGTTGTTAGCCGATGTTAGGTTGTAAAGGGTTTTGACAAACGGCTTTCGCCTCTTCCACCTGCTAAACCATTAGAAACCATAAACAAGTTAACGATGTAGATTCATTTGGAGCTTTGGACAGTGACATACATGTTGTTCAATGGTCTCAAGCTCCTACTAATTCTCACATAACCTGTAGAAGTCTGCCCATATATCCCAAATTGCATTGTTCTGTGTGAGTTTTAATTATACAACTTAGCTCCAATGTGCTCTTTTTGTAAAGTAAAGGAAATTATCCTTCTTATTCCGGTAGATTAGTGGTAAGTGCACGAGTCTACCAGTCTGGGAGTTGTGGGCTAGACTCCCACCAGAGACCCTGGTAAGTCTGCTTCATTCTTCTGTTCTTTCTTTCTTATTCTTCTTTAAATTTTATTCTTTCCTTCCACCTCAACCTATTCTATTTGGCTCTCCATGTAACACAAAGGGACCGAATTAATCGGACCCAAGTGTGCTGTGTTCTTTCCTTAGGCTTGGTTTATTTTGTCAGAAACGTAAAAATAGCCATTTCGGCTTGTATCCCAGCCCAGTATCGTCGCCCGATCACTTCCTTGCCAGCTTACTGGCAACTTCCTTAAGGACATAGTCACAGCCTTTTCTGTTCTTGAACACACCCAGAGTGTGATCCTAAAGTCAACATTAGCCAAACTATATAATGTAAAAGTTGACCCTCCCCAGTATATTGGTGTTTTCAATTGGCGTTGTTCTAAGCATACCCGATTGACTAAGCCTGAATAAACCCTTTTCGGCCAATCGAGTAGGTAGGTTTGTAAGGGAATATCAAGACAGCAAAGCTTATAAACCTGCTTACGTTTGGCATGATATTTGTTCGAGATGTCCCACTTATTTGCATTTCATGTTAAGTGCTTATTTCAGCGCTATGAATATCCAGTTAATTCATGTAATTTTGGTGCTTCTTTATCTGTTTTAATTTATTGCGTCATCGAAATAAATGTTTTGCCGTGTTATTATGTTCGTTACTTGACGAAAAAATAATAGTTTTTTTTACTCACTGCCTTACAGTAGTGCTTCTTAGTATGCACTTGAGTAAGCGAGTGTGTAAAACAGTAAAAGTTTTACATTTACTGCCATACACTACATTAAGGGAATAGATTAGTGCTTGCTGCGACGCGCATTAGTATACTAGAAAAAGTATTTACTGCTTGCAAAATCTCGATTATTTTTTGCTGGGGAGTTCTACTTCTACTTGTATTAGTTAGTACAGCACATGTCTAGACTTTTGACAAGTGTAAGCCCTGTGCAGGGCCCTACAATAGAGTATCGTATGTAAGAATTGTTCTGACAATTGATGTGTAAATCCAGTTAACCATAACCTGTTCTCTCTAATCCACTTTTCTTTCTAAAACAAATTGCCGTCTAGTGTGGTAATCAAATCTTTGGCATTCTCCACTAGTCTAAGCTCAAATCGATTAAGAATAGGCTGCCTAAATCCTCCACCTTGTACTTTCTTGTGAAAATTACTCACTCCACTTTCATAAGGTTTTCTCCCACTCCTTTGTCTTTATCCCAAACAAAGAGATCAGATAACGTAGCTTGCACTACCTGACTCTTTGTGAACTAAAATTTACCGGTCACCAGTACTAAGATATAATATGCATAAACCAAAACCACTACTTTTAAATTAAAAATACTGGCACTAATACTAACAGTCGTACATTTGTTATAAGCCTACATACATACCTTTGCTTTATATTAGTCAAAAAACGTAACTCATTTTAAATCTCATTAACAATTTGAACATAAACGTCGTATAAGTCCATTGCTTGATTGCCATAATAAACAATTGTTTGTGTAATACACCTGGATTTGCGTATTCAAGTGTGACAGGATTCATAAATTAGATTGAACTTTAGCTTCATTTTTGTTACAACAACACAAACACTTAACTTTTATCAATGCCTCCTGTTCTAAATGTCTGTTTTAAACTCATTTATGTCGATAACTTGTTCAAATGCATGCAACGCTTTTAAAAAGGCTTTAATTTACTTGCAACACTCTTTTCATGATTTGCTGTTAATTGCCACCAACAGCTGCATTGAACATTAGACAATTTAGTTGGGTAATGAATGCAATGAGATTTAAGTTAGAGGCATTTAACAACAACGATAGCAGCTGATTTATGGCATTTCAACAGTAGGAATTGAAGGGGGGGAAAAAGCTGACGATTATGGCGTAACAATTTTAAGGAAAAAACAAAAGTTAGATAAAATTTTGAAAAGCTTTTGAACAACTTTACATCTATATTTTTAATCAAGATAAGTTAAAAAGTGATTCTAATTTTTTGCTTGATCATCTTTGAATATATTGATTTTATATAATAAAAATTATAAGCCAAGAATCTACTTAAGAGTTTATGCATAATAATATTAAAACTTATTATTGTTTAACTAATACTTCGTAGTCATTTAAACGTATTTCACGACCTGCATAGGGTATAAAGAGACATCTCTGGCTGACAGAGATCAAACCCGGGGTCAGACTTCCTTTATGATGACCGCGACCTACATACAAGTGTTCGCCATTACGAGAATGACCTGTAGAAATTGCATTTGATGGCACTAAATGACGATGAGTTTTAATCCATGAATAACCAAAACCACATAACACTTCAAAATTACGTTTATTTATCTCATACCCACCATGACAGATGTAAGCACATCCTTTGCTTGGTATAAATTTGCATGGCAGCATTTCCCCTTCATGCATTGCTCTTCCTACATAGATAGCGGCCCGATCCGTATCGTGTCCAGCTACAACAGCACCAGGAGGGGTATAATTGAGTGTGGATGCTACCCAGTTTTCTCGATTTTCAAACACTAATATCTCGTAGATGTTCAGGCGTATCTCTTGACCACCAAATGGTATATACAAACAGCCGTGTGAAGCTTGAATCTTACCAACACACAAACTATTACCATGATGACCTCTACCGACAAAAAGTGGCTCTCCAGATCTTGTCGTACCCGCGCGCACCGCATTTGGCGGTATAGTACCGCCATAACATGGCTGCCAGCCATAGCCTTCACCAGCCAATATTTCATAATGTGTCTTCATATGCTCAAGACCACCCCAGGCTATATATGCACGTCCTTTACTTGGCACAACTTTTGCCGGCATATTGTCACCTTCATGAAAGGCACGCCCTACATATATCGGTGAACCATCACTGTCATGACCACCAATAACAGCTAGTTGTGGCAAAGGGCTTCCAGGCGCCGAATGAATCCAAGTTGTTTCTGAAATTCAAAAATTAAAAAAACATAAAATTGGTTACAGCTTATTGAATATAAAAATCAAATATAAGTATTAAGTGTAGAGATGTCTAACATGAGGTATTTAAATATCTTAAAGGTGGCAGATATAAAGTGAATAAACAAGTGAAACATTTGTAAGTTTTTTGTATTAATTTATACTTAATGTGAACTGACAACTCAACCTAAGTGATAAGAATCTTAAAGAATGTTTATCAGGAAAGTGCATTACGACAACTAGAATACCTACATATTGTTTTCACAATTTGCAGTAACTTATTTGACAAGCTTATTTACCATAAAATTTGTTAACATAAATCTAAATAAGCTTTTTGTACTTTTAAAGAACACGACATGTGTATGTGTATGTGAGCGAAAAATGAAGGAATGGAGAACTTTGTACTCAGATCCTTTTTAAATGAACTTCATCACACACCGACTAATAAAAGACGCCTAAACTACCGCTGAGTCTTTGAGTACAACTAGCATTTACTTTAAAGCCGATCAAGGTTAGGCTACCAAGTTCTTTGTGATTCCCACTTATGTTCCATTCAATCCGTATCCGTCTGTGATACTTAGTCTGACACTGGAAAAGGTAGCAAGTTGAGACACAACGCATAACTACCACCGTCCCAACAACAAGTTCTATTTACCAATGGTCATCTTCCTTTAACTTGCCAGTTGCATTGATTTCATCTTCCTGAAGACTTTTACTTCTATAAATACGTTACCCCACGAATCTCTCTTCGCAAGAACTCGTCCTTCTAAGAGTTAGCTTTGTCTAATGGGACATGCATTGCCCCTTGAATTCAAAAAGACACTTTAAAACAATCGGCGGATGAGGGTGAGATTTTTGCCAAAAAAAAAATTTATAAGTTTAAGTAGTTTTTCATAAGATGTAGAGTGGTGATTAGCGATAGTACCCTATTCAATAAGCCGTCGCTAAAAAATTATGGTTCTCATCCAGAACCTAAATTTTTTTTCTTTGTCTCCACGTGTCACACCCTAGAAAACAGGGTAAAAATGAGCACAAAAACTGTTTACTCCGAGTCACCACTACCTATTTGTGAATCGGCAATGTTAATAGAACAGAATTGTGCAAAAGGATGCTGCAGATAAGCCAACCGGACAAGGAAGTAACCAGCAGATTTTGCAGGGGGGATGTTGCTAAAATACTAAGTCCTAGGATCTTTCTGGTAGCCGAAAAGTTCCCAGGTTGGCACCTGTAGACAGATAAGGTGCAGTTCTCAGTAAAATAATCTATCTGCGCAGCGCGAATTCCTTCGTCTGGCCGACTGCGAAAGCACTGTGCCATTTGGCTACCAGCCTTGAAGAGTATGGGTCCACGCAAGATGCTGCCAAGATTGGCTGGCTTCGGAGCTGACATCGTCGCTGTTGGCGAGCATGTCGAACTGTTGCCAAAAACATCGACCAGACTCCGTGCCTCGCAATTAGCCAACAGCTTGGGGTCCCTAAGGTGACCTGCGCATCTCCCCTACAAAGCCCAGTCCATGCATCAGGTGTTGCTTGTCGACCACCAAACGCCTGTAACCTACGCCCAAGCCATCCTCAATCTCGACGCCGATGTGGGCGATGTTTTAGACCATAATCATAAAGAGCGATGCGCCTCATTTCCACTTTAGCGGGTACGTGAACAAGCAAAACTATCGCTTCTATGGCACCAAAAATCTGCGAATGATGCACAAGAAACCATTACACTCACTCAAAGTGACTGCATAGTGCACTGTTCACGCTGCAAGAGGCATGGGGCCATTTTTCTTCAAGGACGCCGCTTGTCAACCGACATGAGTGGACGGTGTGTGCTATAGAACCATGTTAGCCGAGTTTTTTTTATCACAATTAAACGAATTAGAACTGAAAAGCAGAACGAGGTTCCAACAGGACGGAGCAACGGCACATACTGCGCGAGCCACAGCCGATATTCTGAAGGCGGCGTTCCCGGGTGGCCTCTCTCGTTTTTCCGATTAACATTAACCCGCAAGATTGCCCCATTAAACCCTTCCAGACTTTTTTGTGGGGGTTTTTAAAGTACCGTGCTTACGTAAATAAGCTCAAGACCCCGGAAGCCCGCAAAGACAACATTCGACAGGAGTACGAAAAATCTGTCGCCCAAAGTTCTAGCCGAAGTGATAAAAAATGCCATTAAACGAGCCCGTTTAGCAATCAGTTTTGACGGCAACCGTTTGGCCGATATCATCTTCTCGACTTGACCAGTACAATTCTTAAGGTTCAGATAAACATAATAAAAAACAGTTGAAGTTTTTTTTTTAAAAAATGAGAGCCAAACAACTTCTGATGGCTTCTTTTGCCCACCTTGTAGACTTATACTAGACATATATCAAATTAACACGATGATATTTTTCATGCAATTTCTTTTGTTTGTAGACAAAAAAGAACACGAACGTGCTTACTTTTCTACATCCCTCGCCTTAAAATGAAAAAATTTAATGAAGGTAATTTCATGAAATCTCTCATCATCTAGTATAAATCTGTTAATACAAACAAAAGTTCTAAGCAAACATGTTCTTAGTTCTATTAATTTTTAATTGTAAAAAACTAATTTTTAAAAGCCCTATTCCAACTGAAATGTGAAACTTATGTATTACTTACCCATTTTTTTTCGTTAATTTCTTTCTCCCTTTTCTTAGGGATTTTTTTCCAAAATTATTAAAATGATATAAAAAAAATTTAATATCTTCAAATGTGTTATTCATTGAAGCGCTAAACAATCAATACGAAATATTCAATAAAAATTTAACAGTTGATATACAAAAGCAAGTAACTAAAAAAGAAAAAAAAAAATTAAGAGATAAAAAATTTCGAAATAATGATAAATGTTATATGCGGCAGCAAAAAACAACAATAAAAAGCTAGAAAAAGAACTTTAGATAAGAAACGATTTGTCATACACTATGACAAATGTATGATTTATTATTATCACTTTTTTTAATGCGAATTTTTCAAACACATGTCTGCATTTTTGATAACATTTAAAGCTGATGGCAAAACAAATAAAGAAGAGTATTTTTTATCATTAAAATAGCATTTTCTACAAGCAGGGGCCAATTTGTCGCATTTGATTCGAATCGAAATTTAAAAATTCTTATTAGAATTTATATACTTTTAACACCGTCAACCCGATCAATAGAGTAAGATTATGTGAGATTTTTATTATTTATTATAACCTTCACATAGTTTAAGGGTATATATCAGTTCTTGATTCCAATTTAAATTTCTTTATTATCAATTTGCGACCCCGTAAAGTACATATATTCCAGATTATTATAGATAGGGAAGTTGATATAGCTACGTCCGTCTGTCCATCAGTTGAAATCAAATTTTGTGAAATGTTTCGTGAAGCTACAACTGGTACATATCGACTTCAAATGTTCAACAGAAAATAATTGGATGATAAGACCTATACTTTGGAAAAAAAAATTTTTTTTGAGAAAGGGGCAGTGGAAAGGGTAGCTTCCACACAAATAAAATTATAAAATTTTCGATGCGATATATCTCGGAAACTATAACAGCTATCGACTTCAGATGTTCAACAAAAACTAATTTGACAATAAGACCTACATTTTGAAACAAATGTTTAGCGTAAGGACAGGGGAAGAGGTAACAACCATACAAATTAACAATTTTGAGTGGGGGCAGGGGAAAGGGTTGCTGTCATACAAATTATCAATTTTTATGAAATTTCGATGCGGTATATCACGGAAGCTACAACTGGTACATATCGACTTCAAATGTTCAACAGAGTTTTCGTTTTATTTGTTTTCGTTTTATTTATTAGTTGAACTAATTGTTTTAAAACAATTTTATTTTCTTTATCAGGCTCAAGTTCAATACTATACTAAATTCTCATTTATTTGCAAATGAAGAAATTAATATTTTTAGTTTTTACTACTTTATTAGCGTTAGTTAAGAAAGGAAATTTTTTTGAAAAAACAAGATTTTTACCTATACTAGCCTAGTAGAATGCATTTTCGAAAAACAGCTACGATTTTCATCATCAGTACTCTTTGTTCGGTTGTTGGTTTATTAATTTGGTTGTAAACATCAGCCATTTAACCCACTGATCCATGTGGCGAGGTGAGTCGGCACGAAGTTTTTTCCACTTAAACCAACTAAACCAAAGCTTTTTCTTTTTTCCATTTCTTATTACTAACGCCATCTCTATTTTAGTTTTAACACTAATTAGCGTAGCGTAGCCTTAACCATCTATCAGATGGTATTAGAAGGCTACCATATTTTTTATATGTACAATTTTTCAAATTGTTATATATCACCGTGCCATGTGTGCTTTATGAGTTTTCGTTTTATAATTGGACAATGAGACCTACACTTTTGAGAAATTTTTTTTTGATTGGGAAAGGGGAAAGGGTAGCTCCCATACAGACTAACATTTTTTTCGATGCGATATGTCTCGCAAACTATCACAGCTATTGACTTCAGATGTTCAACAAAAACTAATTTGACAATAAGACCTACATTTTGAAAACAAATTTTTAGGGTAGAGGCAGGGGAAGGGGTAGCTCCCATACAAATTAACAATTTTTTTTTGAATTTTTGATACGTTTCGTCTGGGAAACTATAACTGCTATCGACTTTGAAAGTTCTGGAAAAAGTAATGATCAAATAATTCATACATTTTGGAAAAAAGAAATAGTTGGAGAGCAGCAGGGAGGCTATTACATCCCATAAAAATTAATATCTTTTTAAAAAAACTTCAAATACGAATAATATCGAAAACTTTTAAAAACTCTCGACCTCAAACTTTCTTCATTGTATTCCTAATACACAATTATTGTAAAGTTTTCTATGGACTAATTTTTATTTATATTATTTACTTATTGTTTTTTAAACAAATTAGTCAAGTGTTGCCAAAGAGACTTTTACTACAAAAAAGCATAGTGTATATGAAAAATACCCTTACAGAGTGAAAGAAAAGAGGGAAAACAGTCTCTGTTAAATGTAAGTTAAATAGGTGATGTTTACAACTAAAAGACACTACTACCGTTCAAAGAGCACTGATGATGAAATTGCGTAGCTGCTTTCGAAAATGCATTCTACTCGGCCAGTATCGGTAGAAAAATTAGCTTTTTTCAAATTAAAGTTTCTTTCAACGTTAACGGAAAATTAATAATTTCTTCTAATAAAAAAAAATTATATGAACTTAGGCCAAACTATAAAGCGAAAATTTGTTTTCTATGGACTTTAAAACTGGCACAAGGTCTATTTACTATAATTTTAGCAAACCCGGTGCGCTCCGCTTCCCCTAATTAGATAACTTGATGGTAAAGGGAGGGATATAAAAAAATAACAAATTTTTTTTAACATTTTCCAGAAATTTTGTAATAATTTGTTTATTTGTTGACTTTATTTAAAAATATTTCCTACTTTAATTTCTAATTCTTTTAAATCTTTAGATAGCACAGAAGGTACATTTGTCATGCCCTTGACCAAAATAGATATCAGCAAAATTTAAAGGATTGGCCAGCTCGTGCTATAATTTTGTCTTTATATTTCACTCGGCAAATTTAGCAGTAACCTAAACGTTATGTTTAAATTTCATCATTTATTCTAAGACAGTAACTAAAAGATTAAATATTTCTTTAATTTTTAGTTTCTAGTGAAAATTTTAGGAAAAATCATAATTTCTTGATACGAAGGCGTTTTTTTCTCTTGGCCAGCCTTAAAACCATTTTTTTTTAGTTTTAATTTTAAATTTTTAGTGGCTTAGTGCTTCCTTGTATACAATGTTTGATGTTGAGTTATTTTTTGGCAACAAAATGAGCTGGTTTTCTTGATTTCCAACTGGAAATAAACCAACATATCAGTGGCTTTGTGGAAAACATGTTTTACGAAGTTAAATTCCAACCAAAGAAAAGGTTTGTCCTTGAGACTTCTTAATAGTCATTGCAAAGGCAAGTCCGTAGGAATCATAGGAGTTCTCGGAATATTTACAAGCTGGCCTGTTGCAGGACCTGTCAGTATAGTTGCTACAATCAAATTGTCTTTTAACTTAGTTATAGGAAATCTTGTTCCATTGCACATGTTTGGAGGGCATGAATTTCTTAATAGCATGATAGGTTACGTAGAACAGGCGACTGCGAAAGTGATGAAATGATAGTTGTGCAGCCCACTTGAGTCCGTTTCCTCGGTCCCTTTATAATAGCATGATATGTGTACCAACTTTAAGAGAAAGCTCATGAGATGGCAAGCCAGAAGGATTCAGCGAATGAAGAAATTCTTGCGAATAATGAACTGCATCCTCGATATTGGTAACCATATCAATCGATTTCTAGGTTTTAGATTTCCCGGGGACTTTTTGTATGATAAGATGGCTTATTTCATTTACAGTCTCATATGTAGGCGATACTGCCCTTGAGCACAGCCAATTAAAATCTCTTTCCTACAATTTTTTCAGGCTAGGATAAAATGCATTCATTAGATGATGTAGACTATATAATATATTACCAAGTGCCTCATTTAAAATGATTTCATTGCGTCTAGTACTTAGATTTGAAGACGGAAAAGTCACTTCCCTTAGTTTAAGAAGCTGTTTCAGTTCCCCATAACGCTAAGCTCTTGATTGTATATAAGCAAAAGCATTCACATACAGCGTGTGTGTGTATGTTTGCAAATTGCTCTTTTGCTTGGTTTTTATCCCATTATAAGCTCCATTTAGTAGTACTATTGTGGATATTGCACAGTATTTTAAGACTAAATGTATCACCCTTTGCTTAAAAAAGAATAATTTTGTATGGGAGGTACCTCTTCCCCTGCTTCGATTCTAAAAATATTTGACTCAAATAGAAAAATGTTTAATTAAGTCTATTTAATTTGTATGGGAGGTACTACGCCCACTTAAGGTAAAAAAATAAACTTGGTGAAAAAATCATCCAAATCGGCTAGGTAGTTCCGGAGAAAAATCAAGAGATACAAAAAAATTTTCCTCTTTATTATATTAGTATAGATTTGCAGTACAAAATAACTCGGTTAGAAAAGATGGCTGGGTATATTAAAAGACCTATGTGAAGGGTATATAAGATTCGGCACAGCCAAATATAGCGCTCTTATTTGTTTTTTTATTTTATTATTTCATAAACATTTGATTTAAATACCTTTAGGAGTTATATTTCTTGGTGGCAACAAGGTTTATAAAAACTTTTTAACTATTTAACAACATGCTGGGAAAATTAAAAATGATGTTAAAGTTAAAAAAATATTGTTAAAAAATATTCAGTACCTACAACAATGGTATTTATTTTACCTTCATATAAAAAAAGCACTCGAACTAATTTGATATCTTTATGTGGGTACCCTATGCAAAATGTATGTTTGAGATCTTAATATTATACAAATAAACTACCATTTTTATAAATTCCCTTAAAACAAATTTTTCCTTTTTTTTAACTCTTTAGCTATGAATGCTCTTAATAATACAATAAAAATAAACTAATGTCTACATATTTGGATTTGCAAATTTGCCCAACAGTGGCGCTTCTCTGTTTAAATAATTTGCAAGAAAAAAATTACTTCATAAAACAAATTGTCAACTAAAAGTTTCTAGTCCTTTAAAAAAGTGACCCAAAATTTGCATATAAACAAATAAATGTCATGCTTTAAGGTAAACATACAATCACATAGACATACATATTGACATTAGACAAACACATATAAATTTAAAGGTATTCATGATTTTATTCATGAAGATAAACAAAACATTTTGTGACATTTAAGCAAACCAAACATGGGAATAGAAAACATAACATTTTGCTGTACAAAGTTAGAAATGAGTGTTGTGTATGAGTGTGTTAGTGTGTATATCTGTGTTAGTGTTTATTTTTGAGATTATGAAAATAAGAGACCTTTTTTGCGCTAAAAAAAACAAAACAAAAACAACTTAACACAAAGTGACAGTACTAACACTTTTAAACAAACACACATGCAAATATGTATGTACAAAATAAAACATTAAAAATGTTTAAAGGTATTTTGGGTTTCTCCATTGTTTTACTTTTAAGGACACATAGACAATTTATCAGGCCATATTAAAATCAGGTCCAAAAAGATTTAAGCCAAATAAAGATCACTTTAACATCACTTTAATCCCTTTTGAAAAAGGATGTAAATGAAAATCAACACATAAATTTGGGAATTAAACATAAATGAACAAATATTTTTAAATGTTAATTTTGCTTTTACTTTCTCCCTTTATCCATCTCCCCCTTAAACAACAAAAGTTTGCAAAAAAAAAAGTTTTACAAATCTGAGCCCTAAAAAAATTTAACGTAATTTTGTTCAAAAAAAGACAACAAAAAGCCAGTTTCTTTTATTCTTTGTAGATATTTTGCCTTCATAAGCCAGGTCTCTGAGTACCTTTAAATTTAACGTGACATGCATAACTAATATGGCGGCATATTTTCGATATATTATTTGGGCAAACATACACGAAGAGAAAAATAAAATTTAATTTCTTATAATATTATTGTTTGGGGAATGGAAAATGTTTAAATTTGGAAAGCTCTCTAACTACATCCTGGTCCCAATTTAGTGCATAGGTGTTAAAGCATTAGCAGTTTTACGTCTCATCTGGCAAGAGGCTGTTGGAAACTGCAATACCAGGATCGAAAACAGAAGCTTCAGTAAATAATATAAAAGATTTTTTTATGGAAATATTTGACATGAAAAAGGAAATGGGAATCGGAACTAAGAAAGCACAACTATTTCTTGGTTCTTTAAAGCTGGACTATATATAGCTAGAATTCATAAAACATAACCTAATTTTCGAAGGAATATGCAAAACCAAATGGCCAAGAACAGGGGATTATAAACCTCTAATAACTATATACATCTTACTCTGGAAAACAAAGTTCAAAGTTTAATCAAAGTCCAATCAAGTTGAATAACAATTTTTCCAGGAAGTTCAGAATACATTAAACAATTAAAAACCATGTTAACATGTGTTGTTACGAATTGGAGAAGCTGCTCTAGCTAAAAACGTTTTCTAACACGACCTGGAAGGCACGCGAAAGAGGGAACGACAGAAGCTTCGTTGAAAATACAGGTCCAGCAACATCCTGCGAATCTAAAACATGAGAAAAAGAGCAGAAGATCGAGATGTTTAGAGATCAGTCTTATCTCAGCTAAGGACCAAACCGGTTTGCAGAAAGCAACTCAAGAAGACAAGGATCAAGCGTAGCATAAAACAGGCTAGAAACATAAATTGTATACAGGAGTATACATCTACAGGGAACTTTGATGCTGCCCATAAGGACAAGTTTTGCAGTCATCTAATACAGAACAACACAAGCAGCAAAGTGCTGCTAATGACACAAGCAGCAAAGTGCTGCTAATGGGTGATGAAAATGCTCACCTGACAGCAAAGGCCGTAAAAGGATATTGTGTATAAATAGTATTTTGCAGGATAACAAAGAATTTACGACTGTTTAGCGAAATATAAAACAACGACCATATTGTAGTCAGAGGTACTTTTTTCCTCAACATAGTAGTGCAGAAGACCACTTGGTTGTCGTTGCAGGACCACGAACCTATGGTTCACCATCGGCAAAACTCATAGCCTAATCGACGTCAAAATAGGGCGGATGTCTTTACCGATCATCACTTATAATGCATGCTTAATCTTAACTTATTATGAACAGGACTCGATGTTTGTCCTTAAGCCAAAGAGCACTAAGTAGTAAAACTTTTCAGCTTCATAGCCCCTAATAAACATCAAAATCAACGAATACTTTTTTGAAATGCTTTCCAAAGAATTTACTACTGCTGAAAACATGTTTACATGCACAAATCATTTTATAAAGAAAATTATATTAGCTAAGGCTATAAAATTTAATGAAATATTCAGCGCTCTCTAGTCCTCAAAAACATTTAGGGTCATAAAGCAAATGACATAGTTTCCTTAATGCTTAAAGGGAACAAACAATCATTCTCCTTTTAGCCATTGCCAATACAAATTTTCTGGTCTACTTACGAAATGAATTGAAAAAAAAATTAAAATATTTATGAATATTCCCAAAAAAGGGGTTTAAAGATCACATTACAAATATCGTGTTGTTCTAAGATATTTTTCTGAAACTTAGGCATGAACAAACAGAATTTCGTCTACAAAGTTCTTGCTCAGCTAACATCAAAGTTTTTCCAATGATTCGAAACAAACTGTTAGTGACTTAAAGATACAACAAAGTTCGAGGCAGTACTAAGCGAATTTCAAAACCAATTCACCCATTTTTAAGTCAAGCTGGATATAGAAATCAGTCTTTATCGCCTAAAATATTAAATAAAAATACTTTATAGTTGTGTTAAATCCATTCTCTTATACCCGAGCTTAGCATGGTGAAAGTGTCAAGTACCTGTACCACCTGTACAAAAGGTTTTTGTCAACCAATGCTTGAAGGTAATTTTAGGTACATTCTACACATATTTTTTTTATTTATAGAGCTGGGAAATTTAAAGGCTTATCCAGGTTAAAATACTTAATCACAAATAAATTGGACATATAAGCGTAGACCCATAAGTGATGTAGATATACCGCCACCGACTAGGCACTTGAGCTCAACATGCGAAATGAAAGCAGACCATTGCACACTTGGTGAGGCTAACTTAACTGCTTGGTCTTAGATGGAGCAAAATAAAGCTTAAATTATAAATTAAAACCAAATTAATTCAATTGGTCTGCCGATTATTTGGTGAAAAGGGGATCGGCCTTGGATATTTGGGCTTGATTGTAAGCAGGTAAGGCAAAGATTGGGATTCTATTACTGATATAAACTGAAAGGGACTTGACACACATCTGGACACACAACCTGCTGCTGAGGGAGGGCAGAGGGTTTTCAGATGCATTATTAGGGCTTTCACAAGGCACTGCAATGTGAGATATATGCGAGAAATGGAACCGGAACTCTCCGGATTTCTTCAGGTTGTGCGAGGATGAGGTGGATATAGAGTCTGTGTAACAGATCCACAAACAAAGGTGACTGTAAGGCCACTTCTTAGACGCACTTGGTGAGGTCCCTGGCTGTGAGCTGAGTAACATAATAGGATTCTTTAATGGGGTTGGGTTTGGAGGACATTCTTACTCTCTTTTTTATTTCTGTATCGCTCTACCTACAAATTTCTTTTTCTTCCTTGTTTCGCTTTCCGACTCTTCTGAAGAGATTCACAATTAGCCCTGGGGCCTCTGAATGGAGATGGCGAGTTGCACTAGTCACCACCCTAAGTAACCTAACCTTAATTTACTCAATTGGTGGTGAACCTATGTTCCTTATAGGAACTAAAGATAATATTTTTTTAATGAATATCTTTATCATTAATTGAGGAAATAAAATTATTCATAAGTATTTTTATTTAGCCATAGTTTTTGTTAGTTTTGGAAGAACTGGCAAATTGCGAAGAGAAAAAAATTGAAAACATAAAACATAGGACAAAATGTTCTCCCTAGAGTTTCTTTCGGGAATCGAACCTGCGACATACAGATTTCCAGACTTGTGCTTTTTTTAATTAGTCTACTGATTACCCTAGGGAATAGAACTGTGTTTAGCTAACAAAGCGATGTAGCTTCCACATTCATAAGAATATATAATGCTTTAAAGCCAGAACCAATAAAAATTCAGAGTAAAAAATTCATACAATTCAATAAAAAAATGTTTGATTTTTCTTAATAAAAATATTTATTTTTTCTTTGCGTGTACGGATTTGTAAATTTGTATGCCTGCATATGCCAAAAAGTTAAGTATATTTAAAGGCTCACATATTGAAAAGCTTAAGCAACTTTTTCAATATATGCGTGTGTGTGTGTGTTAACATCAACAAGACAGTGGTGCAGAGCATGCTTTGACTTAATATCAACACCAACCATATAACAAAGCAACAGCAACAAGAACAAAAACAGACAAAAAACTCATTGATAAGTACTTTGGATTACGGATGTTGTTTACAAATTTGCAGTTAAAAACCGTCTTTTCAGTTGTTCAGCAATAATAAAAGGCTGAATTGCTAACAAACAGAAGACGAATATTTTGGAGCGATGGTTGGGGGTCGACTGGCAACGCAGCAGATCATAAAACAAATTGCCACTTACAGGAAAATTTGTAAAACTTATAAGCGTAGACAGGCTGTATTTATAAATTAAAGAAGATTTTTTTTTATGAATTATCACAAACACGATTTTGTTTACAACAACCCCTACAATGAGTACATGCAAGCACACACACACACACACACACACACACACACACACTAACGAACGCATACAAAATATATGATACACCAGAGAATAAAAATGGCAAAAATTCCAACATTAACATTCTTACAACTGAAAGCAACAATGAAGATTTAGTGCTTTTGAAAGTTTATTAAATCAAGACTCTATAAGACTGACTACATTTAATAGTTTTCAATAAAAAGGAAAAATAAAATCTACCTCAGTGGACATAATTTCTTACTTGGACACAGTTAATATTTACAAAGATATTTCAATTTAAGTGTCTGAGAAACTATAGACATCAACGTGTATTAACTTGTATATTAGCTTTCTAGGGGTTGATAGCTGATGAGGTTAAAAAGAAACCTTCTTTCATTTACACTCTACCATACAAACATACATACATTCCTTGCAGGTTTCAATAAGCAAGTTGAAATTTAGCTTAAGCAAATACAAATATTTCATCAGTTGTCTGACAGTTAAAAAAGTTACAACTAAATTTTGCAAAATAAAAATTGCTGTCATATTAAAAATGTTAAAAAAATAATGTTTTTTAGGGTTGATATAATAGAAATTCCCATCACAATATAATTAATGGATATTAACTTCTAATCTTCACAAAATACAAAACAGTCACACACCACAAAAATTGTATTTTAATCCCATTTCTGTAAAATTCAAGTCAAACCAGCAAATAAAAGTTATAATCATCATTTATTTCAGCACTTAGTTGTGCTAAACCATTTTCTTTTCTTAATTTGAAAAATAAAAATCTAAAAAACTCTGCACCAAACTCATGTACAAAATGCTCTTGTTAAAATAACTTCAAAGCCAGAATAAAATAAAATAAAAAACATGAGCAACGACAAAGGAAATTTATTTTGTAGAGAAATTATGACTTTCGGTTTTGTGACTTGAGGTTTAAAAAAATGAAAAATAATAAAATCAAATAAATAAAAGCTAAAGTATGTGATGGAAGAAAAAATTTGCTAAAAGAAAAAAAACTGAAAACAAGATGATATTGGATTTTCTTTAGGAAGAATAAAGCCAGCAGTATCAACGGCAATAACGCTGCAATCAAAGTCAACAATAGCTTTGGCAAGAGCATAACCAACAGAAAGACAGACAGACAGACAGACAGACAGACAGACATAACAATAGCAGCATCAACAACATTTGTAGCAAAACCATTTTAAACATTTTTATTATCATTATAAGCGGAAATGCTTATCAAATATAATTCCATGTTAAAGATTCAATAAACGTTCACAGTTTCCGGTTTATATTATGTCTCCATTTCATCTTTATTGTTGCCATCTCCAAGTAATGCCCATGCTTTTAAGTAATTGTCTTTGATGTATTTAATAAATTGTCTTTTGTGTAATTTTCCATTACCAATTACAAGGGTTCTATTAACTAAAAATTTTTGAGCCCAAAAAAAATCATAAAACTACATTCGTTTTTGGGAGAGAAGTGTAAACATGAGATGTATATGGAACAAATACAGGTGAATAGTTTTTGAATCTTCGCCTTTGGTGAACTAACAAAAAGTATTTAAATCTTCAAGCTTTTAGTAGTTAATATTAGTCCAGCCAGTGCCACACTTAAATTTAAGTTCTCATAATTGCATTAGTTACCTTCATCTTAGTGCAATAGTATCCAATCTTTTCAGACGGGTGTATCCACATCTTTGCAAGATGTTTCGAGCGAGCTGATTTGGATGGGTTTCAAGCTTATTTAAATACTTGTCCGAATTGTTCAGGATTTCGCATTTAACTGGTGGAACTTGTAGATCCTTGTGGATGTTGCTGTTTTGAATACACCAAGGAGCACCAGTTATCATTATTAGGATTTTGTTTTGACGGCGTTGAATTTTTTTCTATGTTGGAGGAGGAAGCAGTGCGCCATAATTGTAACCCGTAGCACAAAATTGGTTTTAAAATAGGGTTGTTTACAATCAAGACGTAGCACAGAGTTTCTACCAATTAGCCAATGGATTTGATCAGCTTTAAGTTTCATTTGAGTCAGCTTCGCATCTATATGAGGCTTCCATGTAAGGCGGCGATCCAAGAAAATGCCAAGATAATTCGTTTTAATCCGTTGAGGCACTATATGGTTATTAATTAAAATTGGGGGACACGTTTCCTTGCATACAGAAAAGGACACGTGGGTACATTTTTGTTCATTTATTTTAATACCCCATAACTTTGCCCATTTCTCTACGTGAAGTTGCAGTTGTTTTGAGGCCTCTTTAGGGTCTTTATGAATACTGAGAACGGCGGTATCATCAGTAAATGTTGACGTGTATACAGGACTATGTGTTGGCATATCTGCTGTGTAAATCATGAACAGAATTGAGCCTAGTCTACTCCCTTGAGGAACCCCCGCTTTTATTGGTTATTGACAGCACAAGCAGTTTCCTTTTTTATTGAAAACAGTCGGCCAGTCATGTAATTTTTCAAAATGTTGAAGATTTTACTGGCCTTTATGCGAAACTTTATCAAAGGCTTGAGAGCTGTACTTTTTTCCCTCAAAGGCTTTTCTTATAACCTGTACCAATCTGTTGGTTTGATCGATGGTACTTTGTTGACTCCAAAAGCCAAATTGGTGATTTAGAAAACTCTTATTGCCATTCAAAATTAGGGTCAGCTTGTTTTTAGCAATTTCTCAAACGATCTTGATACAGTCGGTAACATCTTTATAAGCCTGTAGGACTCCACCTTAGAAGGCTATTTTTCAGGCCTAGGAATCATCCTTACCAAAGCAGTTTTCCATACTTGCGGGAAATGTTCGAGCCGTAAAATGGCATTAAAAATAAAAAGAACTTTTTCTTTTTGCTATGCGGGGTATCTCTAAAAATAATTTGTTGCTTATTTCATCAAAACTAGGAGCTTTTTCAGCATTTAAATTAACGATAGCCTCTACGACACCTACAAGCTGGAAACGTTTTACCACAGCACATTTATCAACAAGCGGCGGAAGTTCCCTCACGTCAGTTGGGGCGATCTATGCTTTTGTCATTCTCTATGGGCTCTCCTTTTTTCAAATAAAAACTTTTCGACATCGGCAGAAAAAATTTTTTTGTACTTGGCCTGACGTTAAATAGAAGAAGCATGTTCAACGGTTTTATAATGTTTTCTTTAAGGCTGTTCTGAAAATCATCGATGTTTCCTGGTGTCTTTAGCGGTTAGTTTTCCCAGCAGTGGGTGCTGATTTATTTTTAATATTTCAACCAATTTACTATTTTAGTTCAGAAAAAATCACTAGTTGCTATTTGGTGAGGACTGCAAATAGTGATTATTGATCAGTGGGTAAATCCAAGGAGGCTTTGGGGATATACATTTTGCTACGCCAAAATCTATTGCGTCGTGGATTTTATTGTGGTCAGTTAGCCAATATGTTGGTTGTCAGTTAAAAAACACAAAGTCCCATTTCAAACACAGAATCATACAAGACACGACCTCAGGGACTTATAAAGATGTAGCCCCAGTACATGTGCTTAGCGTTATAGTCTCCAGCAGCTATCAAACGGGGACTTAAAGATTTGTAAAACTGTTGTACTGATCCTTCGTTGTGGAGAATCTAGCCGGACAATAAACTGACGAAATAACTAGGTTATGGAACACGAAAAGCGTTAATTTTTTTCTACAAACTTAAGTTTTCTCATACAAAACCGATTTGGTAACCTTTTAAGTGGATGGCTTATGTCATTTCACGGGACATCATGCGTCTGTCATGATCTATCTTCTATAATTCTTGAAACCAACTACTACTAATGCTAAAGCGAAAATACAAGAATTAAAAATGCCTGGCTTCTTTCGAAAAAGTCCAAAATCTGCAAAATCTGAAGGGGATATTTAGATATTGTGTATTGTGTATTGCAAGAGCCTTGAAACAAATTAAAGTAATTAAAAGTCCCCTCTCCTATACGATGTAGTAGCCAGACATGTGGTTTAAGCCTCGGGTAAGGGTATTACGTGTTTGCATACACGGTTGTAACATCTTAAACTTAAAGTTTCAGTTCCTTAAAAGATAGTGACATCAACGTATATTTTGAAAAACGATTTAAAAAAAAAATGTTAAGGAAAAATTTTTTTTCAAAAAATTAACAGCTTTTGCTAAATGAAGTCTTAAGAACAATATTGCAGAATATTATAAGACATTTTAATCAAATCTGAAACAGTCATTGAACAAAAGCTAATGGCATGATTTTTTGAAGGGTCACTGATTTTCCCAAATATTTAAGGCCCACAGAGAGAAAATGTTCACCAATTTCGCAAGACTAAGTATAGGGTTTTACTACCCCTTGGTAGTAGAATCGAGCCTATTTTATTCCATTTTTTACTGTTGCATTTTGTATTCATATCTTTATTTCTGGTTTAAAAGGACTATAGGACAGATGTCTGAAGGATCTAAGATAAAGGAAAGAACGGGACACAACCCCTTTGCTAAGACCCGGAGAGTGATATAAGCTTTTACCACCAAGAACACAAAACAGTCCCACAAGTCTAAGTTTTGCCATATTTGATTGGTTTTTCTACAACAAATTTCTTTTCTCTAAAATAATTAATTTTACTATTTGAAACTTATTCAATCATTTTCTAAAAATTATTATTTTTTTACCCAATTTTTTTTTACTGCAGCTTAGATTTTGCTTTTAGGTTTTCCATAAAAGGCTTAGACTGAACAAACATACGTCAATAACACTCAACACTCAATACTAAGACCTTAAAATAATTGGTCCGCAGCAAGTTTTTTAATTTTTTTTAAATTTTCTCTTATTGATAAGTCCCTTTTTACTCAGCCAACTACAGATTATTAATACTTTTCGAAAGAAATATATTTTTTTGGATTTTTTTTTTCTTATTTATTTCTTTATTAATTTATTCAATTTATTTGTGAGGAAATTCAACTTTAAAAGACATCGTACACAGATAAACTTTTCACAAATTCTATAAATCATAAAACTTATTTTATAGAATAAATTTATGAAAGTTGAAGGCGTTACTAAGAGAAATTATCAAAGTCTGTCGAAATTTAACTCGTGCATCAGTTTCAAATATTTTTGTATGTTTATGTGTATGTATGAATGAACGTATTGTATGTATGTATTTGTTTATTAACATGTGCTTATGTATGTTGGTGTGTACATTTTTGGCTAAAGAATATTAACTTTAAATAATTCTTGCTTCTGACTTGGTATTTAGTTCTCTTCTGCGACTTTTCCAAAAGTTTAAGAAAAACAAATAAATTTATTTTTCTAAGACAAATATACAAATGTTTATACATACATAGTTATAACCATAGCATACATGATCTTGTGTCATCTTTCCTCCAAAAACAAAGAACAATTTGCTTTGAGAGGACCTGACAGATAATAAAAATCGAACACTAAATCAAAAACAGTCACAACCCGAAATAAATCAGAAGCATTTTTTTGTTATTAAGTCTGTTACATGATCAATCCTTAATTGAACACAAAAATTTCTGAAAACTTTTTTCTAAGATATTGAACTTATTTTGGTCCTACTTAAAAAACAAAGTTTTTGAAAGCAGAAAATTTTGATTTGTGCCTGTTTTTGACTTAAAGTATAATATGTAGAACGTCGTTTAATAGGATTCATCGGGTCTTTTGAAATGATGTATAAATGAAATTCTTATAAAATTTCATAATGCGTGCAGGATTATTTTACTTGGTTTTCGAATTTTGTCATATTTATTTGACAGAAAATTTTTTTAATAAAAAAAACCAAAAAACGAATTAATTTATATGAAATAAAAAAGCAAAATTGAGTGTGTTGCGAGAAATTAATTAGATGAAGAAAATATAATCAGTTTAAAGAGGCTTTTGTGACTGGGGTTGGCATGATTTTTTGAAGCGACTTTTTTAGCAGATATCGACAGTTGTTCCCCAATTTTCTTTTTAAAAAATTCTTTTGTATGTACTATGTTATCCCGACAGCATTATTTAGTCAAAGTTTATACGCTTAAATACGATTTTAGGCAGAGGATTTATGCACATATGTACATGGGAGCAAATACAAATTATTGGTGGAACATTAACACAATTTAGCTAAGAATTCGGTGGCATATGTACGTTTATAAACCTTAGCAAATTTTGTTGAGCTAAACTAATATCTTAGGCAGTTTTATTTTGGGAAATATTTGTATAAGGGCTGTTAATACAGATTTAAATAGGCTTGAGGCTAGGTTAGGTATAACAGGCAGCCGTTAAAAGAGTGGATTCAGCTCACCTGGGTTCACTTAATTTGGAGCAAATAAGAAAGAAATTAAAGAAGAATGAAGCAGGCTTACCAGGGTCTCTGGAATTGAACCCACAACCACCGACTGGCCGACTCGTATTCCTACCACGGACCTACCGGGGTACCTTAAAAAGACTTTGGTTATTTAGTTGGTCAACCAACTATCTGGGTCGCGTTAAGCTACCCAGATAGTAATTCTTAGTCAATCGGTATAATTAACGGTAGACCTTCGGCAATTTTTAGGAAGTAGCAAACTCAAAATACCCCTTCAACGCATGCAATGTGGCTCTAAAACAAGCATGGAACCCATTTGCAAAACCAATTATTTCATATAAAGTTGCAGCAAAGAGCTAATGGTAAAATATGGCCCAATCGTTAAGTCAGTACAAGAAATGATGGCATATGGTCTTCAACATATGCAACATTGTGTTCAGATAGAGTTTTCGTGGCAGCAACTTTTAGCCCAAAATGCTTATTCCGGAAGAACATCTGCATTCGGGTTTTATAATGAGCTGCACAGTGCAAGTCTTAAAAGGTTTGGTTTCTAATCCCAAAAACGTTCTTTGGCTCTCTGAAGCATAAGAATAAGTAAACACTTAGTTGTGGAGTGGGATGGACATGCTTAAATCAACTCAGATGATTCTGAAATTCAGTGAGTCTAAGTCAATGCACAATGTTAAAGATGAAGATCTTACACTATTACTCTTGGTGTTTTCAAACATCTGTAAAAATTCCAAGTATGCAACGTGTATATAAAAATACATTTGTAACCCTAATTACTGGAAAGACATGGATACTCAACCAGAGGGTAGAATGTCCCTTGATATAATGGTAAGAGTGGTGTTGGATGTTTTTTTTTTGTTTTGAGCGTTACAAACATATGTTAAAACACATAGAGCCCTTTACTAACTATGTGAAACAAACTTAGTTTAAAGTGATAACAGATCTAAAGATTAAGTTTTTTGATCGGCTGAAATTTGCAAACTAATAAAATGTTGTCAATTTTTATTTTAAATTATTGTTTTTCTACATACAGGCAATAAAGATGCTATTTCCGCTGAACTTTTTTCTTAAATTACTAATATGCACTTATATTTAACTACATGTTTTGGTTGAAAATTCTTTGTTCAAGAGATCGGTATTTTTTATTTAAAAAAGAACACATACGCGAAAAAATATATATGTGTCATTTCCGTGTAATTCATATAGACCAGGCCGCAGATAATAAGCACGCGTGAATGGTTTGTTGCTTGTCGTGTTTCTATTTTTGTTGATTGCGTGAACGACTTAAATGCAAACAGAAAAAGTAATAACAACAATATTTAGTATCGTGAAAAAATACCAAAATAAATAAAATATTAACAACAAATTTGCAAACATGTTCGGTGTTAGTTCATAAACGGATTGAATTTATTTTATGGAAGCAAAACATTTCTTTTAACTTTAAATAAAACTTTAATTTTTTAATACCATAAAGACATTTTGTTTTCTTTTTTATTTAAATTTTTATTATTTCTATTTAAAAAAAAAGCTTTCTTAAAACCATCACTTAATTTACAAAAAAGGATAAAAATTAATTGAAAAGTTACTTAATGATTAACCGTTTAAAGTTTTATGTATCTTCAAACACTATTCTGCAAATATTCACATGTCATGTATTCGCTTCAATTAAAATCCATTTTTTCTCTCATATAACCGAGCTAATCTATAAATAGTTTTGCTTTAAAATCTTAAGATATTTAGAAAAGGATGAAAATAATTGAAAGTCTCTTATCTAATAACTTCACCTCATTTTTATTATTTTTTTTAAGATTTTTTTTGTAAATTTTTAATTAAATATTTTTTTTTTCCTAAAATTAACTGGAAAGTTGTAAAAAGCTGCTGGGAGTAGTCATAAAAATACTGCAACTGAAATACCAAAAACTGTTGACGTGTGTATTGTAGTAAACGACAGATAAACAAATGACATATCCGATATAAAAACCAACATTAAAAAAATTTAAAACTTCACTTTACACAAGGGACAACTAATTGGATATGTTAACAGAAAAAGAGTGAATAACAACAAAATCTTTACAGCGATATGCTTATAAAGTTGTTTTCAACCCTCGAATAACCGCAAATACTTAAAACATTTATTAACTGTTACTTGTTCGCTTATTTTCAAACATTTTTTAATTATAATTTGAAACATAGCCTTGAACAACATGGATTAACCTTAACATTCCTTTTGCTATTTTCTTGAACTCAACTTTAAACTTTACCGTAGTCTTTTATTTGTTTATTTTTAATCTCCATAACGTTTTAAAGAAATATATCATAGATATTGAACTACTTACAATTCTATGATTAAGCTTGTTTTAAAAAGTAGGCCAAAACAAATAAGTTTAAAACTAATATATGACTATTTTATTAGTTAGCAATAATATGTGTTTATTCTATAGTGAAGTAAGCATTTAATCTTAATAAGAAAAATTTTCAAAAATTTTACAAAATTTTGAAATAATATTTTTTCTAAAGTTTTTTACACGAAATATGCAAAGTTTTTTGTAAAATGCAACTTAAATAAAATTATAATATAAACATTAAAAAAAATTATTAACTCAAAGTATAGTGAAAATAGCACAAGCCCATTTTTTCCAATTTAAATGAACCACAACTACAACTCTTGTAAAATCATTAACTGCTTAAACGTTGGAATGAAAATTCTACCAGACAGCGTATGAGTAATATTTATTAGAGACATCAAACATACGGTTCGAAAAAAATTTATTATACTGGCTGAAGAACTTTATTTAAAGTTTGATTACACGTTTTAGCAGACTTTGCAAAAAAGGTATACTTAATGTGTTCGTTAATTTAAATTTTCAATTTAATTAAGTCGAAAACATTGCATTCTTAATAAATGTTATACAAAAGTAATTTTACGTTTATATTTATACATTCAAAAAATTAACTGGCCTATATATATGTGCAGATATATGTTTTTATGTATCTGCATAACCGTGTGTACATCCATACAGTTAGCAAGAACAAACAAACTCCTTTAATTAATGGACTTTATCTGTTTATGGCATGTATTTGTCTTGTTTTATATTTTGGTGTTTTTATATCAATTACAAAAGCGACTTCGAAATATGAAAAAAAAATAATGGAAAGAAAAACTTGTTTCACAAAGACGTAAAAAACCAACATGGAACCATTTGCTGATGTTGACAAAAAACGGTTATTGATGCTCGTATCAGATCAATAATTTTAACTAAAAACATGTAAGAGCGCTATATTCTGCTGTGCCGAATCTTATATACCCTTCACATTGGTATTTTAATATACCCAGCCGAGTAATTTTGTACTGCAAATAATATAATAAAAAAGCTTGTGTCATTCTTAAATTCCATAGAAAACCTTACAAAGTTATAACGTTTATATGTATAATAAAAATAGATGTAGAAGGTTTGAGGTCGAGAGTTTTAAAAGTTTTTGACATTATTTGCATTAAAAGATTATTAAACTCTTTTTTCTAAAGTGTAGGTCTTATTGTCCAATAACTTTCTGTAAAACATTTTAAGTCGATATCTGTTATAGTTTCCGAGATAAAGCGTATCGAAAGTTTCAGAAAAATAGTTAACTTGTATGGGAGCTATCCCTTCCCCTGCCGCCCCCCCCCCAATTTTTTTTTTCAAAGTGTAAGTATTATTGTGTTATTTTAGTCGATAGCTGTTAAAAATTCTAGGATTTAGCGCATGAAATACTTCACAAAATGTGTGCAATTGCAGGGGAAATACAATTTTCCATAGAAGTTGGTTATTATGGGTTTTTGCGTATATCTCGGTCAGTACTGAGCTGATTTTGCTGAATTTTAATAAGGATTGTCTTCAGGATATTTGTAATAGTTTGACTTCAGTAACTGGTCTGTATCACTTTATTTTACTTTAGAAACTTCATTTCAACAGACGGACAGATGGGCATGGCTATATCGACTTCCCCATCTATAAGGATCCAGAATATATATATTATATGGGGCGGCAAATGTAAAATAATGAAATCACAAAGGGAACGGCAAACTTATATATACCCTTATCACTATGTGAAGCCCATAAAAATACGAAAAGGTGTACAAAATCAAATTCCTGAAAAAACTTTTTAATTATACCCTTCACATAGTGATAAGGGTATATATCACTTTGTCATTTCGTTTGTAATTTCTTTATTATTAATTTGCGACCCCATAAAGTATATATATTCTGGATCCTTATCGATAGGGAAGTTGATATAGTTATGTCCGTCTGTCCGTCTGTTGAAATCAAGTTTCCAAAGTAAAATAAAGTGATACAGACCAATTGTTGGTGTCAAACTATTAGAAATATTCTGGAGAAAATTGCTGTTTAAAATCAGCAAAATCGGCTCACTATTGACCGAAACACAAACGAAAACCCAAAGTAACCCATTTTTTTAGGACAAAATCCGTGCATATATTTTTATGAAACTTTTCATTCGCTATATCTCGGAAACTATAACAGATATCGAAATCAAAATATCTACAAAAAGTAATTTTACATCAAGAGTTATGTTGAAAAGAAAAAATTTTTTGAGTGGGGGCAGAAAAAGGGGTAGCTCCCATACAAATTAACGACTTCTATGAAATATTTGATATGCTATATCTTGGAAACTACAACAGATATCGAAAACAAATGTTCAACAAAAAGTAATTGGACAAACAAGGGTTACGATTTAAAAAAAATTTTTTTTTAAGTGGGGCAAAAAAAGGGGTAGCTCCCATACAAAATAACAATTTTTCTGAAATTTTCTATTCGCTATATCTCGGAAACCATAGCAGATATCGAAACCAAGTGTTTTACAGAAAGTAATTGGACAACAAGGGCTACGATTTAAAGAAAAAGTTTTTTGAGTGGGGGTAAAAAAAGGGGTAGCTCGCGGACAAATTTACGATTTTTATAAAATTTTCGATACGCTATATCTCGGAAACTATTACAGCTATCGAATTCAAATTTTCTACAAAAAGTAATTGGACAGCAAGACCTACGCTTTGAAGGAAAAATAATTTGGGTGGAGGCAGGGAAAGGGTTAGCACCCATACAAATTAACAATTTTTATGAAATTTTCGATACGCTACTTCTGCAAAACTATTACAGCTATCGACTTCGAATATTCCATTAAAAAAATAATCAAATAATTCATACATTTTGGAGAAAAAGTTTGAGAGAAGCAGGGGGACTAGAACATCCCATAACATTTAACAACTTTTATTAACCTTTTAATATGAATAATGTCAAAAACTTTTAAAACTCTCGACCTAAAACCTTGTTCATATATTTCTGTTATCCAAACGAACGTTAAAATTTTGTATATTTTTCTATGGACTTTAAAACTCACACAAGGTATTTTATTATATTATTTGCAGTACAAAATAACTCGGCTGGGTATATTAAAATACCAATGTGAAGGGTATATAAGATTCGGCACAGCCGAATATAGCGCTCTTACTTGTTATATGTACAAAAATACGGACACTTGTACCTATGTATATGCAGCCAAATTGACTTTCTATTAGCGAAAGGTGCTTTGTAAAGGCTCTAAAATATTAGAGGATTTTTTAGTTTATCCATATGTTTTTTAATAAAAAAAATGTGTTAAGGTGTATTAGCGGTCATGCATCCTAAAATATGATATGAAATCAACAAAAGCTCTATCAAAAGTTAAATAAACTGGAATTTCTTATGAAATCAGCACTAAATACTATTGTCATCATGTTAAAGTTTTTAGGGATGATGCTTATGTAAAAACATGTCGTGTTAAAATTTTTAGATTTTTTGAATTATTGGCTATTCAGCCTACCTGAAGCTTATTTGGCAGGAAGATCCAAAGCCAAGAACTAAAAAATCTGGAACGACTCTTAATTTATCCACCCTTGTTCAATAGGTTTTAAACCTGCTTAAATAAAATTTTAAAAATAAAAAAAAATATCATACATTACTCGATTAGTAAGTGCCAATAAAAAAATTTTTTCAAAAAATTTAAAAAGGTAACCAAGTCTCCCGATAGAGTGTTTTGCGGAAAATTCCTTACATACTTACAAGCAAACTTCCTTACAAGTACTGAACAACTAGATGGAAACAATTTTTCCAAATAAGTGAAGAATACAATCAACCACCATATCACAAATCATAAGAAAGGTATTTGAAGCTTCATAAAGCCATCAAAAATGGGCTAAGTGCCATTTACTGATAATATTCTCTTTGAATTTTTTTAAATGGATCCTTCATGGTTGGCTTGCTTGCTTGTGACTTTAACAACTGAAAGGTGGAGTCACCAAGCAGCTTTCAGCAAAAAAATTTTGAAAATTATATGAATTAGTGTGTTATATTTCTACAAAATACTTTTTCAAAGATGCCGGCGATAAATATATTCAAATCAATTTTTCCCCTAAGGCAGACTTAAGGGCAATATCAGTCTGGTAGTAGTTGATGTAAATTGGCCCACAGGCATCACTACTAAAAATAGGTACTTTGTGCAGCCATTAGTTTACCTACAGATCAAAGATCTTAAACAGCCCTAGTACCCTTCGAGGTAAAGAATTCCAAATGACCATTAGTGTAATAACTTCAATTTTAGAGGACGTGTTTTTAGTCATTCATATCACAAAATTTGCAAGTCACAACATTCAACCTGACTCGATTACAATGTCCAGTCAGAAAAACTAACAATAATCTCAGGTCCTTTCTGTTTTGGAAATAAGTTTCTTTGATTTTGAAAAGCTTTTGAACCTCTTGGCCTGACGTTGACCCTGAGGTATTCACCAGAGAGAAGCGAACTCAGCATCAAAGAGGGCAGATAGTTATTTCATTAAACTACACCCTAAAGAGATTTCGGACAAATCTTTCGAGATCAGGCTAGCTTTCAGCACTTTAATAAAACATCACATATGAAAATGCCTACAGCATAAAGAAGACTTAAATATAACAACAAAATTAATAGAGGACATATTCTCTAATACAGAAAATACTTTTATTTAATTTGATGCTGGATAAAGTAAAAAGAAAACCTGAAAGAAATTTATGAAAATGGGTTAGATGTTGAACTAGGGTCACCAGAGAAAACAAAAATCTTTTTGTCAATTGGGCTAAACTTTTTCTATAAATACTGGTTCGAATAAAGATGTCACAAGCCGAATAGACATTCGTGGCTCACGTAGCCATGTTTTCTTAAAAAATGGGGAAAAAGAACTTGTGTTCTAATCTGATATTAAACATATACATTACCTTAATCGTTCTTCTTAAGGGATGTAAGATATGGTTTATAAATCAAGAGGCTACTAAAAAACTATAGGCCTTTAAAAGTCATACATTCGACGTATTTTTAAATGTTTTTATATAGAAACCATAAGTAATATCAACTTTTTGGATCTGGAGGACAAATTTTTCAATTTGCCAGGACGTTATACAAATGAAGTTGAGATAAACTTGTCACATGTTATGATCAGAGAGTACGATCGCTTAAATAGCCTTAACACACTACTCCGAGGACAAAACGCAACGTGGAAACTCACAGCACAGGACAGAAACCATTAAAAATTTTTAATTAAAAATACTCACTCTAAAAATTAAGGATTTTATAAGCAAAGTTTAAGTTTTAAAGGATATCATATATTTTTCATTTGTTTTAAATTAAATATTTGCTGAGCTTAGCTTTTTTTCACACAGAAAAAAATTACAGAAATAGTTTTTCAAATAAATTCTAAATCAGACAAACAATTTAATCAAAATTTAAAAAAATTTTTTTTAAAAATGCTTTTTATTTTTATTAAAACAATTTGTGCCAATTAACCAAAATTTTAATTAGTGTTATGTATATTGTGTTTGATTCAATTAAATATTGTTAAAAAACAAAACTTTTTATTTGAAAAAAAAATCCGTAGAAATTTTTTTTCACTCAACTGTGCCAACATAAAAAAAATAAATGGTTACCTTCCTAAAAAGTAAGTAGCTTTAAAGTCCGCAAAGTCGAAAAAATTATCTTTTAAATATTTACATTCGCCCGCTTGCACCGCTTGAGCACCCTGTATTTTACACCACCAATACCTATATCTGCATAACAGTTTATACAAATAAATTTTTACTTACTACCCACATACGTGTTGTTGTTTTTTTATTTTTTTTACTCTTTCAAGTATAATAAAGTATATTATTGTGGCAGCAGTAAACGTTCTTACGTTTTATTGTGTGAATATTATGTGTAGTTCCCTGTTTTTTAAGCCATATTTTTTCAAAAACAGATTTGTTTGCTTTTTCTTGTTATTTGGTCCCTTATTGTTTTTACTACTTTAAGTAAAATAAATAAATATTATTTTGAAAAAATTTACATGTTTATCACCATATAAGATTTGTTTTTTTTTATGAATAATGTCTGTTCCACACATTCACAACAGATTCGTACTCATAACAGGGCTCCCATTGACTCTAAATTAAAACAAAAACAAAAAGTAATGCAAAAAATTTGAGGCAAAATATTTTATATGAAATTTAATACAATTTTACAAATAATAAAAATGTTTAAAATAACAACAAAAATAATGAAAACCAAAAGTTGTTTATTTATTTAAATAAGATGTCTGACAGGGTATGTATACACACACACACACCACAGTTTTGTTAATTTTTGTCATGTTACATCTACATGTTTTGCATATGTAGTGAAAAAATTTTTAAATGTTTATTACTTTGTTGTAACCAAACTGATTAACTAAATACATATATTTCTGCGATCTGTATAAAAACCTCTTTTAAATGGTCCGATTCATCAAAGGCCAAGGTTTAAGATTTCCTTATTTGCGCCAGGAAATGCTTAAGAGAAAAAGTAAATATCTTAAGGGTTCAAGTATAATTTAGCAGCAATTCGCACTTTGAATTTCTTTGTCATTAAATCAAGAGTGATGCAATATTTTACTAAATCTTTTTCCAGTAAAGAAAACACTTGCAAGACAAAAGTAGTAAATGCATGGGTGTTAACAATTACAAACTTGTTAATATTGGGTAAAACATACGTGAATTTAACATTAACGTTTTAATAGCGGTCATGCGCTTACATTTAAAGAATTGGCTTGCCATTCAAATACATGCTTAAGCCAATGAATTTTTATTAATTTAATTTCTTTAGCATTCCTCAGTTGATGAAAAAAAACGTAAATAAGTGGTTGAAGCCAATTAAAATACCAAAGTTTAACTTGAGTTCTATAACAGTACCCAGCAAAAACTGCTGCTTCGTCGTAGGGAGGTTTGTAAGGGAATATCAAGACAGCAAAGCTTACAAACCTGCTTACGTATGGCATGATATTTGTTCGCGATGTCCCACTTAGTTGCATTTCATGTTAAGTGCTTATTTCGGGGCTATGAATATCCAGTTAATTCATGTAATTTAAGTGCTTCTTTAGTTGTTAAAATCTATTGCGTCATCGAAATAAATGTTTTGCCGAGTTATTATGTTCGTTACTTGACGAAAAACTATTGTTTTTTTTACTCGCTGCCTTACAATAGTGCTTCTTATTATGCACTTGAGTAAGCGAGTGTGTAAAACGGTAAAACTTTTACATTTACTGCCATACACTTTTGCATTTATTAAGGGAATAAATAAGTGCTTGCTGCGAAGCGCATTAGTATACTAGAAAAAGTATTTACTGCTTACAAAATCTCGATTATTTTTTGCTGGGTAGCCTTAAATACTTTATGCAACTACAACCCTGTTTTGTGTTTTAGAAAACTAAACAACGAGATTGAGGCAGAATTTTTTTTCATTATTAGGAAACAACATTAGGTCTTATAGGTCTTACAGAGTCAAAGAGTTTAATTGAAATCCCGTAAAAAATCCAAAAAATTTTTCTCGCTGCAAAAGTGTAATACTAAATCGAAATTTTTCAGTTTACAGGGCACTACACCCTACATTCCCAAAAATTGTAGATTCTGTGAAATAGAGATGAATTGTCAGACTTCCTTGTATTGATGCGCACAGGTTAGAGGTTTTTCATAGGATCACCAATGAGCCACAAAACAAGCAATCAAAAAAGACACTTGGAAATAACAAAAACATAATAAAGCAGCCCTTATTAAGGGAAACTTTGTCTATACTAATATACTAAAGAGAAAAAGTTTTTTTGTATGTCTTTGATTTTTCTTCGGAACTACGTAACTGATTTGGATGATTTTTTCACCAATTTTATTTTTTTGCAATAGCCTAACTATTACTAAATGGAGCTTATAATGGGATTAAAACCAAGCAAAAGAACAATTTAACAACACACACACACACTCTGTTTGTGAATGCTTTTGCTTATATACAATTAAGAGCCTACCGTTATGGGTAACTGCAAAATAACTTCCCACAACAGCTTCTTTAACTTGGGGAAGGGACTTTTCCGCCTTCGAATCTAAGCACTAGACGCAATGAAATCATTTTAAATGATGCACTTGGTCATGTATTATATAGTTTACTTCATCTAATAAATGTAGTTTATCCTAGCCTGGAAAAATTGTTGAAAAGAGATTTTAATGAAATAAACCATCTTATCATACAAAAAGTCCCCGGGAAAACTAAAACCTACAAATCGATTGATACTGTCACCAATATTGAGGATGCAGTCCATTATCCGCAAAAATTTCTAAATTTGGTAAATCTCTCTGGCATGCCATCTCGTGAACTTTCTCTTAAAAATGGTACACCTATCATGCTGTTAAGAAATTTATGCCCTCCGAGCATGTGCAATGGAACAAGACTTTTTATAACAGAGTTGAAGACAATTTAATTGTAGCAATTATACTGACAGGTCCTGCAGCATTGCAGCTTGCAAATATTCTGAGAATTCCTATGATTCCTACGGGCTTGCCAATGTCATTTAAACGCCTTTAATTCGCAGTGAAAATACCTTTTGCGATGACTTTTAACAAGTCTCAAGGACAAACCTTTTCTTTGGTTGGAATTGATCTTCATTAAGGATGTTTTTCACATGGTCAATTATATGTCGGTTTATCACGAGTTAGAAATGGAGAAAACCAGTTTATTTTGTTGCCAAAAAATAATAAAACATTAAACATGGTATACAAGGAAGCACTTAGCCACTAAAAATTTAAAATAAAAATTGAAAAATGGTTTTAAGACTGGCCAAGAAAAAAAAAAACGCCTTCGTAATAAGAAATTACGATTTTTCCTTAAATCTTCACTAGAAACAAAAAAAATAAAGAAATATTTAATCGTTTTGTTACGGTATAAGGATAAATGACGAAATTTAAACGTAACGTTAAGGTCGTTGCTAAGTTTCCCGGGTGAAATATAAAGACAAAATTATAGCACGAACTGGCCAATCCTTTAAATTTCGCTGATATCTATTTTGGTCAAGGGCATGACAAATTCACCTTCTGTGTTATCCAAAAATTTAAAAGGATTGAAAATAAAGTAAGAAAAATTTTTAAATAAAGTCAAAAAATAAAAAAAAATTACAACAAAAGTGCAAACATTTTAAAGTAAAACTCTATTTATTAAAAAATATTGAAAATAAAAAAATAAAAAAGTATAAAAAAATTTCTGGAAAATTAAAAAAAAACATATGTACAAAAATGTTAAAAAAAATTTGTTATTTTTATACCCTTCACATAGTCAAAAGGGTATATATCAGTTTGGCGTTCCGTTTGTAATTTCTTTATTATCCATTTATGACCCCATAAAGTATATATATTCTAGATCCTTATAGATAGGGAAGCCGATTTATCGTTGTCCGTCTGTCCGTGTTATGGTTGAAATCAACTTTCTGAATCCCCCCGTTATCGCATAGACCCGTAAAAGGTATCAAACTGTCAGAGATAGCCGTGAAAAAATTTTAATTAAAATTTAGCAAAATCGCCCGATAAATGACCGAGATATAAGCAAAAACCCAAGACTACTTCCTTTTTTCAGTCTACAACAAGTAAGACCGACCCGAATTATTTCATGAATCCAAAGATTTTTGTGGAACATACTTACACTCTATCACCAGCCCCTAACATGGTTGCCATACAAAATTTTAAAAAATAAGGTAAAAACCGCTACAACTTCCCCGGATTCGCCCCTAGAGGAAAAAAATATATCACAGTCCCCATTAGTTTTTTCTCCTAAACGTATTCCTAGAGTATAGTTATGCCCTACCTCCACGCCCTAAGGGGGTTGCCATACAAAATTTACAAAAATGATGTAAAAATGCCCACAACTTCTTCAAAGTTGGCCTTAGAGCAATAAAGTGTACGACCGACCCCCATTAGTTTGCCCTCCCAAATATATTTCTAGAATATACTTACCTCCTATCTCCCCCCTCTTAGGAGGTTGCCACACAAAATTTGAAAATATAGGATAAAAACCCCTTCAACTTCCCCGTAGTCACCCGTGGAGCGTTAAAAAGTGACACCGACCCCTATTTAAAAATAAGAAATATTTCATAAGTAAAAAAATGGATAAAAGTAAAAAAAGTTTGGTATTTCGAAAGGCTTCGAAAGGGTTAATAAGATTCGGCACAGCCGAAGATAGCGCTCTTACTTGTTTAATACAATTTATTTATCTAATGGGGGGTAGCGGAGCGCACCGGGGTTTGCTAGTATAAAATAATTAGACTACACATTAATTTGGATATGATAATCCTGAAAAATATAAGTTTTGGATCCCTTCCAACTGTCCGTTTTTCAACGCCCTATAAAGAGATTAACCGATTAAATTAAATTGCAACTGAAGTAATTGGAATAAAATCGATAACAAAATAGGCTTAAAACTGACCCATAGCTTTTTATAAATTTCAGCTTTATTTTTCTAATACCTATAATATATCTATTACCATTAGAAGTATGTTAAGAAAAAACATAATAAACATTGGTTTCAATAAAATCACTGAAATGGAACCATCATATAGAATCACTTACTAACTCTCTAGTAACTCGAATGAATATAATAAAATGCCTAGCCAATCCCAAATTTAACCCTAGTACTACCACTCTTCTTAATGTAATAAAATCCCTCATCATTTCAAAAATAAGATATGGTTTATTCCTGTATGGCAGCTCTTCAAAAACATCATTGAAAAAAGTAAAAACCATAATCAATGCTGCAATTCGTTCCGCCCTTGGTGCCCTCCGCACAACACCTCTAAAAATTATATACTTCGAGTCAAACTTTCCAAGTCTAGAGCTTCTTTATAAGACAGAGAGCAGGAAAATGTTAAAGTCAATTATTAATTCACAAGATACCCCCCTAGAAAACATTATAAATAACTTTTCTAACGTAAAAAGGAACAAAAAAACCAACTCCTCTTTATGTAGAATAAAGAAATGTGCTGAGGAATTTGACCTTACATTAAAGATACCGAAAAAACCTAGCTCAAATAACCCCCCTTGGCTTTTGAATGCTAATGTGATAGATGTATCACTCTCTTTGTATAAAAAAGAATCCACCCCTTTATCACAATACCGTCTACTATTTCGTGAAATAGAGAACAAATATCAAGACAGAACATTTATATATACAGATGGCTCTAAATTCAATGGGACGGTTTCATTCGCTGTTTCTCTTTCCGATCAAATAATAAGTGCATCCTTACTTCCGGATTTCAGCTCCGTTTTTTCAGCAGAAATAATAGCTATCTTTTTTGCAATAAAACAGCTCCAAGCGGACTCCTTGTCCGCCATAAGTGCCATTAGAAATATTAACAACAATGACATATACGCGAGAAGTATAAGGGACTTGTTGATAGAAAACTTCCCGAAAATTATTATTATCTGGATCCCTGGACATTCCCTTATAAAAGGTAACGAGCTCGCGGATTACACGGCAAGACAGGCAATTAAAACACCTCTAATAAAGACTGTTAATTTAAACTTTGCGGACATAAGACAAATGATAAATAGACAAGTATGCCTAGATATCCTGGAAACCTGGGACTTAGCTAGCAATTGGTACAAAACTATCAACCCACACAAAAATAATTTCACTCAGTGGACTGTGCAAGTAAAAGATATATGTAGAAAAGATCTAATATTATTTTTGAGACTACGATTGGGACACACAAAACTTACCCATAGTTACATTTTAAAAAAAGAAACCCACCCAATATGTGGATGTAAGGACACATCCATCCTAAGCGTATCCCACATTTTATCAGAGTGCACTAAATTCAATAGTCAAAGAAGACAAATATTTGGGACACTTGACCCCATTCTTTCTTTAGCCTATCCGTCCTACCACTCCATTAATAATATAACAACATATCTTAAAAAGACTAACCTTTTTAATTCAATCTAGTTATGTATAAGAGCTATGTAAAAAAAAAAAAAAATATTTAACTCATATTAAGTTTTATTTAGCTTAAGGCTCCTTTGCTATAGCTATTAAATTATTTAGCTTATACATTTATGTATTTTCTAAACTTTAAATAAATAAATGAATAAAATAAAATGTTGGATATACGAAATTTATTAAATAACCCTGTGAAATACCTTAAAAAAAAAATTAAAAGTAATTGCATATTGGATACAAAATCTAAAAGAATTTTCAAATGTCAAATCTATTTTTAGAAAACCTAAGGCAAGGAAATGTTAATAAATTAATTTTCTTGAGTGCCATAAACACAACACAAACATTATATTTTTATTATTTTTTGTTGCCAAAATTCAAATAAACCCTTTTATTTTTACAAAAGAAAAACAAAAACAAAAAAGTAAAAGATATAAATAAAAATCGTAATAAAATTTAAAATGTGCTTTTCTAAGTATGAATATGGTTAACATTTAACCATGATTGTTTTATTATTCAAACTATTTTACATGCCATTTGTCATACAGATACAGATATACATACACAAATACATATATATAAGTTTTTTTAATATTTTAAAATATTATAGTTGTATGTCCATGATTTATTTTTATTAAATTCTAATGGGAAATGAAGAAAAATTTCATGCTCAGCTAAAAATGTTAATTTCTATTTGTCTTTATGCTATTGGTTAAACTAATAAAAGAAATAAGTTTTGCTTCGTTTTTTTTTTGTTTTTCTTTTCTTTAACCCATTTCCAACCGCGCTGCAAAAATTTTTGAATTTTTTTATTTAAGGTATATTTTTAGATTAATTAAGGCCCCCTGATTCCAAATCTGTCATCAAAAAATTTTTACCTCTTCCCGTTTTCCCGATATGTCAAAAATGGAAGTGTTCGATTAATCGAACACTGGCGGTGAACACATACATATACATAAAATCCCATACAAATACGAAATGTCAATTTTTCCCGCCAAATAATAGCGCTTTGACATTTATTTTGTGTGTTTCAGAAGAAAAGACTTGTTTTGTGCCTGCTTATTATATTATTACATTTTAATAGTTTTTTGAAATATAAATGGTGAGAATCTAGTAGAATATAGAATTGTTTGATGTGTAATTCCGAGTGTTTGTGAATATGTATTGTTCCTCGATTACAGAATTGCAAAATGCCACGTTCAAAGAAAACAACAATGAGGGAGATTGAAGAAATTTTAGAGAATTGGAGCGATGACGAAAATCCGGTTCAGTGTGTCAACGTACTCCCACCCAATGTACATGAAGTATCCGATGAAGAATTGATCGACGAGAATACCATCGCAATCAATGAAGATCAAACTGCTTTGACTGAGATTGCCGGCTATTTGGAAATTGAGACAGAGCGAAACATTCATGTGGATATGGCTTATGAAGATGTTGTGGATACTGAACCGGAGGCTTGGCCATCAACTTCCAAATCGGCTGCTAAATCAACTGGTCCACCTCTAAAGAAACCGAGAGTCAGCTACAAGCCATTGAGTTCATTTGGAACTCCAAAATGGTCCAGGAACAGAGGAAAGGAGAAGTTTCACTACGATGTATCGCCTCAGACAGCTCCGTTGAGCGATACGCAGAAAGATCTATGTGAATTATTAAAGGATCTGTCACCAATACAGTTATTCTCAAAGTTTTATGATGGGGAGGTGTTGGATCATATCATAACTGAGACTAACCGATTTGCGGCCCAGAACAATGCTGGTTTTCATTTGGACGTGGTTTTATTGAAAAGATTTTTGGGGATTTTACTGATATCGGGCTACCACACTTTGCCTTCAATTGAGGATTATTGGTCTTCGCAGCTGTCAATGGGAATTGCAATAGTAAAACAGGCAATGTCGAGAGCTACGTTCATGCATGTGAAGAGATACATTCATTTTGCGAATAATGATGAATTAGATGTTAATGATAAGATGGCAAAGGTACTATGTATAAATTATTACACTATCATTATTCAAGTTTACTTATTTATATTTAATGATTTCAGCTTCGTCCATTCTTTGACATCATAAACAGAAAGTTTAAACAGTTTGGCATTTGGTCAGAGTTTTTGTCTATAGACGAGCAGATGGTGCCTTATTTCGGCCGTCACAGTTGCAAAATGTTTATTTTGGGAAAGCCGATTCGTTTTGGATATAAACTTTGGTGTCTCTGTTCGTCAACGGGCTATTTGTTTAGTTTTATACCATACTGTGGACAATCTGATGAATACGACAGAGAGCTTGGTCTTGGAGCCGATGTCGTTCTCCGTTTACTCAGCAATGTCGAAGCACCTATGCGTCACGTGGTGTTTTTCGACAACTTTTTCACTTCATATCATCTTCTGTGCCTGTTATCAGAAAAGGGATTCTGCGCCACTGGAACTGTTCGCTGCAATCGTGTAGCTGGGGGTGCTATAAATATGAAGACCGGTAAAGATTTGCCTCGCGGTGCACGTGATTATATGTACGATTCTAAGAACCAGATAACCCTTTGTCGCTGGCAAGATAATAAGGAGGTCACCATTGCTACAAACCATGATCAGATTCTGCCACTCCACCCTGTTCGGCGATGGCAAAAAGCAACTAAAGATTCTAAGAAGGGCCTGGGAGAAAATGGGAAATTTGTCAACGTGGATCAACCTGCTGTGCTTCATAATTATAACAAGGGCATGGGCGGCGTTGATCTCCACGACAATGCCATTCAAAATTATCGAGTAAACATCCGTGGAAAGAAATGGTACTGGCCACTTTGGATAAACACCCTAAATTCTTCCACTGTGAATGCATGGAAATTGCATTGTTTGGTTTCGAAATATAAGAATGAGAAGCCAATGAGCCAAAAACAGTTCAAGTTGTCAGTCACTGAGTCTCTTTTGTTGACCGATGACAAAGAAGCATTGGAGGTGGATAAAGATCTGGAGTACCAAAGACCGCGCAACTTACCAAATGTGGTGGGTGAACACCTCATCGTCCGTCAACCTCAAGGGAAATGTCGTCGATGCCAGTTGAAAGGCTGTGGAAAACCAACAGTTTGGATGTGTGAAAAATGTGCCAAGCATATGCACTCGAAGTGTTTCAAAGATTTCCATGAAATACTATCTAATTAATCAAAAATAGGCAATACTCAATAAACATTTGTTTTTACTGAAATAATCTTGTCTATTTATTTATATTACGATATGTTTCATTTGTATGGGATTTTATAGTATAGGATGGCCGCCACTGTTCGATTAATCGAACATCTATTTTGAGTAACACCTGTGCCATCCATGTGTTGTCAGGTGTTGATCTTTTTATTGTAAAATAATATTTGGTTCTTTGCCTATAAGACCTCATGTTTATTTTTTTAGTTTTATTTATTTACATATTTTTAATATAATTTACATAAAAGGTCTACCGTCAAGGCATTTTTTAACCCTTCCCCCCTCAAATTAAGGGGGTGGTGGGGGTTGGTAAATATAATTTTAAAATAGCCAAAAAATCAAAGTAATGTATGATATTCACTATCGTCCCGATATCATTCACCTTCATAGCTAAAACAATTATTTAAAACAGACAATTTTGCTGTTCGAATAATCGAACACCAGTTGGAAATGGGTTAAAATTTTTGCTTCAAAACTATTATATTTTATGTAAATTATTCTTAAGAAACTTTATCATCACATAAATTTTCTAATAAATTTTATTACAAAAGTACAACACAACCATCCATACACCACCCGAACATATACATTAAGTGTTTTTTATTTAAGTAGAGCAAAAAGAAAAAATAGAAAAAAATTAAATAAAACATAAAATATTAAATATAAAATATTAAAAAAAGGGGAAAAGATTGTTATAAAAAGAAATATTGCCAGGGAATTTACATATTGTTTTACATTGGTTTCCATTATAGTAAAAGAAAGTATTTATGTTTATTTTTTATATCTATAAGTATATGTAAGAAATTAAATAAAATATCCTTAACTTTTTAGCAGTTAAACAAATTTAAGCTACTTAAATAGAAATATGAAATAGTAGATAGATGTTTTCAAATAAATCAAAGTCATATTTATAAACAGTGGTGTTGCCCAGCTTTAAAGAAGGATATTCTTGGAAATAAATAGCCACTTAAAGCGAATTTGAATTTTTGTTTTTTTTACTTAATTTCAGTCAAATATTCTCGTAAGAAGAATCATACGTTAATTACAAGCCATTCACTCATTTACTTTTCTTTTTTTTACTTGTTTATATATTTTTTACATCCTTTGTGTCATACAGGGTGTCCGCTGGCAAGGTATACTTTTTTGTTTTGCCGCCATTTCGGTTAACATTAGTCTTAACAATTCATACTTGGCAGCCGCAAAGCAGAGACGTGGCAAATTTACTATAAAAAAGTATTTGGTAAACCAATGTGTTTCAATCGTTTAAACATTTTATCAAAATCAATCATCGATTACTGTGATGAAGGGAAAATAACTTGAAATTTTTGGGAGAAATTACCTTCCAACAAGACGAACTATTTATCGTGAAGTGAATGATTTCAAAGCAACAGTATCAGTAGCTGAATGGCCCAATAATGGACTACAGCGTACAGCAAGATTGGCTGAAAACTTTACTGCTGCTCAAGAAAGTGTTCAAAACAAACCATCAACCTAAATTCGATGCCATTCTCAAGAGCTTTGGCTTCAAAGAACAACTTCGTCTACGATTTTGCACAAGAATTTGCATTTGTGTATTTGAGATTCAAATGACACAAGAGCTTCTCCCAGAAGAGCATTTTCCCTGCCATACATATGCCAACAGGATGTTACAACTCGTCCATGACAACCCCAATTTTCATTAAAAAATCAAAACGAGTGTGGAAGCACATTTTCATTTGAACGGATATGTGATTTAGCGGAGGAGCTGGTTTTGGGCAATGAAATTGGATAGAAGGAATTGTTGGATCGTATTTTTTTGAAACTGAAAACGGTGTAACGGTAACTTTCAATAGGAAGCGACATGGTGATATGATTGGTTAACATGTGGTATCCACAAGATGGTGCCACATCGCATACAACCATGATTACAATTACTGGGAGAATTATTTTCACAACAAGTTATTTCAGGAAATGGCGATATTAATTGGCCTCCACGTTCGCCTGATTTGTCTGCTCCGGACTTTTTTTTTTAAGGATATCTGAAAAACAACGTTTATGCAAACATGCCAGGAACGCTGGAGCAACTGAAACAAAATATTCGTGACGAAATTAAAGAAATACCGAGTGAAATGTAAAAAAATTTAATGAAAAATATGCTCAAAAGGGCTCGCATTTGCAAGGCTAACTGAGGCGGACACCTATATAATATTGTATTTCATACATAATTGCCACCATTATATTTAACATTTATTAATATAAGATCCATTCTTTTCTACTTAGTCAAAAATTATAAGTAAGCAAAGAGGTATACCTTGCCGACGGACACCCTGTACAATACATTTAAACCCAAATACCTTAAATTAAATTCACAAGTTTTTTAGTTCTTGAGGTTTAACGTTAAACAAATTTTTTTAAGTTGTCTTCGCTTATCAGAAGTATCCTCCTTTATTATCAGATTAAGATGTTTTACCTGTTATGAAGTCTATTTTTATGACAATTTTCGGGAAAAAGCTTTTCAAAAATTGTATTAAATTAGATCCTCTATTGTCGGATACAACAAATTTTTCCCAAAGTTAGAACCCTGTAATATGATTGATTTCTATCAGGATTTAATTCAGTAGTTGTAAGAGCTTTCGAGATGGGCTTCATTTTGACAATTTTGTGACATTATTCATTGGAACCGTTTTCCTTGGAGCCTTGTATAAATTTATTTAACTCAAAAAATTTTCTTATAAGAAAAATGCACTTAGTTTAAATAGCAGTTACACTAGTAATCACATCTGAGAATTTTTTTCATTTAGTGTCTCGGGGCCATTATTCATTTTATCATTTTCATAGTAACAAAGAGTTTCAAAACTGTGGGATAATTTCAACAACAAAAAATTACCCCAATTTTAGAAACGGAAAATGGCCCCAAATTTTCGTGCTGCTGCCTAAATGCAAAATTTTTGGGTCATTTTTCATTTCCACTTTGGGACCATTTTTCATGAAGCCTTATACAAAATTGTTTTTTGTTTGCATTTTTCAACAAATATATAAATTATTCAAATGTGTACACTTTTTTTTAACAAAAGAGTATGCGTTCGGTTTGTGTTCGGATTACTTTTAGGCTCGGCCGAACTATAGAAATTTGATCGACATTTGGGTTCGGACTCTACATTTTACAGATGATATCGGAAACTCCATCCCCTCGCCTAGCTTCAGCTAAACCTGCTTTATTTAAAAAATATAAATTACTGAATTATAATATCCAGTACTAATTATTTCAAATAAAAACCAATATAATCATGAGATATTTGTTTGTGTGTCTCTCCTCTTAGATCTTTTTACTGTGGCAGATTTGGGCAGTTATTATTTAAAAAAAAAATTTAAATATCTAAGTCGCCTTCCTCCCCTTTTCCACCCTCCTATTTAATGAATGCAATTTTTTAATTTGGCATATTATTTGCAATATGTATTTATAGTCATGTAAATTATGAAAATTATATTTATTTTCTTAAGTCTTGTTACTTAAAGAAGAAAAGTTTCGTTTCGAGAAGTTTTTTGCTCTTTCGTGTTGTTTCATTTAAATTTCATTTCTTTCAATTAAAGTAAATAATAAGAAAATTTTATGCCACAACTATTACGCAAACTATTTTCAACTATTTTTGTATTTTTTTTTTCTATTATTTAAACTTTTATTACACACAAGTACAAGTACAAAACTAGTATTGCAACACAGCTTTAGGCTGTCATACTTCTGTGCACATCCACACCCTTTAACTCATTCCTTAATAGTCTTCGAACATCATGTACATAATTTGAAAAAGAAGTAGAAGAACAATCATGCTGCATGCATATGGGATTAATAGCAGCACTATTGAATGATGGTGTGTGGTTTTATTATGAAATAAAATTATTATTTACTTTAGAACTTTCAAATCAAAACTTTTGATTTTGTTTTTTTGCTATTTAAACAAAACTGTTTTCGCAAAAAAAGAAATAAAAATTTTAAAAATTTAAAACATTTAAAATTTTTTATCCCCGCTGATTGAGATGCCATCTTCATCATCTGAAAGAGGTAAAGCTTTTATTAACTGAAGCAAATATTATATATTTTAAAATATTTGGTTGCAAAAGGCAACATTATTTTGTTTGTTTAGTTTAAATTGCTTTTAATTAAAATTTCATGTCATCTTAAGTCTTAATGACACCATTCAAATTAAGTACATCTGTATTTACATATTTCTTTTACACTGAACATAATATTTACTTACAAATGAACAAAATACCTGCACATGTATGTTTGTGCATACAAATTTTCAAACGTAAGTATGAAATGTGTGATCAGTTCACTCATTTTTACACGTTTTTCAAACACGGTGAAGAGTATAAGAAACATGCACATACAAGCAAATTTTTGTGTGAGCTTTGAACATGTTTGTGCATGTCTCGTTGTGGAAATTTAGTTTAAATACATTCATGCAAATTATTATTTTTTTTATTGGCATAACTTTTGCATTACCTTAACTTTTTTAATACTTAACTTAAGTTGCTTAAGTTGAAACTTTATGCATGTCAATTTCATCTTGTTCTTTTTCTCTTTCTTCCTCTTCCTTTCTCTGTCTTACATAATTTCAATTTGTCTGCCAAAGAATATGCCTTCGGTACTTTTGCTGTTAAAGAAATTTTATATTTTCTAGAATTTCTATGTAGTATGTATGCAGCTAAAAAAACTATTAGCAGCATGTGTTTAAATTGCTTCCTCAATAAGTTTTTTTAACTTTTTGATTTCAACACTTTTTTTGTCATATTAAAAATAAACCTATATTCACATATAGTATCCACAGATACATACATATGAAAGAAATAATCTTAATAGTTACTCTTATAACTTAAACTCAACACCAATTAAGAAGAAATCCGTAATTAAAAGAACTAATTTTGGTACTAAAGGAAATTGAAATTGTTTGTCATTTAAAAAGAAATAAGAAGATTTGAAAAACATTTTGATACAAACACACACGTACAAATATGTGAAACGAATTTTTTTCCAAAAACCTTAGAAGTATTATTAAAAAGAATTTAACCTTATACTTCGTAACTAATGGGTTCTTCTACGCACATAGTGTCAGATGGGACATGCCACAGTCCTCATTCTATAAATCTCCAGGCCCGAATGGCATATACACTTGCCTGCTTCAAAACAAGAAAGAACGTACTGTCCACCATCGAAATACAGGTTGTATTTGATAAAACATCTAATAAGGAGATTGAATTCCGATAAGAAAAAGGGACATCCCATCAGCTATTATCAGCGAAATATTGTGGATACCTGCTTCTGGGCTTGTAACTTGCTCTCTCGGTAGCTTATCCAGGCACTCGAGTATCCCCACACGAAAGCAAACCACCACCTCAGCTCTTGACCATCACCTCAGGTTTGACTATTAACCCGGTACAGACCACCTTGTTACTATTCACGAGAAGGAGGAACAACTTACTGAGAAAGCCCATATCGAACCAAAAAAATATCATATTTTTTGATAGTTTAAAGCGCAAAGTTGTTACTTTCAATCCTATCAGAGACTCTTTCGCTGGACGTGAGGCTATCAGTCAAGTGCGGTCTATTGGTCGTTTGGCACCAATGTAAGACCAACGATCACCTTCGCGACTCTTGCGTGGTTGGCGAAAGTTGAGCTCTAAGGCACATTGAGCACCTTGTATGTGTTGGCTGAGATCTGCTTTATATGCATATGTGTCCACGAATATGTTAGAAAGAACGTATTGGGGACACAGAAATACATTCTTTCGGATAACTAGGCAACCTTTAGGGTGCTTACGGCTTTGAATATTAGATTCTTCCTGGTAATGGAATACGTGGGCACTCTAAGTACGATCATTGCGTGCAACAACTTAACACTGGTATAGGTCATAAGAGTCATATGAGCAACGAGCGTGCCGACCGTCTCGCTAACTGTAAGACAAACCGCTTGCTGCCCACTGGATTGAAGTCCAGGGAAAGTGGTGGGCCAAAAGATGTTTTGCTCTTTCTCAAGGCAAATCAAAGGGCCTTTTGGCTCTTGGAAGGAAGACTTAAGGGTCCTCACCAGTTTTCTCACTGCTCACTGTAAAATCATATACTACTACCAGAGCATCGGCAAGGCCGACATATTGACCTATAGTTTTCTCTGTATGAAGGACGAGACCTCAGAGCATTTACTAGAAGAATGCCTTGAACACTGCGGCACGAATGAGACTACGTCTCCTGGGTGGCAGTTTTGCTACACCAGCGGGTATTAGGAATTTCGCTTTGCTTGATTTATTAGATTTTGTACTAAGCTTTTTATTTTAGGCGATTCAAACGGCTGCACAAAGTACCTTTTGTTGGCAACGGTGTATTGTGCCAATAAGGTTTACGTGAGTATAGTTTAATATAAGCAGCTAAAGCAAAATTTTTAAGGCAAAAGATTACTTTGAGCATAAACAAATAAAATCTTCACAATTTTTTTTTATTAAATCCTTATTCAAAATTTCCAATTTGCTATTTTTAAAATACGTTCAAATGTACCAAAAATATTAAAAAATAATACTTTAGCTTTGTTTTATAATCCTGGAATCAAAATATGAAAAAATATCAAAGAACCGTCTAATATGGCAAAATTAGTGCTTGATCACTTAGCTGATTTCTTAATTGATTAGGCGTAGTCTCTAAAAGAAAACAAATATTTAAAATGTGGAAAAAGAACGTTTAGACCACTTTGCTTTCTTTGGTAAGTTTATTTGGAATTTATTTCTTAACTTAATCAACACATTTAACAGAAGAGACCAGTCTTGAAACCTGCACATTCCAGCCCAAATAAATTTTCACTTAAGCGCTTAAAAGATTGGTCAGTAAATGGTTCAATAAATAACTTTACTTTAGGGTGATTTGCTCTGAATACTACAGACACTTGTAATCCAAAATACAATGTGCCCTAACTGCAAGTGAAAAGGTTTTAAACATTTCCTTGCATGTGTGTGCAAAACGCGAATAAGTATTGCTGTCAGTCAGGAAATAAACAGTCAT
>OY757191.1:22252946-22488112 GCA_963583895.1 Melanophora roralis
AATAAAAGTTTTTATTAAAAAATAAGTAATCCCGATACTAGCCGAGTGTAATGTATTTTTTGGCAGTACTCTTTCTATTCGGTACCACTCTTAGGTAAATGTTTATTTGATCTTTTTAAACAGGAATCATATTCATATTCCATACTGCTTAAACCAAGATAAATCCACAAACAACCTTATGTTCTCTCATTCTCCTTCTACAGGGTGTCTGGTGGCAGATTTATATTTTCAAACTTAAATAAAAAACGTAATATTTGGCACAAAGTTTTATTAAGAGCATTGAACAATAGAATGAAAATGCGGATTTTATATTTTAAAAAGTATGTCATCCAGATGTCTTCCGTCGAATTGAACGCACTGCTTAAAACGGAGCCTTTTGTTCTGCGCCACACGCTGCAGAAAAGTTGGTTTAATTGAGCTGATTTCTCGACGAATATTTTCTCCTTTAAAGCCACAAGAAATTGGGGATATTCATTTTAGACCCTCCCTTTAAAGTAGCCCCATAAAATTTAATGGGAATTAGATCAGGCGACTTCGGTGGCCATGGGATGTCCCCAAAGCGACTGATCAGTTTTTGGGGGAAATTTTCCAGAAGCAAATGCATTGAAGCTCTGGCTGTTTACCGCCCATTTTATTGAAACTACATGTGTGAGAAATACGATTAATGAGCTTGAAGGTTTGGCAAGTTCGTCATTAATTTTAGGGACATTCCTAGGCAAAGCAGTTGCGCGGAATCTTTGCACCTACGAACGAATAAGATTTACACTCGGTTCATCACGTATTTGGCAAACAAAATTGTCGACGAAAAATTACGTAAGAACCAATACTCTTAAAATATGTCTCCACGAAGACCATTCGACCACTGCGACAAATCCGCACAATCGGTAATTCCAACAGCGCCACCCTTCCTCTAAATTACTTTTTAAAATAATCGTATTAAAAATATAAATTTGCACCAGACACCCTGTGTAAAATGTATAGTTATCTATAAATTTTTTAACATGTCAGGTAATGCCCGCTTTTGAAAATAAACTTCATTGAAGCTTTGGCTTATAAATATTTTTTATGGACTTATAAAAAAAATGTTCTAGTTTTTAAGGGCTGAAGATCTTCACGAACCCAGCATTTTAAAGGCGAATTTAGTTGGCACAATGAATACTTAGCTGACTTGCGCCCACAAAATATAGTACCATAATATGGAAAGAGGGGCCAGGAGGCAAATCACAACATTCGATTCGAATCAGAATTCTTCTCGATCGATCGAGTTGTCAGTGCTTTTAAAATAGGAGTTCTAATAAGGATTTTTAAATTTGATTAGAATTGAAAGCCGTAATTTGCCCCCTGCTCCCTGATCTTTTCACTCGATTCGAAATAAAACTTAAAAATGCTTATTAGAATTCCTATATTAAAAACATGGAAAGCCCGATCGATCTAGTGAAATTTTGAATCGAATGCGGCGATTAGGCTCCATATTCTTAGAAAAGTCCTAAAGTGGTGACTAATAAAGTTATAAAGTGGCTGCAGTTGTACATGTATTTAAAGATTATACCGCTGTAAAGTTTTTTTGTTACTTTTTTCTTTCTTTGTTTACGTAACCACTCATTTGCCTCTTGTGGAAACGAAATTTAAAATTTTTTAATATCTGTTTCTACATCTGTTTGGCCATTCATTGGTCTGTCAGTTTTTGCGTCATACACATCATCAGATTTTGGTTTTTGGTTGCTGCATTTTTATGCAGACAAACAACATTTTTTATGCCATGTACCCAGCAAAGTTTTCTTTTAATAGGCTCAGCGATAATGAAAAAAATTATTAAGCAAATAATCTAATAGACACGAGAATTAAAAGTAATTAAAAAAAAATTAACAAGTTTTTAATGGTGCAAGTAAGTAATAACACATGTATTTCTAAAAAATTTTAGATTTCAAATCGAAAGTGTTAATACATTTGCTGGGCTGCTTAAAAATATAAGTGAGTTTGAAATTTAAATGAATATATTACTTTTAATAGTTTGCACAAAGGACACAAATAAACAGGGTGTTTGCGGGCAAGGTATACTATTTTGTTTTGCCTCCATTTTGGTAAAGATTAGTCTTGATAGTTCATATTTAGCATTTGTGAAGTAGAGACGGGGCAAATTTATTGGGGAAAATTATTCGGTAAGCCAACGTGTTTTAATCGGTAAATATTTTATCAAAATCAATCATCGATTTTCATTAAAACATCATAATGAGTGGTGAGGCACATTTTCATATGAATTGATATGTGAATAAACAGAATAGTCGGCTCTGTGCAACGGAATCCCCTCAAATTAATCATCCGTCACCTTTGTATCCATTAAAAATGAAAGTCTGGTGTGCAATTTGGTCAGAAGGAGTCATTGGACCTTACTTAAATGGCGTAACAGTAACTATCAATGGAAAGCGATACTGTGAACTTTTTAGTGCCACAACTGCATGCTTTGGGATTGGTTAACATGTGGTATCAACAAAACGGTGCCACATAGCATACAGCCAGGATTACAATGGAATTACTGCGAGAACTCTTTCCACAACAAGTTATTTAAAGAAATGGTGATGTTGATTGTTCTCCAAGGTCACTTTATTTGACTGCTCCGGACTTTTTTTTGTGGGGATATTTAAAAGGTAAGGTTTATGTAAGCCAACCAAAAAGGCTGAAGCAACTCAAACAAAATATTCGTGATGAAATTAATGAAATAACGCCTAAAATGTGTGAAAATGTAATGAAATATGTGCTGAAAAGGACTTATATTTGTAAGGCTAACAGAAGCGAACATTTATCTGATATTGTATTTCATACATGATTTGCCAACATTACATAACACATTTATCATTATAATATCCATTCTCTTTCATTTAATCAAAAATTATAAACAAACAAGGAGGTACACCTTGCCGACGGACACCCTGTACATGAATATTTAGTCATGTACATGAATATTTAGTCATCATATTGAAGTTCCTTTATTATTTTTTTTTATTTAAAAGTTTTTAAATTATTAATACCTGGTGCCCGCAAATTTTCAATTTATTTGTAGAAATTTTTTTAGTTTCTTTAAAGCCGAAAAAAATTTTTCTTGTTTTGTTTTTCTTAAATATAAAATTCTTTTGGTTTGAATGGAATTTATTAAATAAAATTAATATTTTTCGCCGGAACCACCCAATGTTTATTAGTAAAAATTATGTTGTAAATTTTAAGACTGACTACGTAAAGGATTTAACTGCAACAACAAAAGTAAAAACAACGATTTGTTATTTTTGTTTCTGCAGTGAAGTTATTTGCGCAATAAACAAACACCAAAAGCGCGACAGACAACAGACCATTCATGCATGTTTGCTATCTGTGGTCTGTATGAATTGACCGGAAATGATGCAGATACAAATGCCTGTACATGTGTGTAAGAATTCTTGTACAAGCAAATCGATCTTTTTAAATAATTAAACTTTAGCAAAAATATTTAATAAAAAATAAATACAAAACGGTCATTCAAAAACTATTTTTAACTAATTATTCATCTTTGTTGCCAGCATGTAGATAAACAATTATTTAAAAAAAATTAATAACAGAAAGTTAAAAGCAACAAAAATTTTTAACTTTTTTTTAAAATTCAAATGCGTTTTATGCATTCAAAACATCTAAAGACAATAGTCTGAGATCCATATTTGCTTTTAACGTTCAACCCGGAATCCTTTCCCGAGCCGACTAAAGCATGTCCATCATTTCATTTAGCTATGTCCATGTATTATTGTGATCAAGGTAAAGCTCTTATTTGTGATGATATTTTAATAAAGTTTTCTGACATAAAACCCAGCTAATTTTTAGTTTTGATATCCATGTTTTACCAAAACCCCGCAGTAAATGCTTTCCTGAAATAGGCATTTGAAGCCTCAATTATTAGTTTACCTTACAAAATGTTGCTTTTATTAATTACCTTATATCATCATACACGATTGATTTCATCTACATAATTCTTTATACCGGAAACATATTTAGCCGTATAAATTGTAAATGGATAATGTTATGAAGAAATATTAAAAAAATCTATAGCCTTTTTTAAAAATTAAATTGGTATATAATTGGTTGTACATGAATGAACTCTTGAAAGTTACCTTTTCATTTGATGATGATACCGCCTTTCTCAGACCCTAAAAAGGCCTCGAAACAAGGGCAGCATCACGTTTTCCAAGTAGAAAAATGGAAAAATTTATGGGGTATGAAAATAAACGAACAAAAAGCACGCACATTTCTTTTACTTTACACAAAAACACGTGCTCTTCAATTTTTATTAACAGCCATACAGTGCCTCAACAAATTGAGAAAAAATATCTTGGCATTCACCTTGATCGCCGCCTCACATGGAAGTCCCACATAGATGCAAAGTTGGCACAATTGAAACTTAAAACGGCCCAAATTCACTAGCTAATTGGTAGAAACTCAATGCTACGCCTTGATTGTCAACTTCTGCTCTACAACTCAATTTTGAGAGCAATTTGGTGCTACGGGATACAATTATGGGGCACCGCCTCCAACATAGACAAAAATTCAACGCCTTTTAAACAGAATCCTAAGAACGATAACTGGTGCTCTTTGGTATATTAAAAACCAGAAACAACCACAAAGATCTAAAAGTTTCACTAGGAAAATAGAAAATCCTAAACTATGTGGACAAGTATTTAAATAAACTGGAAACACATCCAAATCCACGCGCTCGAAACATCTTGCAACATAGTGGGCACATTCGTCTGAAAAGGAGGGATACTTTTGCGCTTAGATGCAGTTAATTAATTATATTATGAGAACTTATTTTAGTCTGGCCCTGGCTGGACTAAAAAAAATTACTTAGTTTTAAGATTTAAATACTTATTGTTAGTTCGCCGAAGGCGAAGATTCAACAATAAAAATATGACAAATTTTTTTTTGTATATTAGGTAGGATTTAATATTTATAAATATTTTGCTCTTGTTTCTTTTTATCACCATAACTTTTTCGTAAAATAAAAATGATAAATTTAAATACTGAAAAAAACTAATTTTAGAGGTAACGCAACAAATCATACAGAAAAAAAACCTTTCATATGCGTCTCATACATAATTTAAAATTGCCCTACAAACTCCTTTGAGAAACAAAACGACTACTTAATGTTAAACAGTCGTAACTTTCGTTATTTTTATTTTTGCAATTAAAACTAAGACCTTAAATAAATATTTCAAAAATGCAAATTAAATATTCCGAGAACTCGCCTAATCTTAATGTAACTTTTAATGAATTTTGAGTTGTGACGGTTTTTGATTTAGCGTTCTAAATGTATTAACTCTTAGATCCTCAATAAACAAAATGTTTTTTTTTTGGTTTTTTGGGGGGAATTGACAAAATAACTTTTTTTTATATTTGATTGTATGTTTGTTTGTTAAAAAAATAAATAATTTTTATTTGCTTTTATAACAAGAAAAAAAACAAGAACAATTTTAAATTATTACTTTGTAACAAAACATACATGCATAAACACATCTTAATCACACATACAAACATAACTGATGCACGAGTTAAATTTGACATGAGCGGACTTTGGTAATTTCTCTTAGTAACGCTTCAACTTTCATAAATTTATTCTATAAAAATAAGTTTTATGATTTATAGAGTTTTGTGAAAACTTTATCTTTTTCTAAAAGTTTGGTTTTTTCCTAAAAAATTTTTTTTTTTAAAAAAATGAGACAAAAACTTTAAATATATTTTTTTTTTCAAATATAACAAATAATCTTCAGTTAGATAAGCAAAAGGAAAATTATTAACAAGAGAGGATAAAAAGCAAGCGAAAAAGTAGAAAAAACTTTTTTTTTAATTGTGGGTCTTGAGCACAATTTTTGTAGTATGTGTATATGAAGACTTAAATTTAAAATCAAGATGGCATTTAACTACTTTGAAAAACCTTCGAATAACAAATTTTTATTGAAAATATAATTGTAATAAGAAAATAGTTTACTCTTTCTTGAGTGCTTAAATAAAAAATAAATAAATAATTTGGTTGAAGTCTACTGACGATTTGGTGTAAGAGCCAGTGGACCGCATATAGACAAACTTAACCTTAAACAAACCCTGTGAATAAAAACAAAAAAAAATTGGTATTAAATCCTGAATAGTATTTGAAAATTATTATAAATAAATAAAAATATGTTGAATGTAAAAACAAAACGTATTATTTAAGAACTTTATTTTGGGATTTATTTTTGTGCCCAAACTAAAAATACTTTGTTATAAAATTATTTTAAAACCTTTTAAATAAGGCTTAAGAACACTTTTGGCAGGAGTTGACATAGCACAGAGAATGAATTTATCAATTACCTTAATCACTTTAAAGCTTTTGTATTTTATCTGATTATGATTGAGTAAATAGCAATATCAACCAAGTTTGTCGCTGAAAAACGACCACTAATCGGGTTCTATATGTTCATAATACGACTGCTAATAAAGGACTGTTACAACAACACAGGTTGATACTCAATTGTTTTTAAGATAATACACTCTTTAAAAATTTTTAATATATTCTAAAAAATCAACTTCTGTTATTAGGCATCTATGAATTGAAAATCTGTCAGCAGAAGCCTAGAATTTTGTCCTTTGGCATATACAATTGTGGGCCCATTGATTAGAGCCTCAGTTCAGCTAATGTTGATGGCGCTAGACATACAGCTTTAGCCTGTAAGATCTCTTCTTTTTTATATTATTTCATCACTTTCTTTTTCCCTTCTGTTTGGTGCTTTTGTCTCACCGGTCCGGTTGATAAGTTATATGATGGAAGAAAAGGGCCCCCGTTCAAACTTCGATCAGCACAAGTGCCTAAGTCTACCTCCTCGTGGTATCAACCGGGTAACTTTCAGTTTACTGAAAGGCTAACAGACATGGCTTAATTAAAAACAATTCCTCTTGGGCTTAAAAGGATTACTGGTCTGGCTTAAAGCAGGTTGTCCTTGTTGACGCTGTGACATGTTACATCACCAACAACTGGCACAGCAATACAAAGCTTAAGGGGCTCCAATACCTTATCTGTGTTAAGAAGAAATTAATAGGAATTGTACGGAAGTAGATTTCCAGGGCTGACCAGAGTCCTATCTGGTTCCACGGAAATCAATTGCCCCAAGTGCTTACCAGTACATGAACTGATTAATGGCGAAGTCTCCTCTGGGAGTTCACGTGGTGGCTGTGGGTTTTCCCAAGCGGGGCAACTGAAAACGAAAACGAATATGCTGGGGTCCGTATTGTGCGGGCCCCAGAGTGATTGCGTAAGTGGTCTTATATGAACATAAGGTTCACAAGATAGAGTCTTTAAGATTTTGCGGGTCTACCCAGGCACATAAGCAACTGATGAAGTAGGCTAATAGCTGAAAAGGTTCAAGTATGTTTGATTTAGGTGAATAGGGAAACTGGCTACAGCTGGGGACCCTAGAATATAAAACAAGATCCCGTCAGAGTAGTAGCAAATAATGAGGTGGCCGGCATTGGCATGTGTGATTTGGTCCTGACTGGAGATGAAAAGGTTATGAACCGTTGATGAAAGTAAAGAAATTGATTTTTCCAAATTAGAAAAGATCCTGCAAACAGCTCTGGGTGTCGCATTCGTTGGAGGTGCGATATGATAATTATAATCTTTCTTGCTTAAGGTTGGGAGCTGTTTTACAAGCGTGTGGAAATGTGTCTTGTCAGCGCGGATCTGTTTTGAGTGGAAATGGCGAGATCAAAACTTGAGACGCAATTCGGGTTTAGATGGCCCACCTCCTCAGCAAGGGGTATGTTATGGCTTTCACAGAGCCTTAGCAGAGAATTGCAATCTGGGTGGTCTGGCAAGCCACTTTTGGATGCAAAGTCACGGCCAATATCGTGACGGTGTTAAGTCACCGTGAGATTAGGCCTTCGCGGCGGGTGCTCACGTTAAACTTTAACGCACCTGTCCCACCGACCCTTCAGAAGAATCTTCACAGCTGCTGTTAGCAGGCTGCATCCCTACTTGCTTTATTCTGACAAATTCTCTTCTAGCCTACGTTGCCTTATCATTGGTACCCTTTTTCCCCTAATGCAATTATTGGTAAATAAATGCTGCAAGTGTTGGGAAATCGAGTGATAAAGTAAACCTGTGTTTGTGTGTCCAGGAAGACAAATAGAAGCTAAAGCAAGAGCAGAAGATGACAACAATAAAAAAGAAATAATATGAAACGGAAATTGTGAAGTTTATTTAATCCGTAGCATGGAATTATATTTGATAAGCATTTCCGCTTAAAATGATTATAAAAATATTTTAGATGCTTTCGCTTGAAGTGATACTCCTATTGTTGTATCCGTCTGTCTGTGACGCTTCTGCCAAAGCAATTGTTGATTTTGATTGCAACGTTATTGCTGCTGATGTTATTGTTGGTCTTATTCTTACAAATAATCCAATAACATTTGGTTTTAAAATTTTTTTACTTTTGCATGTTCTTCCGTCACACATTTTAGCTTTTATTTATTTGATTTTATAATGATCCATTGTTAAAACCTCAAGTCACACAGCACAGTCAAAACTTTCCTACAAAATAAATTTTCTTTGTCGTTGCTGATGTTGTTTATTGAATTTTATCCCGCCTTTGAAAACATTTTATACAAATTTATTTTGTGCATGGGTTTGGTGAAAAGTTTAAACATTTTTATTTCCAAATTATGAGAAGGCTTGGCACAACTTAGTATTGAAATAAATTTTGCTTAAAACTTTTTTTGCTGGTTTGACTTAAGTTCGCAGAAATGGGATTAAAATGCATTTGTTGTGTTTTAAAATTGTCTCATAATGTGTAAAGACTACACAGAAAAAAATATCACTCAGTTTGGGTTAACAACATCTTTTGTTGAAATAAATTTTGTTAAACAACAATTTGGTTGTTGATGCAATAAAATGTCTTGTTAATATTACAAAAACACTTTTCTATTTACATATAAAAATATGAAAGAAATATGCAAGAAGAGCAAGCTTTGAAAAAAGCAAAGACGTCAAAATTTAAAACGTTTACTTTTGGTAATTTTTTGATAAACATAAAAAAGTGTTCTTAAAAAAATTAAAATAAAAATATAAGTAAAAATTTTTTGAAAAAAAAGCTGTCAAAACTTAAAAATGGTAAATTAATTGTTTTATTTGCAAAAAAATATTTATTCACAATATATTTCCACCTCCATTGGCAGTTTTCACTTAATCTGACGGCTCAAAACAGCGTGAAAATTTTTCAATAGCAGAATTACAAGAAACTTTTGTGCTAATTGAGAAGAGTTTTGAAGAAGTCGATGCAAAGTTTAATCTACTTATACTGCAATGTTGTTCTATGCAACCTCTTCTGTAAGTGACTGGAGATCTTTGGTTCATAAAAAGCTGTTCCGATTATTTTTTGGTATAAGATATCCCGTAGTGAAATCGCTGACAGCAATTGGTACTTATATAAATTAAACTGATATTTTAATTTAATCTAAAGTTTTCAAAACAATCCGAAACTTTTTATTTGTTTTTGCAAACATTTTTTTATAAAGTAAAAAGCCCTATTGCAAATGTAAAACTGTCCACTGTCATTATTCAAATGTTAGAGTAAATCCATTTTAATAACTTATCAAAATAGAATAACGTGTTTAATTTAATAAATTAAAATTTGTTATGTAAACATCTTAACTTATTATTCTTTCATATGTTATAAAATTATATAATAAAAAATTTTGCAAAAAAATAAAAAAATATGTTTTTTTTTTTAAAAACTGGCCGAAAACTAACAATTTTTCTTGTTAATTTGACAAAAGATTTCTACGGTTAACAATTTTCATTGTTAATATAATAATGTCTGTAGTTAAATATTTTTATGAAATATAACTATAAGAGTTGTTAATGTGACAATAATTTTGTTGACTTGGCTATCAACAATCAACTTACAAATATCGTTGTTGTATTTACAAATTCTATTGTTGGTTGAGTTTTAATTAAACTTTTAATTGTATTTACTAATAATTTAATTGTATTTACAACAAATTTTTTTCTGTGTAGATTAAATAACCATTTATTATAATGCAGTTACTATATTCACATTGGATTTTTAAGAAAATATTATTTTAAATCTTCGTATTTATCTCAACTTTGATATAAGTAAGCCTTTACCTGTGATACTTATTTATTTTTAAAATTTTTTTTTTTTAATAATTTTGTGTTTTATGTCGTGGTGTGTTAAATTAATGCACCATAATTTGTTGACAATGTTTAAGTCAATGTAATTGTAAGAAACTATATACTGATTTAAAATAAATATCCCTGAAGAGGCTGGAAAATACCAGCGAAACGTTGGATAAAATAATGAAATAATAGTTTTATTTACATTAAGAAAACTTTTGACCCTGAAAGCCCGTTACTAACAAATCGTAAAAGAAGAACATTAAGAAAAGGTCGTTTAATATTAAAAACAATATTATTTTAAATGTTTTTTTTTTTCATAAAATATAAAAATGTTCCCCTTCTGACAATCAGTTTCAATTTTGCAAATTAAGTTGTCGCATTTCTACCTTCAGACTCAAACTCGCTAATTGAAACTTGCTTGATATGTATGCTTGTACCTACAAATATTAAATAAAAGAAAGTTTCTATTTAACCTTATCAGTTTAAAACCCCTAGAAAGTTAATACATGTGTAAATGTACATTTATATAGTTTCTCAGGCACTTTAATTGAAATATTTTAGTAAATCTTAACTGTGTCCAATTTAGTAAGTATGTAAGTAGTAGTCCACTGAGGTAGATTTTATTTTTTTTGTTTTATCGAATATTATTAAATTTAGTCAGTCTTGTAGTCTGGGCTTAATAAACTTTCAAAGGCACTAAATCTTCATTGCTACATTCCGTTGTAAGAAGGTTTATAAAGGATTTTTTGCTTTTTTAATTCTCTGGTGTATCATATATTTTGTGTGCGTGCGTTTGTGTCTGTGTGTGTGTGTATGTACGTGTACGTATGTAGGGGTAGTTGTATGAAATAATTCATAAAACAAATCTTCTACAACTTATAAATACAGTCTGTCTACGCTTTTAACTTTTACAAACCTTTCTGTAAGTGGCAATTTATTTTATGATCTGCTGCATTGCCAGTCGACCTCCAACCATCGCTAAAAAATATTCACCTTCTGTTTGGTGAAAATTTTGCCTTTTATTGTTACCAAAAGATGTTTTGTTAATATTTTTAGAACAAATTTGTTAACAGCATCCATAATCCGAGGGAGTTATCAATAAGTTTTTTGCTTTTGTTCTTGTTGCTTTTGTCTTGTTATATGGTTTCTGTTGATATTAAGTAAAATCATGCTTTACTCAACTAGTTTGTCGATGGAAATACGAACATTTATATGTGTTGCAAAAGTTCCATAAGCATTTAAATATGTTAGTCCTTATATTACTACTACTAGTTTATTACACGCAGAGAAAAATTAGGGAGTTCTATAAAATAGCGTGAACATATTGTGATTTGATTGTGTAATAGATAGGGTGACTATTTGTTTCTGGTTATAAACCTGTTCCTTTTTGTGTCTTTAGCTTTTATAATCTAAGAACTACCTTTAATTATTGATTGAACTAAAATTACTTCCAGAGTAGGACAAGGCTTGTCTGTATATCTATCTGTATATCTATGTATTCTTGTAAATAAAGGTCGCATTATTTAAGATATTTTATCCAGAAAAATAACTTTTCAAATAACGAAAATAATTTTTAAAAAACTGGGAATTATCTCAAAACTTAACTCTGGGTATTTTCAGAAGTCCAAATATCAGAGGAATCAAAATATTTTAAATTTGATAGTTTTTGAATAAGAAGAAATGCTATTATGCCGTATTTAAGTTTTGAGTTCAAAAATATTAAATCAATTAACATTGACCCGTACAGTAGTGAGCTTTTTGGACAAGAAGTAGTTTTCCCCCCTTTTTTATTTTTTTTAATTTCTTTACATCATGAGGTGCAATAAGCAAATATTTTACCTTTTTTTATTATACATGTTGATAGTGTTAGCAACATAACCATATATTTCTCCGCGTGTATATTTGCTAAGATAAGATATTAAAAATATGCCGCGATATTATTTATGCATGTCACGTTTAATCTATAAGTATTAAGAGACTTGACTTATAAGAGTAAAATGACTACAAAGAAAAGCTGTATATTTGTTCTCGTTTTTTTTAATTTATTTTAAATTTTTTAGGTTCAGATTAATTAAAAATAAGAAGTTAAAAACTTTTTTGCAATATTTCGTTGTTTGGAAAGAAAAGTAAAGGGAAAACTAAGACTAAAAAATATTCGTTCGTTTATAGTTAATAAGTTCTCAAATTTATGAGTTGATTTTAACTAACATCTTTTTAAACAAACGACTAAAGTAAAACGGATCTTTATTTGAGGTTAATCTTTTTGGACTTGATTTTAACAACGCGTAAGTAGTTGTTGTTGTCCCCGCGTGTGGTAAAATATTTGGACCTTTACACATTTTCGAGGTACATTTTTGTATGTTTGTTTGCTTGCAGGTGTTGTTACTGTCACTTTGTCTTAAGTTGTCTGTACTTAAGTTTAGCGTAAAAGGGATTTTATTTAATATATGTAATATACATAAACACAAAATTACAGGGTGTCCGCAGGCAGATTTATATTCTTCAACTTAAACAAAAAACGTAATAATAGACACAAAGCTTTATTAAGAGCTTTAAACGATAGAATGGAAATGCGGACTTTATTTTTAAAAAATTTTTTTTGTCCAGATGTCTTCCGTCGCGATAAATACACTGTTCAAAACGGAGCCTTTTGTTGTAAGCCACACGCTACAATAAACTTGTTTCAATTGAGTTGATTTCTCGATGAATGTTTTTCTTTAAAGCCACAAGAGATTTGAAGTAGCCTTATAAAAACTCCATGGGAGTTGGATTAGGCGACCTCAGTGGCCATGGGAAACTTATCAGTTTTTCCCGAAGCAAATGCCTCGAAGCTCTGGCTGTGTGTGGAGAATTTCGTAATCATGTGTCGATAATTTTCACCTTTAACATTTGTCGCCTGGCCTCGAAAATTTTTATAAAAAATGGTCAAATTATTTCACAGTTACCCTGTGACAGTCCAATGGTTTTTGATATGTCAATAGAGGGTTGCGTTTTTTTGTAAGCCAGTAAGGGCAGTTTTGCTTTTTAGGGTAGCCGTTTAAGTGCAAATGAGCCTATTCGCTCTAAAAAATTGAATTTACGGTGTGAATACGCTGAACATCGTTTCACGAAAATTGTTGTGTAAATCAAAGTATTTTTCTTTCAGTTCTTGAACAATTTGGATTTTAAAAGGTTTGAACTTCAGATCCTTTTTCAAAATTTCATGAATAATCGCTTTTGGAAGTCCCAGTGAGGCTGATTTATTCTGTAAAGTCGCAGATTTTTGCGTAAACTGCTTTTAACCAGTTCAAAGTTTTCGGGAGTCCTTCAAAATCGACTGGGCTCTGGTCATGGAACGTTCATAGCAAAAACAGTTGCGCGCAATCTCTGCACAAACGAACGAATTAAATCTACACCCGGTCCATTACTTGTTCGCCGAATACCGAACTTTGTACAAAATTGTCGACGAACAATTGCGTTAGAATCATTGCTCTTAAAAAATATCTCCACAACGAATGCGTGATGCTCACTGCGACATCGTAACTGACAAGCCCTAAAGCACGGTTTATTACTTTTTGAAATAATTGTATTTTAAATTATAAATTTTCCACCCTTTATTTCTATGCTACATTTCTTACCAGATACTGCTAGATGTTTTGTTTTCTACTTTCATGTTTGGTTTGCTAAAATGTCACAAATTGTTTTGTTTATTTTCGTGAACAACAGTGAATACCTTTAACATGTAGGTGTGTCTGTGTATGGCTTTATAAATGGGTGTTTGTATATATAAAGGCATGACATTTATTTATTTATATGCAAATGAAAATCACTTTTTGAAAGTCTTAGTTTCTCTAGTTTTTTTATTTTAGTTGACAATTTGTTATATGAAAGGTTTTTTTTCTCGCAAATTTGTAAAACACATAAACACTAGTGCTGATAGGCAGATTTACAAAACCAAACATAAAGACGTTAGTATATGTTTATATCCTTTATATCAAAGAATATTTAAGATCTTATTATATTAAAACAGGGGCAATTTGTTGTTCGGGAATGCTAAAACTAAAAGCCAAAATTTCGTCATCAAGTTGAAAGTAAGAGCTAATGACCTCCCGCTACTTATGAGTGGACTATTTGACCTCATTAGTCGGTGTAGGATGAAAGGCTTTAAAAAAAAGCTTAAGGGAAAAGTTCCCTGTTTTTATATTTCCCGCTTACACATACAAAAATGCACTTCTGTTATGATGTTTTTTTACTAAAATTTTTTAAAATGCTTAATATTGATTAAAAAAATTTTCAGTTTCAGAAACAACTTTGGTGCATTCTTGGCCTGGCAGTGCTTTGCCAGAAAAAGCTGTGACTGGTGGCCATGACTGTGAATGATTCCTTAAGTATATTGGACGCGCCTCTCTTGGGAGATAACAATTTGGCAGCGAAAGTTGTGATAAGCAAGAAATTCGTATATATGTATGTAGCCTGGGGAGATATATATAGCATTGAAAAACTTATTATGAAATATTCCTTGTTTAAAGCCTCGGCTGGCAGCCAGTGGATACGGAAACGGTAGAAATATTACCATGTAAATAAACACGCTGCAACGGTTGTGCTTATGTCTGCAATGGTAGTTTTGATATAAAAATAAAAGTAACCTTGAATTGTTTAATGGCTTCGGTTTTGCACGGATTAAGCCCAACCCTCATTAAATCGATTTAATGCCTTTTGTTCTCGTAATGGCAAACAATTGTGTGAAAATTGAAGTTGTCATAGTGAAAGTTTGACTTCTGTTTTGACCGCTGTCAATAAAAGTATGCTGTTAATACTTAATGGAGGGCGTGAAATACGTTTAAATAAATTTAAAACATTAATTGGCCCCTAACTAGTTTTTAAATTTTACTTTATTAAAATAAATTTAATTAAAAAAGAAAAATTAAATTTCAATATCACACCAACCACATAAAAGACTAGAAAAGTCTAAATAAAAAATCAGAAATACTTTGGTAAATTTTTACTAAAAATGTCTTTTAGGAACTATAGTTATTAATTATTCAAAAAAATTAATAAATCTCAAAAAATAATTATAATCACAAATTAATAATAACTTTTATGATTTTTATATTTTTTTTTTAATTAATTATTATTTTATTAAATAAATAAATTCTTAATATATTATGATTATCACTATTTGTTCAATTTTTATATTAATTAAAAATAAGGCAAACATTTCTGCAAAAATAAAAAAAAGAATAGTTATAAATTAAAAAATAGTCAAATATTTTAAAAGTACTTGGCTTCCCAAAGAACTAGCTTAGTACCATTAAGATGGTAAACTTCACTTGAATTTCTGCTATATTCTGGTTCAGTGTTTTTTAAGTCCCTAATTTTTTTTAATAATAAAAAATTAAAAAGCGTTTTATTACTTAACTTGAAAATATTTACTCGCTGCTAAATTTGTTCCCTGAAATTGTAACGCCAAATTCGCCACCTTTTTTTTCTAAAATGCCTACTGCTAAAATGCCACAAATCAATAGTTTTTTTCTTCATTGTTGCATGAAAGGACTCATTACAATTATAAACCAACTAAATTGTCTAGTGTTGTTGTTGGCAATTAAGAGCAAACAATTGACAAAATGTTTCTAACGATTTGAAGCCTTTTCAATAGCGCTGCATACGTTTTGGATGGTTTTTAAATCAACCGACATTAATGAGTTTGAAACAGGCATTTAAAACAGCAGGCATTGGCACTGTTTTAACAAAGCAAAAACATAACTTCAATTTAATTTATGAATTTTGTTACACTTGAATACGCAACTCCAGGTGTATTACAAATGATTGTTTATTATGACAATCAAGCAATTAACTTAAACGTTTATATTTGAATTAAAAACAAGATTTGAAATTACTGAAATTTTTGTTAAGTTATTGGAATCAAGAATAAATGGAAGATTTGTTGGTGAAAAAACTGCTTCTTAGTGGCCATCGCTGACTAAGAAAGTAGTATCATAGCAAATTTCGGATATTAATTTATATACACAGAAAGAAATCTCGCCTTCTGAAATCAAGAATTTTATTATTGAATTTATCCAAAATCTTTCTTGAATTTTAAAACTTGTTGTTTTAATATATTATTTAACATTTGAAAACAAAGTGTCTCGGTGGCCTAGAGGAAACGTTCTTGTGCTGCAGTGCGGGAAGTCCCTGGTTCAAATCTCAGCTTCGGAAAGTACAAAAAATGAAATTTTTAAATTATAAATTTTATAAGTATCTATAAAATAAAATTTAAAAACAGTCAGTCTTCTTCTTTAACAAAGCTCCATAAGTCAAAAAAATGACATTTGATTTTCGAATAAATCCCGTTTACGGCTCTTAAATCAATATTTTTTTTTGGCTTACATCAAGTACGGTTCCGAACTTAAATCAATCCGTTTTTGGCTTAATTGTGGTTAAACATAAGAAATTTGTACTTGAAAAATTTTACTTGGAGCAAGACATTTCGTACTTGATTTTAGAAAAACCGTACTCACCGTACTTTTGACACCGCTATGGCTTGATTTAAGTAAAGTTTACTTAGATTATTTTTTGTGTGTACCCTTCACATAGTGATAATGGTATATATCAGTTTGTCATTCCATTTGTAACATCTTTATTATCCATTTGCCACCCCATAAGGTATATACTTATATTTTAATTCCTTATAGACAGGGAACTTGATATAGCCGTGTACGTCTGTCCGTCTGTTCGTTTGTTCGCCTAATGAAATCAAGTTTCCAGAGTCAAATAAAAAAAAGGACCAGTTATTGGTGTCAAATTATTAGAAATATTTTGCACACAACCGTTATTTAAAATTATCAAAATCGGTTCACTATTGACCGAGATATAATCGAAAACCCAAAAATAACCCATTTTTCACAGGACAAAATCCGTGCATATATCCCTATATACTATCTCAGTAAATATAGTCATTCTTGCCGTAAATTTTGGCACAGATACTCTGAAAAGAGGGACCTAAATATAAGATTAGGGGAAGTGGTATTTCACCTACAATTGCACAACTTTTGTGAAATATTTCATGGGCTGAATCTTAGAAACTATAACAACTACCGACTGTAAATGTTCTGCAAAAATTAATTGGACAATAAGGTCTACACTTTAAACAACAAATTTTTTCGGTGGGGCCAGGAGAAGGGGTAGCTCTCATACAAATTAATATTTTTTATGAAATTTTCGATACGCTACATCTGGGAACCTATAGCAAATATTGTACAGAAAGTAACAATCAAATAATTCATATATTTTGGAAAAAAGTTGGAGAGGAGCAGGGGGACTAAAACATTCCATAAAAATTAACAACTTTTATTAACCTATTAATATGAATAATGTCGAAAACTTTTATAATTCTCGACCTCAAACCTTTTACATCTGTTTATATTATTCATACGAACGTTAAAATTTTGTAAAGTTTTCTATGGACTTTAAAACTCGCACAAGGTATTTTTTTTATATTATTTATGTATTACAAAATAACTCGGATGGGAATATAAAAATACCAATGTGAAGGGTATACAAGATTCGGCACCGCCGAATATAGTGCTTTTACTTGTTTTTTAATTAATGTCACCAAGAATAATCAAATATCGCGGACTGAAATATCAATTTAAAGAAATTAGTTCTGATGCTTTGCAGCTTTATTTAACCATTACTTATATTATTTATATATTTAAACTGAGGTTTAAATTTAAAAACACAAACTAAACAACGCTTATTAATATGTTCAAATATTTATTAATTTTTTCTTTATTAACTTATTTATACTTTTGGTCTTTATATCTATGCTATTATAGCTTAAATATATTACAAACAGAACAACTGCAACTTTTGTCACAACATTTTATTTTGAAAAAATAAATTAAAACAAAAGGTATTAAAAACTATTGTAGTGTTTCGTGAAAAAATTAAATCTTCGAATGGCCAAAAATGAAACGAAGGGGAAAAAATCGACATGTCAACATTTATTTTATTTATGCAATTATAAACAAAACATATGTTTTATATATATTTACAAATATCCATATATATTAACACATACATATGTACATACATATATTTATATAGTTTATTCACACACTTTATCATTTACTGGTTTTTGTGGTTTATCAACACTGCCCGCAATTATTGCAATGAATTGTCGAAGGATCTCAGTCTCTTCTCGTTCTAACGGTTGCAGTTACATCAAATTTTTCCACGGCAAAAGCATAAATTATTAAGGGATGGAAAACCTTTTTTGAAATTAAACAGAAATTTAAAAATTTAATTACATGACATACAAATAAAAAACAATTATGTATATTAAACTAAAACTAAATAAGTTAAATATTTGTAAACAGGATATTCCATACATGGCACAAATGCTTTTATGCATCTGTTTGTTATGTTTGTACATTACACATACAAATGCATATATGAATGCCAATGTAACTGTTATTATAAATTCTTTTGTTTTATCACTTAAATATAAATGCAAGTAAGCGATGTCGATTTGCTACAACCATATTTAAATATATTAATTTTTTTATAATAATTATTATTCAAAAATTAAACTTGAGCTGTTAAGGGTTGACAACTTTAATGTTTATGCTTTTAAACAAATGAGAAAATATTGTTTCAATATATTTAAGAAAACTGAGTTAGACGTTTTGAATATTATTTTTGAGGAAATTATCTTAAGCCTAGACTTAAGGTTTTTGACAATTTTATAATTTTTACAATATTAATAGACAAGATTTAACCCAAAATAAGAAATATTAATCTTAAAATAGGTTAAAAAATTTTGATCAAAAAAAAATTTTGTGAAAAATTTTAAAAACATTTATATTATTTTTTCTCAATACTTTAGATTAAATATCAAAATTATTAAAATAAAAAGTTATATCAGAAAAACTATAACAAAGTTAATGGGAGCAATTCAATTGCCACTTACGGATATGATTTGTGAGTTGTTTGATCTTCCAAACATGCATTTTTAGTTTGCATTTAAGATCATATTATCTAAATTATACTAAAGAACGCGCAAAGCAATAATTTTTTTTTTTTTTGCAGGTAAAAGGGGTTTTTTTTATCTTTTCTTTTTCTCATTTACGGGGAAAAAATTAATTTTTCTTAAAAAGTTTTACAGTTTTTTTAAACATTTTTCTTAGGAAAATTTTTAATACTTACAACTAAGTGTCGACAACCCCATTCAGACAAATGTTTAGATTTTTTACAAATATGTTTGGTCTTCAACATAAATGTTAAAAGTATATTTAGTACCACTACATGCACAAATGAACAAAAATTCACTTTTTGGTATTTTTTTTTTGGTACTCATACACATATGAATCATTTGAGGTAATCTTTTAATATATAAAATTTTCAAAATATAAAATATTTAAAGACTCAAATGAGAATTGTATAAAAAAAAAATTAAATTAAAAACTGTAGTTCGGAAAAATTGTTAAAATAAATTTTTTAAATTGCTTATTGCTTATATGCAAGGTTTTTTGCCTTTATAATCGTTAACAAAAATCCTCCGATCATATACACACATTATGGCATTCAGGTTTTTAAGCCACCAAGTAAAAAATACGTGACTTGTCTACAATGTTAACTGCAAGTTTTGGAAGTTATTCTCGGCTAACACGTTTGAGTAATCATTAGTTTTGGTCTTACATTTACCATTGCATGTTAGTACATATAAGAATACATGCATGCGTTTGCACGTCTGAGTAAAATTTTTGTTCACAAAAATTACTATGACTAGTCAGACAAATTGCTCATAACGCTATACATCTTTTATTACTTTATTTGCACAAATTTTTATCAAGTCTTAGATGTTTTCTAAACAGAAACTGAGAATATTTAGAAATTTTTTTACAATTGATTGCATAAAACGGTATTCTCCTGGTGACTCTTCTGTTTGTTCACTTATACTTTTTACACAGTTTATTTTATATGCTTTTGTCTGTAAAATGTTAACCAGAACGTTTGCACAAGAAGAAAAGAAGAAAATATTATAATGCACAGGTTTATTTAAGCAGTGTTTTTTTATCTTGGGATTGGCAGTAGATCATTTATTGTTTAACTATTGCTATCAATTGCAGCCATTGTTGTATTTAGTTTGTATATTGCATATAAATGAGCAAAATATTATTGCATTGTTCTGTGGTATAAAAGCCATATAATTACTATTGTCTGGTACAATTTTGCCACAGTTTTGATGGCAAATATCGGGCCTACGAAATTGTCATAATAAGTTTTATTTATAGAGACGTAAATGTAAATTTTATTTTAAAATAATTAATATCTGTTTAAAAACCTTTGGCCACACGAATGTTTTTTGGAAAAACCACATGTTGGTAAAAATATAAAGTAAATAAACTAAAGCAAAACAGTTTACCACCCAGCAGAAATTTCACTTACAAAATTTTTTATAATGACTTCCTTAACTCATTATTTTGTAGCCTTGTTTGTTTGTTTAGTTTTTAGGTTAGTTAGTTTTGAGAAAAACTAACTTTTACTTGGCCGGTAAATTAATAAATAACGCCATCACCAATTCTGGCTAGAATGTACTAGCGCCGTTAATTCAATTGAAATATATTTTATTTTTTTTTTAATGAGTTTAGTGGTTCTCCTCCATTATACAAAATCTTTTTTGCATGCAGACAATCATAGAAGCCTCCGATAACTGTATCGCGGTACAGTTATGTGACGCCACGACAATTCCCCACATGCGAGAGTGAGACGCAAAATTCTCGAAGTGCGATAAAAAGGGACGGCCTGGTTGTCCTTAAGAATTAATGACCAACGACGCGCGAGCTCTTTACCTCACCAGAGCTATTTTACGACTGATTTTTTTTGTAGCCTTAATTGCCACTTTTCTTCTATTTGTTATATAATTTATTATGACTTATTAAAAGCACGTTATGATTTAAAAAATCATTTGAACTCATGATAAATATTATTATAAATCAAGTCTATTCAGATTACTCAACCAAATAAAGCAGAAGAAAACTTGTTGTTTTAATATATTATTTTACATTAAAAAACAAAGTGTCTTAGTGGCCTAGAAGTAGCGCGCTGGTGCTTGAGTGCGAAAAGTTCCTGGTTCGAATCTCATCTACGGTAAGTAAGTAAAAAAATTAAATTTTTAAACTAAAAAGATTAAGTATAAAAAATGAAAATAAAATTTAAAATAAGTCTTCTTCTTATTTTATAACTTTTTGTAACTACTTATTTTTTAAATTAAACCATTAAAAATAAAAGTACTTATATTTTGGGGTATGACTCAGAAAATAATATCGGATTCGTTTAGGGACATGGCGAACAAAAAAAAAAGTGTTTTTACAGTCTTATTGTAAGTAGTGCTTAGCGAGAATTCTACTTACTTTTCTATTTATTTTGTAAGTAAAGTTTTTGCGGGGCAGGGAGAGCAAATAATAATTATTTTAAAAATTGCAAAAGAAACAAACAGGCACAAGGAAACATTAAAAAGTCAAGTGAATATCATAATTTTGCTGGTGTTTAATTTTTTTTATAATAACTAATTTTTGGGTTTTAATTTTCTTTATGTTAATAATGCTTTCAATTTTAATTAATTTTAAAATTAAAAAAACTACGATTTAATTTATTTTAATTGTAAAATTAATAACTATATTTACCACAAAAAGAATCAAAAATAATTATTTTAATAATTAATGAATTACATTTTTTCTAAATTTTTTAAATAAAAATTTGCTACTAAAAAATTGCTGAAAAAACTATTTAAATATAAATATTCTTAATTTGTATAATTTGAACATATATTTCTTCGCAATTTTTATAGTTGTTATTATAATAAATTTAAAAAAATGTTTAAATTATTTTTATTATATTTTACCACTCAAAATTACAAAACAAATTCTTTAGTTCCTTTTTAATGCAAAAATGGAACACAAACGCCCTCAACTTTAAAAGTTTATTTAGATAATTTTTTTTTTAATATTTTAAAAATATTGCTATAATGCCTAAAAAAATATAATTTATGAAATATTTTGAAAGTTGAAATTCAATTTTTTCCCTTAAGTTTAGTTTTATATTAAAATTATTTAAGTAGAAGAAGGTTGAGGCGATGTAAGGCATTTAAAATTAATTTGGATATTTTAAATTTATTATGTCGCCTATACATATCTATATGTTCACTTAAATATGTTTGTAAAAAGTTTATTATAAATATACACAATATTAATTAATAATAATTTTATTTAAATGTTTAATAATAAATTATGTTCAATTATTATTTAAATGTATCACTATTCTATTTGCTTGCTTTTGGTATAAAATTTATTTTGTAATTAAAGCACACCATTGTTAACAAATAAAAGTTGAAAAAAATTGTTCATGTTTAGAAAAGCCTTTGTGACTTATATTTAAAAGTAATAAAACTCTTTTTATATCATACATTTTATAGTTTTCTATGCCGACCTTATCTTTTCATACCCTGCACATAGTGATAAAGGTATTTATCAGTTTTTCATTACCTTTTTGATTTCTTTATTACCCATTTGCGACCCCATAAAGTATATATATTCTGGATCCTTATAGATAGAGAAGTTGACATAGCCATGTCCGTCTGTCAGTCTGTTGAAATCAAGTTTCCGGAGCCAAATAAAATGATACGGACCAGTTATTAGTGTCAAGCTTTTGTAAAAATCCTGGAGACAATCGCAAAATCGGTTGACTATTGACCGAGATATAAACGAAAAATCAAAATAACCCATTTTTATATATCTCAGTGAATGTAGTCATTTTTGCCACAAAACTTGGCACGGAAACTCTGAAAATAGGGACCTCAAAAGGAAAAAGTTTTTTTCAGATACGATCAACGGAAGCGGTTTTTTCTCTGCATTTGCGGAAATTTTGTGAAATTTTGCGCTAAATCTTAGAAATTATAACAGCTATCGACCTACACTTTGAAGAAAAATTTTTTTGAGTGGGGGCAGGAGAAAGTGTAGCTCCCATACAAATTAACAATTTTTATGACATTTTCGAAACGCTATGTCTCGGAAACAAATGCCGACATCAAATGTTCTACAAAGAGCAATTCCACAACAACAATACCTACGCTTTGAAGAAAAAAATTTTTGGGTGGGGGGTGAAGAAGGGACAGTTTTCATACAAATGAACAATTTTTTTTTCGATACGCTATATCTCGGAAACTAAAACAGCAATCGACTTCTAATGTTCTGCAAAAAGTAATTCGATGATAAGACCTACATTTTGGAAAAAAAGTCAAAGAGAAGGAGAAGATCCCATAAAAATTAACAAATTTTATTAATCTTTTAATACGAATAATGTCGAAATTTTTTATAACTCTCGACCTCAAATCTCTTTCATCTATTTCTATTATCCATACGAATGTTAAAATTTTGAAAAGTTTTCTGTGGAATTTTTATTTTATTATTTGCAGTAGAAATTAACTCGGCTGGGTATATTAAAAGAGCAATGTGAAAGGTATATAAGATTCGCCAGAGGCAAATAAAGCGATCTTACTTGATGTGTTGAAAAGTGTGAATGTCAAAAAAATTTTAATTTTTATACAAAATTTAATTTTTTTGGCATTCGCATTTCCAAATATCCGCTAAACTCTTGATATTACCTGAATGAGTGAGACCTGTAAAAGAACGTGCCTTGCTAAGGCGAAGACGTGAATGAATACGAAGACAAAGTTTCCATTCTTTTTTTTTTATTTGTAACATTTTTAAATTTTTCTAATGACAAGTTTTTGTATAACAAAAAAATGTATTTTGCAAAAATGTATTTTACCATCATAAGTATTTGAAATACAAAATACTTAAGCATTGTGGAATTTCAAATACAAAAAAAAATTAGAAGGTGGTATTTCAAACACAAATACAAAATATGCATTTGTATTTCAAATACGTATATCAAATACAAGTTTTTGAAATACTGCCCAACCCTGCATATAAGTTAACAATTTTTAGGAAATTTTCGATACGCTGTATCTCGGAAACTATAACAGCTATCGACTTCGAATGTAAAAAAACGTATAGATCAAATAATTCATACATTTTGGAAAAAAATAGTTGGAGAGAAGCAGGGGGACTAGAACATTCCAAAAAAATTAACAACTTTTACTAAAATTTTATTACGAGTAATATCGAAAACTTTTAAAACTCTCGACCTTTATATATTTCATACAAATATTAAGATTTTGTAAAATGTTCTATTTCGAAAACTAGAATTTCTATGGCACAAGGTATTTTTGTTATATTATTTGCAGTACAAAATAGCTCGGCTATAAAAGATGGCTGGGTATATTAAAAGACCAATGTGAAGGGTATATAAGATTCAACACAGCCGAATATAGTGCTCTCAATTGCTTTTTGCTTAAAAGATCATTTCTTAGCTGTTATTGTTAATTTCTTTATTTGAACATTAATGTCTTTTTTGTCATAAAGAATTTACTACTTTGAAAATTAATACTTAAATTTCAAAACGCGTTTCGGAGTCGTTTTTACTTTCTGTAAGCGAATTTAGCTTATTAACATACCCAACAAGAGGAAAATGAACAAAAATTAAATAAAAATTGACACCATCTATCGAAGACATGCGCTTTCAACTCTTGAACCAATTAAAATTTGTAAGGCGGCATACTGAGATCGTTTCGCCAAATTTGGCTTAAACTGGTGCGTTTAATATTAAATTTAAATCAAACCAAACTCGAAACTGAGTTTTACTCATTTGAAATTTCAGAATTAAGACAAACGTTTTAAACCTTAAAATAGTCATGTCCGCTTCTAGTCCATAAACTTTTTTAGGCTGAAAATTTCTTCAGTCGTTGATTTCTACGGTATTTCATATATTTAGTGCTCATAGTTTTAATAAATAGATAACTGCTTGTGTTAATATCTAATAGTTATCTTTACCTATCAGCTTAAATAATGTGTATTAGAAATTATACTAAGAAAGGTATGCCTTAATGCTGACATACACATACATACATATACTATAATATTACAAAACTAATATACACCATAGATATCTTAACACACCTAGATATAAATATATTCGATGAAATTAATGACATAAAAGTGCTTTAGTATCAACGGTAGTAGTAATTGCTTTTGTATTTTGTTGACAAATTATTTAATTTTAAGGCTTAATGTGTACTAAAAAATTAACGCAAAGAAAAATTTAAAATTTTGCCTAAAATTAAACTTACTATGAAATGGGAAAATTTATTGTTTTTTGGGTTTCTTGGTCTTGCAAAAGATTCAGTGAAAATAATTAGAAGCACAATGTACAATAGTTTAGAGTTTGTATTTACTTTAAAACCTTTACGTACTTCGTATATAACAAGAATTTATGATACTTGTTGTGTTGTTGTCTTATAAAGAACAATATATAATACCACGAGATGAAAAGAAACAATGAATCTCCAAAGCAACAGCAACTAAAAGAACATGTATATAAACACATACAGAAATACACATTTACGACTTGCAAATTACATCTGTGGAGTTAATTGTCTATTTTTGCTGAAAACACTTTATTAGTAAAAATTAAAGCAAACAAATAAAAGTTAAAGGTAGACTGAAGCAAATTCTGTAAAATTTGTATTTACAAAAGAAATAAATAAGACAAAGTTTTCTTTTCTTTTTTAAATTTTAAAAGTTAATAAGTGAGAAATATTAAATTTTTTGTGTTCAAACAGAAAAGTTGTTATTTTAATGGTTCACTAAAATGATAAACAAAACCTTTGAGAGAACTGATGGCACAGAACTTTATAGTATTAATATTTTATTATACGAAGCCAAACACAAACAAAAATATCTACACCTTTGGCAATTTTTAAACAACAATTATTTGCTACAAACATAAATTTAAATTAGATTGGTACTTATGCCAGAACTTCACTTAGTTTTACATGTCTTTGTTGTCACTGATATTAGCATGTGCATATTTCTGATAGAGAATTTTTAGTTGATATTACAAATAAATCACTTTTACTTTTAGGCTTATCAATATTCGGAGATGCATACAGCGAAGGCTACTAACAGCCAGTTTTAACCAAAACATCAAAGAAAAAAACTTTAAATGCAACAATGAGTAACTGGGGTTTCCAGGAAAAGGTTATTTTAATGCCAATAAAATATTAGCTTATGTAAGCCCTTCTTTGTAAGTGAGCACTGTAAGTACTTATTTAAGTTCCTCTTTGTAAGTGAGCATTGTAAGTGCTTGCCTCCAATGTCATCGTCATGTTAAAATAACTGCATTACAAATCACCAATTCGGCTTTAGAGGTCAAAATAGTACCATTGAACAAACCCACAGGATGATATAGGTTATAAGCAAAGCCATTGAGGAAAAGAAATACTGTTCCACGCTTTTAATCGATGTCTCACAAACGTTCGACAAAATATGGAATGAAGACCTTTTAAACAAACTTAAGCTCAATCTCCCATCTAATATTTTCAGCCTTTTGGAAAAATACATAACCGGTCGACAATTTGTGATCAAAGAGGGAGGCTTCAAACCCGTTGCAATAATACGTCACCCATGTTGAGAAATGGGCAAAGTTATTGAGAATAAAAATAAATGAACAAAAATGTTCACACGTCACTTTTACTTTACACAAAGAAACGTGCTCCCCAATCACTATTAACAGCCATATGGTTCCTCAACGAACCGAGACAAAATATCTTGGTATTCACTTAGATCGCCGCCTCACATTGAAGCCTCAAATAGATGCTAATCTGACTGAAATGAACCTTAAAGCTGCTCAAATCCACTGGCAACTGGGTAGAAACTCTTTGCTTCATCTTGATTGTAAACTTCTACTGTACAAATCGATTTTAAAACCAATTTGGTGCTACAGTATACAATTATGGGGTACTGCATCTTCCTGTAACATAGAAAAAATTAAACGTCGTCAAAACAAAATTCTGAGAATGATAACTGGTGCTCCTTGGTATGTTAAAAACAGCAACATCCACAAGGATCTAAAAGTTCCACTAGTTAAATGCGAAATCCTGAACTATGTGGACAAGTATTTAAATAAGCTGGAAGCTCACCCAAATCCGCTCGCCCGAAACATCCTGCAACATAGTGGGCACACCCGCCTCAAAAGGAGGGATACTATTGCGCTTATATGAAGCTTGATAATTAATATGAGAACTTAAATTTTAGTCTGGCACTGGCTGGACTTATATTAACTACCTAGTTTTAAGATTTGAACACTTATTGTTAGTTCGCCACAGGCGAAGATTCAATAATAAATATATGAAAAAAAAAAAAATAATAAAATATAATTTTTCAATCTTTTTTATATTTAAGCGCTTTTTTATATACCTTCTGGCAACATTGCTTACCAAAGTGCAAGGCTTTTTATGTAGCAAAACATTTTGTGAGATTGCAATTACGTTATCAGAAAGGTTATGAGAACTTAAGCGCGTTCATGCTTTTGGTATAATTAAATAATATATATTCAGATACGGAAGAAATTATATTTGATAACCGCTTTACAAGCATTTTTCACATTTGAGTGGCAAACTAGTTCTCCTAGATTTTTACAATTTTGTTCGTTACTTCAGTTTGAGATATGTGAAGATAAGATAACTTGAAGGTGTAACATTGAAATTCTGTAAGATATTTTATGTTTGATAGCTAAATGTAAGAAATTTTGTATTCAAAAGCACCAGAAACTTGTCAGTAAATATTAATAATTTAAAGTGCACGGCCAACCATAAGTTTGGTTAAATATTTATGCAGCACACAATTATGGAAATTAAAAATTCAATAATGTTTTGCATTTTTACTTTGAGCTTATTAACAGAAAATTCATTAAATATATGGGCTTCACCTCTAAAGGATTTAACAAAAAATAATGGAGCAGTAAGGCTGAGCTTCTCGCCTCCATTACGAATAGGCAAAAAGCTTCAATATGATGGCCGCATTATAGGTGGCTTTATGACATCAATTGCAAATTATCCATATCAGGTTTCATTGCAATATCAAGAAAATCACATTTGCGGTGGTTCAATTGTGGCTGAGAATATTATTTTAACAGCAGCCCATTGCTTTGATGTGTCTACAGATGCCACAGATTTCCGTATACGGGCTGGATCAACAACTCATCTGTTTGGTGGTCAATTGGTCGGTGTCCGTCAAATATTTAGGCATGAGGAATACAACTCCTTGGCGCACAGTAACGATGTGGCTTTGGTAGTGCTTGCTAAAAATCTTATTTTCACACGAACAGTACAGCCAATCGAGTTAGCCGCATGGGGAGAACAACTGCCAAGTGATGACAATGAGTTCATTGTTAGTGGCTGGGGATCGACAAGCGAGACGGGGCAGTTATCACCTCTACTTAACTATGTTTCTTTACGTTTAATAAATCAAACAACTTGTTCAAAGGACTATGAATATATGGCAACAATCGATTCAAAAATGCTTTGTGCTGCTTATCCTAAAGGTGGTAAAGATAGTTGTCAAGGTGATTCTGGAGGACCTTTGGTGAGTTATGCTACGTCCTCACCGCTATCAGAAACATCATTATTATGGCTGCCAACACAACTGGCGTCCAAAAGGAGAGCAAATAAAATGATTCCAAAACAATATGGAGTTGTTTCTTGGGGTGCGGGTTGTGCCCAAAAGAACTTTCCAGGCATTCATACAAATGTAGCAGCCATAAGATCTTGGATTGATTTAAAACTAGAGCAAATCGATTATTTATAAGTTGAATTAGAGTAAATTTATATAAAAATATTTCTAAAAAAATAAAACCAACATTTTGTACATTTGCAGACAAGCCTTTTTCCTTTCAAATTTAATTTTATATATTCATTATGTGGCATCATCAGAAGGTGACTGTTCGGGTTTTTGGGCTTAAAAACAATTTTCGGTTTTGAAAAACAAATTGCAATAATAATATTAAAATTTTTTTTTACATATATTAAAAAAAAATGTTTGTGATTGAAAATTTTAAAAAACTTTCTTTAAGAAAAATTTTCAAAAATTAAAAAAAATTGTGGATTTTAAAGGGATACCTTTTGTATAGAAGCTCATACTCTAGATCCGCTTTTAAAGAATCTGTTCAAAGCTGTTTTTGAGAAAATAAGAAAATTCTTTCAAAAAAGCGATCCAGAGCTTAAAATATTTTAATAAAACTTTTGCAAAAAATTTTCAGTAACAAAGTTGTAAGCTAAGTGCATTTCGCTTCATAACCTTAAATCTAAATTTAAGTATTTTGGTCGAAGAGAGCAGTATATAAAATAAAAAAATATTGAATGTTAATGTCAGAGAAAATTCTAATTGAAAGAGTTATATTGTGGAATTTTATCACTTTTTACTTTTTATGTGTTAATTTGGTCCCTTTATCGAGAATATAAAAAAATCCTTTCAAAAGGACATTCAAGGATAACAATATTTTACAAAAAATATTCGCCAAATAAATTAAGTTCCATAATCCATAAAAAAGAGGAAGGGACAAGGCTATTTTTAAGGAAGCAACATGGTGATATCAGACGAAAAGTTTTTGTCTGGAATTCGCACGACTACACTTTCATAATATATTACACGGCAATTGGCCCATTATAACCCAAACCTTCTATAGAACTATGGAACAAATGAAGGCTTTCCGAAATATGAAATTGGTTGACAATAAAGATACAATTATACAATTATTCTATTAAAAAGGGGTTGATAAGCTATATGATGGAAGAGAAGGGGCCCCCGGGCAACCTTCCATCAGCACAAGTGCCAAAGTCTACCTCCTCGTGGTATCAACCGGGCAACTTTCAGTTTAGTGGAAGGCAAACAGACATGACTAAATTAAAAACAATCTGTCTTGAGCTAAAATGGTTTAGTGGTTATTAACTTACTGGTATGGCTTAAGGCAGGTTGTCCTTGTTGTCGCTGTGGTATGTACACCACCAATAAGTGGTACAGCAATACATGGTTTTAAGGGTACCAATACCTTATCTGTGTTAAAAAGAAATTGGTAGAAATTGTACGGAAGTAAATTTCTGAGGCTGACCAGAGTCCTATCTGGTACCACGGGAATTGTGCTTACCAGTGCATGAACTAATTAATGGTGAGGTTTCCTTCGGGAGTTCACGTGGTGACTGTGGTTATCCCCAAGCGAGGCAACTGAGAACGAAAGTTGATATGCTGTGGTCCGTCCTGTACGGGCCCCAGAGTGACCGTGTAAGCGGTCTTATATGAACTTAAGGTTTACAAGATAGAGTTTCTAGTTTTGGCGGGTCTACCGAGGCACATGAGCAACTGTTGATGTAGGCTATTGGCTGAACAGAGCTGGGTGTCGCATTTGTTGGGTGTGACATGATAATCATAAGGCTCTTGAGATGTGTATGTTCGGCACAGATCTGCTTTAATTATGAAGGCGAGATCAAAACTAGAGACGCAATTTGGGTTTAGATAGCCCAACTTCTCAGCAAGGGGTCTGTCATGACAGAGAATTGCAACCTGGGTGGCCGGGTGTCTCATTCTGGGGGCGCTGGTGTACGCTTTGTTTCCACCAAGTGTTAAGAGCACCGTGAATTATTGCCCGCAAGGTAGGTGCTCACGTAAAACCCTTAACGTCTTCTATTAAAGGGTTATAAGCCCCTTTATTTATTTTGACCACACCTTGTGACCATTTTCATTTTATAGGATTCAAAAATTTTAAAAATTTAATGGACACCTTAAAAGATGGTGTTATCAGTTTTGTTCAAATTCTGATTCTGATTTGGTTATTATGCCAAAATATAAAGCAATGCTTAACCATTGTTTCCACTAAATTAACATATTTACTCTTTGAAAAAATAATTTTTATCCGAAACTTTTTAAGTTAATTTTTTTAATAACTTGATGAAAATCCAAAATTAGTGCTTACAACATTGAGAAAACTTGTGGCCACTACAAAGCAAGACAACTTTTATTCCCACATCAATACATACTGAAGTTTTCTTGACACTCCAAATGGCGTGCAAGGTCCTGAATAAAATTTTCTTTTTAACTCGGCTTTAACTAGTTATATGTAGAGTTAAAACCCTTTGCAAAATCTATTAATTTAAAAGCAGAATTCAAATTCTTAATTCAAGGATAAGTAGAGCTTTTAACTCAACTTGGTGAAATTGGTAACAGACTTTATTTTTTAGGCATCGAACCCCTGGGAAAAAGGTGGACCCACTCAGATAATAGTGCGATTAATTTTGGTTCAAAAGCTAATTTAAATTTGGTTATACTCCGCTTAATAAATATTGTTACGTTCTTTGAAAAAGTTTTCCTGGATTGTAAGTAAAGTCAAATATTTAGTTTTTACTTTTTTTTAAATAGCAAAATGATAATGAAGTTTCAGGAAAATGAAACAGAAACGCGATTCATTCTTAATAAAAAATTAAAAATATTTACTTTGATAGCGTTCAATGCTTTCAAAAAATAGTTTAAAAGAATCCAAAAAAACAACCCAAAAACAATTAGATAACCATCCAATTAACACTTGCTTTCAACCTTAAACAATTTCTTTTTGTTGCCTTCTGGCTAAGAGACAGAAGAGTTAATTTTAAATGTCTCTGCAAAATTAAAAGAAAAAAGACTTAAATAACTATAACTCAAGTAAAAGAACGAATAATTGTTGTTGTGTAAGGAAAACAACAACGAAAATTTAGAGCAATAGCAAAAAACAACAATTAAAATTGTTTGAAGACAAAAGAGAAGGAGAATTAGAAAAAGAATTTTAAGGATGGTGCAAGTGCATAAAATAAATTGCCAACGAAAAGGTACAATAAATATTTTGTAAACAGGAAACACAAAATGAAATAAAATCACAAGCATCCACACGCACTTACATATGTACATACCAACACGATTTCATTTATAAAAATGTGTGAAAGTGTAAATTTAAAAGAGGGCGTTTTGATTTATATAAAACATAAAATTTCGTCTAGGACCTTAATGTCTTCTTTTAAAAAAGGAGTGTCAGGTCTTTACCTTATTCTACTTTAAAAAAGAACCTTCGGTTAGATTAGGTAGAACAGACAGCCGGGAAAAGAAATCAGGCAGTTTACATGGATCCGCTAGTTTCGTCCTTTTGTATTACCTTAAGAAGCATTTGCCCACTGTCCTACCGGGGCTCACTTAAAGAAACTTGAAATGACATTAAAAAATATTTGTAATGTTTTGTAAAAAAACCTTGCATTAAGTTTTAATAGGAATGAATAATTTTACAAAAATATGAAACACCCTACTACATTGCACCATGAAAATAAATTTTCATTTATTTTCGTAGATTGGTATGTTTTGTAATACTTACATCTGTATCCATCCGTATCAAAAACAGACACACACACACATAAAAACTACAGACTTTCAATGCTACAGAAGGAAACTTAAATATTGTCCTCCTATTACTATTGTTGTTCTTAATATAATTGCTCTTGGCGTTGTAGCTGCTGTTGCTATTTATTGTTCTTGGTATATGTATTGTTTTTACTGTTACTGTAGCCATTACGCCTTGTCCTTGTTCCAGTTTGTTCTCTAAAGTAGTGTCAGACATTTAATGCAATAATTCGCGCCATTACATTTCTTGTTGCTATTTTCATTGTGGGGTTGTTGCTTTTTTATTGTTGTTGTTACTGTAGTTGTTATATATAGTTACTTTATGGACTGTTGTTTTTGCGAAATCCTTTCCTGGTCTCCATCGGCTGGCTATTTGCTTCGAATAGTATTAAAAACAAAGCACAAAAGGCCTAACACACAAGATTTTTATGAGCAACAAACGTTTTCCTTTAATACAAAATACAAAAATTGCGTCTGTTTGTAGAAACGTAATAGCTAATGAATATCTGTATAAAGAAAATTACAAAAGAAGAAGAAAATAATGAAAAAACAAGGAATGTTGCTCAAACTTAATTTAAAGTCAAAACACAGCTGCACTTTGCTCATAATATAAAAATTCACAAAAAAAAAATTGTTATCAATTCAATATTTTACACAAAATCAATAAATAGATATTTACAGACAATATTAATTCACGTAAAAATTATTTCTTTTTGTTTCTTTCTTTTTGGACAATTGGAAATCCTTACAAAATTGAAACACTTAAGAATCTAATAAATACCAAAAATTCATTAAAGAAATAGAAAACTATCATCCAATATATTAAAATAAAACTTAAACAGTTTCACTTAGAATGGAAAATAAATAAAATCGAATTGTGTACAAGGACCCTAATCAGGACCTTGGAAAATGAAACTTGTTTTCCAAAAGATATTTAAAAATAGAAATATTTTATTTCATTTAAGTATTGCTGGCATAACTTTTTTTATTAACAAATATTTTATATAAAAAATATTCTTTTTAGTAATGATAGAAAAAAAAAATATTTAAAAATAAATTAAAAAAAATTTTACATCATTTTTTTATTTACAAAATTTACATTGTTTCTGAAAGACATATAAATTTAGAATCAATAAAACTTGTTTGTAAAAAAATTTTTTATGAAAGTTTATTTTTGGTATTAAATTAAACCTAATTTTCCAAGTATTCTGGATTTTTTAGACCCTTATTATTTAATAAATACACAGTCTGTTTTCTCGAGCTTTGACCTTTTGACCTTTAGCTTGAAAAAACAGGCATTTTATTGGAATTAACTGTAATAAGTGTTTTTATTTTCAAAGGTGTTCTCTGTAGCATGTAACGTTTGGAATTATATTTAAAAACAAAAGAGTTGATTTATTTAAAGTAGTAAAAAGTAGTTGTAGCATGCATCTTTTCCTTCCGGCTTCTGTCTCGTCGGCGAATGGGTGAGTTCTTTACTAACTTACTCTTTACAGCCTACCAAACTACAACAAGGGAGAAAATTTTACTGTGCATGCTAATTTATACATAAAATGGACAGGACACGACAAGGATTGCGAAGATGTTAAGTCGATAAAATTTAAGGGGGGGAAAGAAAATAAGTCTGTTGACAGAGTTGTGAAAGGTGTAGTCACAACAAATATACCCCTCCCAGCCATGATCATGTATACGGTAGCAAAGCAAATTTTTCATGATCCCAAATATACTTAACCCATACGATCAGTTGCTTCAAATCAAACAAAAAATGATTTAGTGACTTCCCATGTCAATAATATTTATTAATAAAAATCCCAACCCGAACATAATTTATTTGGGTAGCAAAAAAAAGAAATTCAACAAAAAACAGTAAACTTACTCATTGTAATAAAAAAAAATTTAAAAAGATGGCAATTGAACAATTTAGTAATAAAATAAACCGACGGATGTAAAAATCACAACACTGCTGGAAAAAAAGTTTATATAGGCATCCAGTTCGGTTACCCTTATTAGTTGCTTAAAAAAAATTAGGTAAATTTAGAAAAAAAATTTGTAATGAATTATAACGCTTGCCATACATAACGGAAAAACTTATGTTTATTAGTTTCTAAAAATTCTTTGAATTTCCGTTAAGCAATTGTAAATTAAATCGTATAAAAAAATTTAAATCTTCCTAAAATTCCGATTCATGGCTGTTTGGCATCTGTAGCTCTTCTTCTTATTTTTAGGTTTTTGGGAAAGAAATAAATAACGAGTGAGTGCGGTAACTCTAGGTATCCATTATAAATTATAATTTCTCAAAACGGTTCTCTTCTCTCTTAAGTTTTTTTTTCTTCTTCTTTCTTTCCGCTATGCTGTTAAGGTATATTAAAATAATTATTCACGTTTTCCGTAATATCTTTACCAAAATCAAAGGGATTTTAGACATATTTGCACTTATTTTCATTAATTTTTAATTTCCGACACGACTACACTAATTATTTTTAAATATACGTTTCGGAAAGAAATTTGTATGCAACATTAACTAATGACCTAACATTAAAACGCGCTAACAGCGTTAATAACTGTTACTAACATCAAATAATGTAATTGTTACATTATGTTAATGTTAACTGTTAAGAAGCAGGGAATGTTAATATACTTTCGAATACGGAAGTAAAAAAAATTGTAAATGTAATAATATAAAAAAATAGATAATATAAATAACTTACATTTTATGCCAGAGCTGGAACTCCCTCGATGAAAGATCTTTCAAAGCGAAGTGGCTGACTTATTGATGTTAATGTTTAAAAAGAATTATTTTTATTAGATAAAAGAAATGTTGCGTGTATTTTAAAGAAGAACCCGGACTCACTTTATGTATTTATTTCATATTTCATAAGTTTTTAGCTACGTGCGCAAACTTTTTGCTTTCACTGTATTGTTCTAGGTTTTTATAAAAATTTATACTTTGACGTTTATTTTTTTTCCCGTTTTCTTTAGTTTGTTTTTATACAAATTTTTTTTTATTATATCGCACGCGGTGGTTGTGATTTCTACATTTACACTTTATTTAAATAATTAATAGAAATTTATATAAAGGGCAAACAATAATTTTAAAAACAAATTAAATTTAAAGTAAAAAAAAAAAGAAAACTAGATATATAAACACATTTTTTCCTTTTTGGTTTTTATCGAAATGGTAAGTACAAAACCTAGGTATTTTCTTTTTGTTTTTATAATTTATATATGTTTTTTTTTCCCCCAGGCATTAAGGTAAAACACTTTGGATACGACTTCTTTTTGGTGCTTTTGGGGACTAAAAGTTTATACACCGACTAATTATAAACACTATTTTTATGTCACCTGGTAAAATGGTAAGTGTTACAAAAATTATCTGGCGTGTCTCTGATGTGGTGTTTGGTGCAGCCCCGTTGAAACACAAGTTGGGCTCCTGAATGAACAGCGGTAATTGGGTTAAGCTCCTCGCTCACTTTTGGAGTAGATTAACAACCAACCTGCCTGTAACTAGCAATTTTGGTGAAAAAAATAGGGTTATGATGTGGTGCCGAATGTGTGTATGTATGTAGGTGAGTATGTATGTATGTATGTATCTAAAAATGACTCCACTGCGCTGTATCCACACCTTTTTCCCAAAACTTCCGGCCAAGTTTTCTTTCCAAGCTCGTGCCCTTTTCCTCCAAAGGAAAATTGCACTACTATTTATGAAAATTCTGGAAATAATCCACACCACCATTTTATTAAAAAAAAACTATTCCACACTTTTAAACTTACAAACAGCAAAACAGAAAAAAAATTAACACAAACCCCAAGGGTATCGAAATAAAACTTTGTACTTTAATGAAAATTTAGGTTTAAAAAAAAATCATGAAAGCAAATTCTCTAATAATTAACTTGGAACACTTTTAAATCAATTTATCATTTTAATTTGCATAATACTTACATTGAACTCTGCTTATGTTGCAACACTCTAACAAATGTGATAAAATAAAAAACTTGCACTTTTTCTTATTTAAACTATTTAATTTAAATTTTGAATCTCTTCACAGACTAGTGTTGTTGAATGATGATTTGGTTGAAAAAGGAGGATTCTGTACCGGTTTAGCCCTTTTATACCCCCATTTTTCCACATTCCTTGGAAAATTCGTGTTATTACTAACACATACATACACCGATATAAAACATACACGGCCAACTTCACACCAAATACCTGCTACTGCATTACCCTTTTGTTGAATGCCTGACGAAAAGTTAAGTGGTGTTTAGAGTTCGACATGCCACAAATTGCCTAACAAATTTTCACCCCACTAACAGAAATATTTATTTATAAGTATGTATAATAAGTTATTTTCATTTTTGTTTATTATTTATTTATTTATTTATTTATTTATTTATTTATTTATATATTTATTTATTTATTTATTTATTTATTTATTTATTTATTTATTTATTTAATCCGTGTGTGATTTATTTATAAGTAGATAGGTTTTATTTTATATTCATTATTGTTTATTAATTTCATTTGTATTTACATAATATTTAAATTTATATTTCTATTTCTATTTCTATTTCAATTTCAATTTCGATTTCAATTTCAATTTTAATTTTAATTTTAATTTCTATTTCTATTTCTATTTCTATTTTTATTTATATTTATATTTATATTTATATTTATATTTATATTTATATTTATATTTATTTTATTTTATATTTATATTTATATTTATATTTATATTTATATTTATATTTATATTTATATTTATATTTATATTTATATTTATATTTATATTTATATTTATATTTATATTTATATTTATATTTATATTTATATTTATATTTATATTTATATTTATATTTATATTTATATTTATATTTATATTTATATTTATATTTATATTTATATTTATATTTATATTTATATTTATATTTATATTTATATTTATATTTATATTTATATTTATATTTATATTTATATTTATATTTATATTTATATTTATATTTATATTTATATTTATATTTATATTTATATTTATATTTATATTTATATTTATATTTATATTTATATTTATATTTATATTTATATTTATATTTATATTTATATTTATATTTATATTTATATTTATATTTATATTTATATTTATATTTATATTTATATTTATATTTATATTTATATTTATATTTATATTTATATTTATATTTATATTTATATTTATATTTATATTTATATTTATATTTATATTTATATTTATATTTATATTTATATTTATATTTATATTTATATTTATATTTATATTTATATTTATATTTATATTTATATTTATATTTATATTTATATTTATATTTATATTTATATTTATATTTATATTTATATTTATATTTATATTTATATTTATATTTATATTTATATTTATATTTATATTTATATTTATATTTATATTTATATTTATATTTATATTTATATTTATATTTATATTTATATTTATATTTATATTTATATTTATATTTATATTTATATTTATATTTATATTTATATTTATATTTATATTTATATTTATATTTATATTTATATTTATATTTATATTTATATTTATATTTATATTTATATTTATATTTATATTTATATTTATATTTATATTTATATTTATATTTATATTTATATTTATATTTATATTTATATTTATTTTATTTTATTAACTTCATTTATATAAAAATTCATTTGTTAAGTTATGTATATTCCTATATAACTAATTTATTCAAATTCAATTATTTGTATAGGAACCTATTTACTTATTCCTCTATTTATTAATTCAATTTTTTTTTTTTTATTTGGTTTCCTTAATTATCTTAATGTAATGTAATAATATACTTTTATTATCCCTTTTTTTCCTTCGACTATAAGGAAAGAAAAATAAAATTTAAATATAAACTGATATATAATGTTCTTCATTTCAAAAAAAAAATTTTAAGCTCTAACTCAAGGAAATTTTGTGACTTTTACAAAATTATTTGTAGGTATATAAAGGAAGAAAATGCGGTAAAATAGAAGATTCTAACTTTTACTTTTATATCATTTTCTTGCTACAAGCGCCCCTACATTACCCCCCTGCTAAAATCAGATTTGGTGGTTTCAACCGAGGCAAAGCTGATACCGCTTGGAGCAGATAAAGTAGGTATTCTCGAAAAACGAAATGAATCATGCTTTTTCACTGACGTATATCTTTCGCATGATAGACCCCAATCAAACGACCTGATAAATCTTCTAGTTCGTAGTAACATGTTCCAGTTTTCTTTCTTATCCTCGCCTTGACAAAAGTGGGAGCCAGCTTAGAATTGAATCCTTTCTCAAAATTACTTTGTTTAAAATTCCTTCTATACACTTCTTGTCCGACAATATAATTTACCTCTCGTGATCTTAAGTTATATAATTTTTCGTTTCTTTGTTGTTGCTTTACCATATTTTTGGCAGCCTTGGCTCTAATTACCTCAAAAGAGTCTTCCCGGTTAAAATTTATGGATCTGTCGTCCAACATCTCTAATTTACGCAAAAGTTCATATGTCTTGCCATTGGTAATCATATGCTGTCCGAAAGCCATATAATAGGGTGAAGTACCTATAGAAGCATGTACCGCTGAACGTAAGGCACAACTGATACTGCTGAGGTATTCATCCCAATTACTTTGATCGTGCTTTATGTATGCCCTTATCGCAGAAAGTACCGAACGATTGACACGTTCAGAAGCATTGGACTGGGGCGAGTATATTGCTGTATAAACATGATTAATGCCATAGTTTTGAAGTAATTTATTAAATTGATTCGATTTGAACTGAGAACCGTTATCGGATACTATGATCTCAGGCGTACCGAATGTATGAAAAAGTTCTTGTTCTAAATATTTTATTACTATGTCGGTTGTGAATTTCTTTATTGGTTTCAAAAAGCAAAATTTTGAGAAATGATCCATTACTATAAATATTCCTACATTCCCAATTTTTGAGCGTGGATATGGGCCTAAAAAGTCCACATAAAGTTTTTGAAAGAATCTGTTAGTCTCAGATGTTTTACCCATTGGAGGTCTCATAACAAAATTTGGATGTTTCGTGCCTTTGCAGGTAGAGCAGTTGTTAACGTATTCTCGAACGTCATTTAGAAGGTTTGGCCAAAAATAAAACCTTCGGATACGCTCCAGTGTCTTATTGATGCCACCATGAGCAGAGAGATGGCTATCATGAGCCTTGTGAAGGACGTCTTTTATCAACTCTTTGGGTACCCAAAGCTTCCAGGCTAGGTCGTCCTGCACTTTCTCACCTGAACAGTGCTCTGTTCGTCTGTACAAAAACCCGTCTACTATTTTTAAGTCCGGTGTCTTTTCAATATTTTCCTTTACCCTGTTCATGAGTTCGGTGTAGTCTGTTTCTTGAAAATGTGGAGAATTGAGATCTACGAAAACTCCGCTATTATCTAACTCGGATAACTCTAAACCAAGAATTCCGGACAAATCTTCTGTGTTAGCTCTGGAAAGTGTATCAGGAACTATATTGCGACTGCCTTTGCGATGTTCTATTTTAAAATTATAGCCCTGAAGTTTTAATGCCCATCTTGCCAACCGAGAACTTAAATCAGTTTGGGACATGAGCCACTTTAAAGACGCGTGGTCAGTTATAACCGTGAACTCTTGCCCTTCAACGTAAGCTCTAAATTTTTTTATACTCAGCATTGCTGCTAGGCATTCTTGTTCGGTTACCGAGTAGTTACGTTGGGCTTGGTTGAGTTTCTTCGACATAAAAGCGATAGGAACTTCTTCACCCTCCGCAGTTTTTTGAACCAATACACTTCCTATCCCAGTGTTGCTTGCATCACAATGAATATAAAATGGTTTAGTGAAATCTGGGCTATGCAACACTGGCGTGGAAGTCAAGATAGATTTTAACTCTTCAAAAGCTTTCTGTGCCATTTCGTTCCAGTTAAATTTACGATGTGCCTTTAACAAATCCGTTAAAGGTGCAGTTATAGTGGCATAGTTCCTGATAAACTTTCGATACCAACCGGACATCCCCAAAAATCTTCGTAACTGTTTAACAGATCTTGGTGGTGGAAAATCTATAATGGCCGATATCTTCTCAGGATCTGTACGAATAACCCCGTCCCCAACTATATGGCCAAGATAATGGACTTCACGAACACAAAATTTTGACTTCTCGACGTTTAATGTCAGTCCACTAGCACGAAATTGACGTGCGACTTCACGTAGTACATGCAAATGCCTCTCAAAAGCGTCCGACACAATCAACAAATCATCCAGATACACGAACACTTCCGCTCGCAATTCTGCTGGTATAACCTTGTCCATTAATCGCGACATAGTTTGTGGCGCATTGCAAAGCCCGAAAGGCATTACTTTGTAATGGTACAAAGGTCGACCAGGAACGGTAAATGCCGTCTTATCTTTCGATGATTTGTCAAGAGGTATTTGCCAAAAAGCGTCCTTCAAGTCAAGGTTTGTGATAAACTCTGCCTTTGGCAATCTAGAAAGGATACCGTCAATCATTGGCAATGGATACGCATCCTTTTGGGTCACTGCGTTAACCTTTCTACTATCCAAACATAGCCTTACTTTTCCAGGCTTACGCACTAACACTATTGGTGACGACCAAGCACTTTCTGACTCCTCAATAACGTCCATTTGCAACATCCGATCTAACTCAGCGTAAATTAGCTTTTCAATTGCAGGTGAAACCGGAAAATGTCGCTGTTTAATGGGGGAAGCGTTATTAACGTCAATTACATGCGAAATAACATTAGTTCTACCTAACCCCTCTTTTGCAAATGACGGAAATGAATTAATAACTGTTTGTAGTTGTTGTCGCTGTAGGTTTGTTAAAGGCTTTTCATCAGAGAGTTCACTTATAGCATTAACAGAACCTCCCGAGCTAAGTCCCTCTATTAAACCATTAGGCAGAAGCTCAAATTGCCTCCAAAAATCAATGCCTAAATACAAGTTTTGCGATAAACTGGGAATTATGTATAACACTATTTCTTTTCTACTACCACGAAATACAATAGGAGTTTTAACAAACCCTACCACCTTCTGCGAACTACCATCTGCAGTTTTAACAGATGAATTAATTTTTCGATAAACGCTATTAGACTCTAAAAATTCTTTAGCCGCCTGTGCACCTAAGCAACTGACTGAGGCTCCAGTATCCAGAAGCCCAAAAATTGACTTTCCAAAAAGTTCTACTTCGGCATATGGTCTAATGTCATTAGGCTTGTCATATATCGTACTAAGTAAACCACTTCGCGTATGTCGAACATTCACCCAGAAATCACGCATACGTTCAGCAGATCGTGTTTGTTTTACACTTGGTGTCGGTTCATTAAATATTTCCGCGCGTTTTGCATTGTACTCTGCTAATCGTACATGAAAAGGTTTTAGATAGGTAGGTTGTTTACAAGATATTGTTTTATTAAAATAAAAATGTGAAGTGTCTGGCAATTGTATACTCTTATGTTTCGAATCTACTGAATGCAATATCTGAGTAATACTTTTATCCGTTTTGCCGGATTTTTCAGTAATAGAAGACTCTGAATTATTAATGGTAATAGCCGGTGAAGTAAGAAAACTGCCCGAAGTGGCAATTTTCGTTTCTGTAAGTTGTAAGTCTGGTTTTAATTTAAAAATCTTCTGGTTATTATCTAGTCCGTGCTGGTTGATTGATTCCGTTTGCGTGCACTGGTCAGTGCACTCGACAATGAGTTTTTTGAATAATTATTACACTGAACACATTTTGGTTTAAAAACATTGGGTAATCCGCAACCATAGCAAAATATTTTCCTATCTTCTAGGCAATCCTGATACCTATGACCAGCTTTATGACAATTCCAACATACTAATGCCACTGCGGCAATATTTTCCTCATCAGGCAATGAACTTATTTCCTCATCTAGCTCACTAATTTGTCTTCTACCCACCGATATAGGTTTTATTGTAGAATGTTTACGTCCTATGTCCTGTAAAAAGAATTCCCTTCGCCGACAAATATCCCGAAGTTCAGCAACTGAGCCCACTTTCAAATTTAAAATTTCATGTTGGATTTCCGGCTGTAAGTTCCTTCTTAAAATCTCAACTAAAATCCTCTCGCTCAATGGTTCAGCTAGCCGATCTGATATTTCAACAATAGCTTCATAGAAAGTGTCAAAACTTTCATTAGGCCTCTGTTTTCTGTCCCTTATCATTTCCCTTAAATCTATATCCGTCCGAGAATCTTTGTACTGCTTACGAAGAGCAGTGCATAATTGTGGCCATTGAATCGACGGTACCGAATAGTGGTAGCGCCAAAACCAGTCATTAGCTTTTGAATCAAAAAGTGTAGAAATATGATCGCAAAGCAAATCAAAATTACCATTTAGTGTTTGGTTGGTAAGAGCCTCAACCCTATAAATAAAGTTGTCTACAGACACACCCCGAAAATCTCCTGAAAATCTAATTTTCCAGTTGTGGATAATATGACCTATTTTATCAGGACGTATGGATGACATATTAGTTCCACTTCCGTTATTAACTTGACGTCCCTGATTAAAATCAGAATTTAATTGTGGTAGCCCTAATAATCTTTCTAAACTCTGTTGTGCCACCGGTGGATTGCCATTAATAGAAGCCTGTCCGTTCCCCTGCTGTGAGCTTCCAGCGCTAATATTAAGCGCTTGGTTAGAAACTTGCATCCGACGAAACCCTGCCTCAATATTTGTCTCGATCAGTCGGGTCATAGTTTGACTTAAAACTGTAAGCATTTCCGCCTGTTGCGCACCAACAGCTGCTGTTACTAGATTCCTTATATGTTCACGCTGATTCTGTGGCGAACTCTCTGAAATGGCCATACGTGGTGGTACTGGTCGACTATTGCCTTCTCCTGGAGAAGCAACTAAGTTCAAAGACCTGTCACCATCAAAATTCATAGCCCTCTGCGACTGAGCCCTAGTAACCATAGGGGGTGGAATGTCCCTATTTCCCTTAGGAGTAGATATAGTAATTCTATTATTACAAACAACACAATTTGGTCTAGTTTTATAACTTTTTTGGTAACATGATTTATGCAAGGGGTGACCACAAGGTGGTTTATATAAATAAAGTGTATCGCTTATAATATGGTTACATATTACACATTGAAGTAACCCCCCACTTGGGTTACCAGGTAGTAATTCCTGAGAATCCTTTGTAGCCATTGCAAAAAAAATATGGATATATAAAAAAAATAATATAGCCAAAAATATAAATAATATTATAACAAAAGAGTTAAAATGCTTAATAAAATGTGTGGTGTCTGAAGAAAATAATCCGTAAGTATTATTATTATTATTATTTCCCAGGACAACCAACTACGCAAAAATATAGTATCCCTTTTACTTCTTCTCCAAGCAAAAACAAATAAATACTTCTTTCCAAATAATTAATTTAATTACAAAATTTTCTTTTTATTAAGTAAAAATATAGTGAATAAAACTAAAGTTTCTCAATAAGTAATTCCACTTTCATTCGCATGCTTGTATTCACTATCCATTGCACGTAGGGCAAGTCCTATATAAATCATAATAAGCTTCAATACAGTCAATATGGAAAAAGTGTTTACAAATCCATAACGCTAAAATCTCTTGGTCATGCCGTATTAATTTATCGCAGATTTTACAAATATGTATAGATAACCGACCTCCCATAATAACTGTGGAGAATAGGAAAAAATTTAAAATACTAACATTAGATAGAAGTTGTGGTTGATGAGAAAAATTCAGTTTGTATATAATCTAGCAATAGTAGAATAATTATTGCCAAAACGATAAAGACTAAATAATTAAAATATACAAATATATTATCTTTGGAAAAAAAATAGTAATAAAAATGAATAAAAATTTATGGATAAAATATTATAAAAATTAAGTTTGATTTTTCGGCATACTGATGTATAGGTTTTGATTTTGAACAAAACTTAAGTCTTCCCCAAAAATAATTTCGGTAACAATCTTCGCAATAGAAAAGAAAAGAAAATAGAAAACAAAGCATCATCCCAGGTCGGTACTTATTTGCTTTTAGACAAAAAGTCTTTCCAATACTGAGAAAAATAAAAAAAAAGTTAAAGAAAAAGAAAGGGGCTTAAACAGAAAAAAGTTTAGCCTAACGGTATGAGTTTAGTATTTACCAAACTGCATCATTTCCGGAAAGGTTGTACTATTCTATGTTCAAGTCAACACATGTACTTGTATGTGTTTGTTAAAAGATTGGTTAACGTCTGCCTTTCATAGCACTGTTACTTCCTAACATTTCACACACATACAAAAATCGGAAACAGGAAACTAAAGTTAACAGAAAAAAAATACTAATAACAAAAAAAACGAGCCTCACACGTTACTTTGAACGAATTCAAAAGATGGTAAAAATTCTAAAATTGATTGTGTGGGCCCCACGTTGGGCGTCAAAAATTTTCAATTTCTCTTACTGTAGCATGTAACGTTTGGAATTATATTTAAAAACAAAAGAGTTGATTTATTTAAAGTAGTAAAAAGTAGTTGTAGCATGCATCTTTTCCTTCCGGCTTCTGTCTCGTCGGCGAATGGGTGAGTTCTTCACTAACTTACTCTTTACAGCCTACCAAACTACAACAAGGGAGAAAATTTTACTGTGCATGCTAATTTATACATAAAATGGACAGGACACGACAAGGATTGCGAAGATGTTAAGTCGATAAAATTTAAGGGGGGGAAAGAAAATAAGTCTGTTGACAGAGTTGTGAAAGGTGTAGTCACAACAAATATACCCCTCCCAGCCATGATCATGTATACGGTAGCAAAGCAAATTTTTCATGATCCCAAATATACTTAACCCATACGATCAGTTGCTTCAAATCAAACAAAAAATGATTTAGTGACTTCCCATGTCAATAATATTTATTAATGAAAATCCCAACCCGAACATAATTTATTTGGGTAGCAAAAAAAAGAAATTCAACAAAAAACAGTAAACTTACTCATTGTAATAAAAAAAAATTTAAAAAGATGGCAATTGAACAATTTAGTAATAAAATAAACCGACGGATGTAAAAATCACAACACTGCTGGAAAAAAAGTTTATATAGGCATCCAGTTCGGTTACCCTTATTAGTTGCTTAAAAAAAATTAGGTAAATTTAGAAAAAAAATTTGTAATGAATTATAACGCTTGCCATACATAACGGAAAAACTTATGTTTATTAGTTTCTAAAAATTCTTTGAATTTCCGTTAAGCAATTGTAAATTAAATCGTATAAAAAAATTTAAATCTTCCTAAAATTCCGATTCATGGCTGTTTGGCATCTGTAGCTCTTCTTCTTATTTTTAGGTTTTTGGGAAAGAAATAAATAACGAGTGAGTGCGGTAACTCTAGGTATCAGCGTTGCCAGCTGGTTACATTTGTTACATTTTATGTAACTTTTTGACCTTCTATGTAACATGTAAAATTTGAACGTATTAGGCCTTATTTTCGTAACTTTTTGTTCTAGTCACAGAACAACCCAAAATACTTGGGAAAGGAGATTCCTTGGACTACTTAAAATGTACTTATATTATTGATTACCTCTAAATTGGGAGTTATTACACATCAAATACAACCTTTTTAAAATCTAGTAGGCAGCTAGTGCTCACTTACTCAGATAATCTTAGAAGATTCATTCATAAGATTAAAACTAATTAAATAAATAAATAAAATCAAGTATAACTAATTTGTGTCATAACGCTCCATTGTGACGGGAATGACCATTTTAAACGCGTTTTAAATGCAATTTTTCATAGGGATTGTAGAAATTTAAAATTTTAAAAATAATCTTTAAACGACGGTACGGGTTTAATTTTTAAACTTGAAATTTAAAGTAATTTATAAAAGCTAAAAATAATTTTTCCCGTTTTAAGCTGCTTTACGTGGAATTGGCCAAATACGTACGATCGAATCAATGCGTTTTTTTGCAAAATAAGGCCCTTATAATTTTTATGTATATTTTAAAAACATTTTACAACTATATGCCGACTTGCAATTTATTTTTTTCTGTAAATTTAACTTAAAAAAAACTTTTTTTCGTAAATGTAACTTTTTAAGAAAAAACGTAACTTCTGGGGTGAAAAAATGTAACTTTTCGTAGCTTTCGCTGGCAACGCTGCTAGGTATCCATTATAAATTATAATTTCTCAAAACGGTTCTCTTCTCTCTTAAGTTTTTTTTTCTTCTTCTTTCTTTCCGCTATGCTGTTAAGGTATATTAAAATAATTATTCACGTTTTCCGTAATATCTTTACCAAAATCAAAGGGATTTTAGACATATTTGCACTTATTTTCATTAATTTTTAATTTCCGACACGACTACACTAATTATTTTTAAATATACGTTTCGGAAAGAAATTTGTATGCAACATTAACTAATGACCTAACATTAAAACGCGCTAACAGCGTTAATAACTGTTACTAACATCAAATAATGTAATTGTTACATTATGTTAATGTTAACTGTTAAGAAGCAGGGAATGTTAATATACTTTCGAATACGGAAGTAAAAAAAATTGTAAATGTAATAATATAAAAAAATAGATAATATAAATAACTTACATTTTATGCCAGAGCTGGAACTCCCTCGATGAAAGATCTTTCAAAGCGAAGTGGCTGACTTATTGATGTTAATGTTTAAAAAGAATTATTTTTATTAGATAAAAGAAATGTTGCGTGTATTTTAAAGAAGAACCCGGACTCACTTTATGTATTTATTTCATATTTCATAAGTTTTTAGCTACGTGCGCAAACTTTTTGCTTTCACTGTATTGTTCTAGGTTTTTATAAAAATTTATACTTTGACGTTTATTTTTTTTCCCGTTTTCTTTAGTTTGTTTTTATACAAATTTTTTTTTATTATATCGCACGCGGTGGTTGTGATTTCTACATTTACACTTTATTTAAATAATTAATAGAAATTTATATAAAGGGCAAACAATAATTTTAAAAACAAATTAAATTTAAAGTAAAAAAAAAAAGAAAACTAGATATATAAACACATTTTTTCCTTTTTGGTTTTTATCGAAATGGTAAGTACAAAACCTAGGTATTTTCTTTTTGTTTTTATAATTTATATATGTTTTTTTTTCCCCCAGGCATTAAGGTAAAACACTTTGGATACGACTTCTTTTTGGTGCTTTTGGGGACTAAAAGTTTATACACCGACTAATTATAAACACTATTTTTATGTCACCTGGTAAAATGGTAAGTGTTACAAAAATTATCTGGCGTGTCTCTGATGTGGTGTTTGGTGCAGCCCCGTTGAAACACAAGTTGGGCTCCTGAATGAACAGCGGTAATTGGGTTAAGCTCCTCGCTCACTTTTGGAGTAGATTAACAACCAACCTGCCTGTAACTAGCAATTTTGGTGAAAAAAATAGGGTTATGATGTGGTGCCGAATGTGTGTATGTATGTAGGTGAGTATGTATGTATGTATGTATCTAAAAATGACTCCACTGCGCTGTATCCACACCTTTTTCCCAAAACTTCCGGCCAAGTTTTCTTTCCAAGCTCGTGCCCTTTTCCTCCAAAGGAAAATTGCACTACTATTTATGAAAATTCTGGAAATAATCCACACCACCATTTTATTAAAAAAAACTATTCCACACTTTTAAACTTACAAACAGCAAAACAGAAAAAAAATTAACACAAACCCCAAGGGTATCGAAATAAAACTTTGTACTTTAATGAAAATTTAGGTTTAAAAAAAAATCATGAAAGCAAATTCTCTAATAATTAACTTGGAACACTTTTAAATCAATTTATCATTTTAATTTGCATAATACTTACATTGAACTCTGCTTATGTTGCAACACTCTAACAAATGTGATAAAATAAAAAACTTGCACTTTTTCTTATTTAAACTATTTAATTTAAATTTTGAATCTCTTCACAGACTAGTGTTGTTGAATGATGATTTGGTTGAAAAAGGAGGATTCTGTACCGGTTTAGCCCTTTTATACCCCCATTTTTCCACATTCCTTGGAAAATTCGTGTTATTACTAACACATACATACACCGATATAAAACATACACGGCCAACTTCACACCAAATACCTGCTACTGCATTACCCTTTTGTTGAATGCCTGACGAAAAGTTAAGTGGTGTTTAGAGTTCGACATGCCACAAATTGCCTAACAAATTTTCACCCCACTAACAGAAATATTTATTTATAAGTATGTATAATAAGTTATTTTCATTTTTGTTTATTATTTATTTATTTATTTATTTATTTATTTATTTATTTATTTATTTATTTATTTATTTATTTATTTATTTATATATTTATTTATTTATTTATTTATTTATTTATTTATTTATTTATTTATTTATTTATTTAATCCGTGTGTGATTTATTTATAAGTAGATAGGTTTTATTTTATATTCATTATTGTTTATTAATTTCATTTGTATTTACATAATATTTAAATTTATATTTCTATTTCTATTTCTATTTCAATTTCAATTTCGATTTCAATTTCAATTTTAATTTTAATTTTAATTTCTATTTCTATTTCTATTTCTATTTCTATTTTTATTTATATTTATATTTATATTTATATTTATATTTATATTTATATTTATATTTATATTTATATTTATATTTATATTTATATTTATATTTATATTTATATTTATATTTATATTTATATTTATATTTATATTTATATTTATATTTATATTTATATTTATATTTATATTTATATTTATATTTATATTTATATTTATATTTATATTTATATTTATATTTATATTTATATTTATATTTATATTTATATTTATATTTATATTTATATTTATATTTATATTTATATTTATATTTATATTTATATTTATATTTATATTTATATTTATATTTATATTTATATTTATATTTATATTTATATTTATATTTATATTTATATTTATATTTATATTTATATTTATATTTATATTTATATTTATATTTATATTTATATTTATATTTATATTTATATTTATATTTATATTTATATTTATATTTATATTTATATTTATATTTATATTTATATTTATATTTATATTTATATTTATATTTATATTTATATTTATATTTATATTTATATTTATATTTATATTTATATTTATATTTATATTTATATTTATATTTATATTTATATTTATATTTATATTTATATTTATATTTATATTTATATTTATATTTATATTTATATTTATATTTATATTTATATTTATATTTATATTTATATTTATATTTATATTTATATTTATATTTATATTTATATTTATATTTATATTTATATTTATATTTATATTTATATTTATATTTATATTTATATTTATATTTATATTTATATTTATATTTATATTTATATTTATATTTATATTTATATTTATATTTATATTTATATTTATTTTATTTTATTAACTTCATTTATATAAAAATTCATTTGTTAAGTTATGTATATTCCTATATAACTAATTTATTCAAATTCAATTATTTGTATAGGAACCTATTTACTTATTCCTCTATTTATTAATTCAATTTTTTTTTTTTTTTATTTGGTTTCCTTAATTATCTTAATGTAATGTAATAATATACTTTTATTATCCCTTTTTTTCCTTCGACTATAAGGAAAGAAAAATAAAATTTAAATATAAACTGATATATAATGTTCTTCATTTCAAAAAAAAAATTTTAAGCTCTAACTCAAGGAAATTTTGTGACTTTTACAAAATTATTTGTAGGTATATAAAGGAAGAAAATGCGGTAAAATAGAAGATTCTAACTTTTACTTTTATATCATTTTCTTGCTACAAGCGCCCCTACATCTCTGCATCAAAATTATTAAACACCAACCATGAGAGTAGCTTATTTGGAAACGCTAAGTACCCAAAGAGGGTATATTTGGTCTTTCGAGCCAGCCAATTTAACCCAAGCTAGCCTAAGTTATCTTCGACTATCGAGAAGTAGTTTTTTTTTCTTAACAGCAGTATCTTGCTGCCATCATTAATTAAAAACTTAGGTTTTCACTTAATCCACACTATCTTTATGGAAGGATTTTAATTCGTAGCCTTATTTGGCCAGCGCTGGACATTTGCATTTAACTTAATTATCCTTCTATATTTTTAATCTTTCCAACTTTCCATATCTTAACCTTGGCTTCTCGTGGATGATCTATAAAGTTTTGGGCTAAAAATGCAGCACAAACTTTGCTTAATCGAATAGTTTTTTGCCACCCTGAAAAAGGCTTAACGGAAATATGTAGTTTTTAAAAATCCTTTTAAGAACAAACACAAACAAAATTAAATTTTTTTTTAAACATAAAAGTTTTAAATTTCTTCATTTGGTTTTATCTTGCACACTTTATTTGACTTTAAGTTATTTTTCCTTTGTATTAAAATTTTTGATTAAACAAACTTTGAGAGGGAAACTATTTATGACTAAGAATGGATCTTAGACTATTATCTTATTATTATGTAACAAACAATTGTATTAAAGAGCATGGCTTGAAAAAATTCCTGCTATTTGCAAAAGTAAAGATGATTCCTAAGCCTGGAAAAGATCCTTCAAGGATGGAGTCTTACAGGGTTATAGCTCTGTTGCCAACTATGTCTAAATTGTTCAAAATATTGCTTAAAAACAAGCTGATCCTGATCTTGAATGGCAATCATTGTATTCCAAATCACCAACTTGGCTTTCGGGGTCAACATATTACCATCGAACAAACCCACAGATTGATTCAAGTTATAAGAAAAGCTTTTGAGAAAAAGAAGTGCTGCTCTGCGCTAGTTATTGATGTCTCTCAAGCCTTTGATAAAGTTTGGCATGAAGGCTTATTGAGCAAGATAAAGCTGAACTTACCGGTGAATATATTTACCCCCTTATTTTCTAAAACGCAACGCCCTAAAACAAAAACAAAATGTATGGAAAAGTTTTTTAAATTTAAGTTTTTTCCATTCAATTGTTTTTGTTCATATGCGTTGCGTTTTACGTAATTAGGCCCTTAAACTTTTGGAGAGTCACATAACTAGCCGATAATTCATGATCAAAAAGGTAAACCACTTAAGTTGTTCTCAAATAATAGCTGTGATTTACACAGCTGATATGCCAACCAATAGTCTTACGCACACGTCTACATTTGCTGATGATACCGCTTTCCTCAGTGATCATAAAAACTCTAAGGAGGCTTCGAGCCAACTGCAGCAACACGTTACCCAGGTAGAAAAATTTGGCAAAATTATGGTGACACTAAAATAAATGAGCCAAAATGCACCCACGCTACTCTTACCTTACGAAAGGAAACGTGCACTCCAATTCTTATTAACAACCAAACTGTGTCTCAAAGAATTGAGACAAAATATCTTGGCATTTACCTAGAACGCCGCCTTACGTGGAAGTCAATTATAGATGCAAAGTTGACACAAATGAAACTTAAAACAGTCCAAATGCACTGGCTAATGGGTAGAAACTCTGTGCTTCATCTGGATTGTAAACTTCTACTCTACAGCTCAATTTTAAAATCAATTTGGTGCTTTGGGAAACAATTATGGGGCACTGCTTCCGCCTCTAACATAGAAAAAATACAACGCCGTCAAAATAAAATCCTAAGAATGATAACTGGTGCTCCTTGGTATATAAAAAACAGCAACATCCACAAGGATCTAGAAGTCCTAAACTATGCGGACAAGTACCTTAATAAACTAGAAATACATCCAAGCCCACTCTCTTGAAACATCTTTTAACATAGTCGACACACTCGTCTAAAAAGTAGGGATACTATTGCGCTTAGATGAAGTACATTAATTCTATTGTGAGAACTTAAGTTTTAGTTTGACACTGCCTGGACTAATATTAGTTACTTAGTTTTAAGATTTGAACACTTATAGTTAGTTCGCCAAAGGGAAAGATTCAATAATAAAAAATATGACAAAAAAAGAAAAGTATTGTAAATAATTTTATACAAAGTAAAAAGGATACGTCCTTGTGTATTCACATATATGTGTAAGATTGTTTGTATTTGTAAATATGGAAGTTGTAGTGAAGTAAATATTCAACACTAGTCCTAAGTAGATATTGTGCAAACAAAAAATTTTAATTAAAAAAAAAATAAAATAAAAGATTTTATTGCAGGGTTTTGCTTTTAAGCAAAAATGATATTTAACACCCCAAGGTTAATTGTTGGAAAAGTTATTATTTTCTTTTTATCTTAAATCTGACATAGATTAATTTTCAAAGGCAAGTTGTACAAAATAAAAATTAAAAATATGGTAAGACAGAATTAAGAATTTATAGGGTTGCAATTTCAACAGAGAAGAAAGTAAATTGAAAACCTAGTGAAAGGCTGAATTCCAAAACGCAGTTAGCTTTGCATTACAAATTTTCAACTTCTTTTCTTATACACTCCTTACAATCTTGACAACGTTTTTTTTACTTTCTTGACATTAATATAGCTGTAAAAACTCAGTTGAAAGTAGAAGATATTATCAAAAACCTCATCTTTTCGGAAAAACCTTGAAATTTCGTGATGCAAAGCAAACTGCTTCTATCCAAATATTTTTTTCCAAAAAATGTAGGCTGTATTGTCAAATTATTTCTTGAAGAACATTTGATATCTATAGCTGCTATAGTTCCTCTGATTTAGCGCATGAAATATTTAATTAAAAATTTGTGAAATTGTAAAGGGAATAGCACTTCCTATGCTCTAATCTGAAATTTTTTGCCCCTAATTAAAGTCTCTATATTTAAAGATTTTACTGATAAAAAAAATTGTCTCAGGGATATTTTTGATTGTCTGATACCAAAATGTTTTCTAAGCAATTTTATTGGGGTTCGGAAATTTAATTTCAACAGACACACAGATGGACAGACCAGCAGGGCTATATTGACTTCCCTATCTATAGAGATCCAGAATATATATAATTTATGGTGTCCAAAGCGAATATTGTGGGAATTCCAAACGGAATGACAAACTGTAATATACCCTTATCACTATGTAAAGGGAGAATATCATAACAGAATAAGAATCTTAAGCATAAATATGAAAAAAGTTCACTACACACTCACGCAAATAACTTTTGCTATAGCATTTCTGTTATTAAATTAGAATTTTTTTATAAAGAGTTTCGTCAAAGCTTATAATTAATTTTAAAACTTCTCTTCGTACTTGTTTAATTTTGTCTCTCAGACTTTTAAAGGCTTCCAGTTTGATCTCCTGATTAAAATAGAATATTTTAACAATTAAGTTTAATATACGTTTTTTTAAGCTTAACTTCTCTTTACATTAATTACTTAAGTTGCAAGTTACGAAAGTGTTAAAAAGTATTTTTTAAGATGATATACTACAAGAAGAAATGTTAGAAACATTTTACTTAAACAATGAAAATTTTAAATGCTTAAATGAAGGTTGTTTAAAACAACTGAGAAAATACATAAGAAAAAAATTAATAAATACGAAAAGAAAATAAAATTGAAAAAGTAAACAGTAAAAAATATTCCTTACTTGTGTTAGGGCGAAAAATTTGTTCCATTTTATGTATAAGAAAAAAAGCGAATCAAAATTTTTTAAAATGCATTTTCCCATATTTACGTTGTGTGCACGGAAATAAATTATTTGAAATGTCTTAAACTTAAATTATCTGAGGTAGTATTTTATATCAATAAGTTGCTATAAGCAAACTTCAAGCCTGTAACAAACAAAATATTTTATTGTTTTTGAGTTTAAAAAGTTATAAGTTTAAACCGTGCACTTACTGAGGCAGTTGACTTTAGTGTTCCCAAGAATTATTTTTCACAAACGAACAAACCTCTTCCCTATTACGTCAACGAATCAGAAACATCAATGACCTAAATAAAATGAAAACTTTAAATAAAAAAATTAGGGAAGAAATTTGAAAATATAGAAATAAAACCTGGGACTACTTGCTATCCACTCTTGATAAAGGATCTCCTCCTTTTTGGAATCTATCCAAAAATATGAGGAAACGATCATGAAATATTCCCTTATTAAAAGAAAATGATTACAATTATACCAACAACCAAGAAAAAGTTGAAATATTGGCTCAAAAATTTGCTTTAAATCATTATATTTCAGCTCATCTTGGAAACTCTGATACCAATCTTCGTGTTCAAGATACCCTTGAAGCCTCTAGGTTATTAAATTCAAGCCCAACCAATGAATTTCAAACAAATATTTTCGAAGTTTCCACCATAGTCAAATCGCTAAATCGCAAAAAATCTCCGGGGCTCGATGGTATTAAAAACCCATGATTAAAAGCACTTCCTAGAAAGGGTTTAAAACTTCTAACAGCCATAATCAAAGCCTGCTTAAAACAATATTACTTTCCATCTGAATTTATAAATCTAAAGTCATCTGCATAAAAACCAAAAAAAAAACCTGACTGTCCCTCTTCTTATCGACCTTTAAAATTTCTATCTTCTTTTAGCAAAATACTTGAAAAAGTTATAAAAAAAACTGGTCAATTTTGTTGCAAATAACAATATCCTACCGCAGGAACGTTTTGGGTTTTGTAGGGAAAATAGTACTACCCATCCAATGATTGTAACAAAGAATATAGTCAGGGAAAATTTTAACAACCGAAAATCTACCGGAATTATTTTGTTGCACGTTAAAGCCGCTTTCGATTCGGTATGGCATAACGGTATAATCTTTAAGATGATAATCTTTGGATTTCCCGTGTATCTCTTATAAAGATAATTTACAGCTTCATTTCCCTACAATCGTTTAAAGTCCATCTTGGCTCGCACTCGTCTGAATCTTTTCCTTTAACAGCAGGATGCCCACAAGGCTCATGCTTATCCCCCAAACTGCATAATCTATATCCTTCCGATTTTCCTCAACTAGACCATTGTACCTTGTCAATTTTTGTAAATGATACACCGTTTCTCTGCTCACGCATGAAAGCTACAGACGTTATACCCAAACTTGAAAGAGCTTTGATTGAGTTACAAAAATATTTCTGTAAATGGAAAATAAGTTTAAATTAAAAAAAAAAGACAGGCAATCTATTTCACAAAAAAGCGTAAAGCATGTTTTTTGCTGCAATGTTTTATTACTTTTAATAATTGCTCGATTCAGTGGGAGCAAACAGTTAAATACCTGGGGTTCATACTAGATACTACAATAAAGTTTAAGGACCATATTGCTTATATTGTTAACAAAGTAAACGTACTGACCCGAATATTATATTCTTTCATTAACAGAAGATCTAGACTCAGCATTAGCAATAAAAGAATAATATTGAAATTAATCTTTCATGCTGTTATGTTTTATGCAGCTCCTGTCTGGTCGACAAGCGCAAACTGTCATATAAGTAAACAACAAATAGCCCAAAATATACTCTTAAAGTTGTTTTATAACCTCCCCCGTCAAAGTCAAAATTGCTGGACTAAACGAGAATTTCTATATTAGATGTCTTAACTCGGAATACGAACATATTAATGAGCTAGCTCAGCGTATATAGTCATGTAGTTAGTAAAGTAATTTTAAGTATAGATTATGGTATATTAAAATAGGTTTTTATAGATTTTCACCTCCATAAACTAATGTCATCATACAAAAAACTTTAAAACATTATTTATAGTTTATCTAAGTAGAAAAAGATCCAAATCTTGAACTTAATTAATTAATAAGAATAAGAATAAATGAAATGTAAATATTATATAATGATAACAAATTGAATTGAATTGAAAAATTATAAGAAATAAATCCTGCTATTTATAGATGTATGTGCTGCAAATATAGTCATGACGAATACAATTATTTTTTGTTAATGTTTGTACAAAAATTAAAAGTTTAAGATGCAATAACTTCCAGCCAAACCGTTTAACTAATAACATTTTCTGAGTCAAGTAGAAATGTATCTCCGTCCGTCTGCGCATTTATGTATTCTTATGTTTATAGTACAGGTCGGGCTTGGTCCTCTATTTTCAAAGGAGGTGAAATTTTATGCTTACCAGGCTGTGCTGGTACTACATTTTTTGAATCATATATTGCTGCTTCGGTAAATGTGGTTTCAGGATGAGACCATTTATGTGTGGGATATGTTTGAAAATGCTGCCAGAACTTTCAAAACATCTTTCAAAAATCGATATTTTTTTAAACACAAAGTGCGTGGACACTTACCAGGACGCACGGATAGGCAGACATCCTTTAACTCATTTAGGAAGTAATTCTTAGTCGATCAGTATAAAAGAAATAATTATATACATTATATAATGGATTATTATTTTTTGCCTTAAAATATTTTGCAAAAACGCATTAAGCTTTTGTCACAAATGAGGTGTTTATAATTAAAGTCTTTTTCTTTTGTTAAATAAAAATATTTGCGTTTGTATTTAAATAAACATTTATTTAACAAGTTTTTAATTAAACGGAATTTAAAAAAGCTTAATAATTGTAGGCAAAGACATTACAGTGATGACACACTGTGATGAGCAAACGCAAAAATAGCATTAAAGTGTATTTGAGTTTGACCTCAAAAGTCATTAGCATTATAATCAAAATTGTTATCAGCCTCAGCATCGTTAGAGCCATCATTACTAGTGTCACTGACATTTGCTGTCGCTGGTAATTTTTAACAGAGAGCAAATAAACAAAAACATACAATTCGAAATTAGAATATAAAAGCAATAACAGATGGTGTGTACTGTGTTGATTTTTTTTTGTAGTCCATAGAAATTTTTTTGTTGGAAAATTATAGAATATAAAAGTTTACCTAATATTGAAATATTGAAATCAATTTCCTGTGACTTTAGTTTCAAGTCAGACTTCCCAGCTCTGATAAAGTGTAGACCCGCTTGTACACGTCTTTCATAGAGTGAGACAACACCTTTTTTTTTGCAACTCGTTAACCCTTGCACGTGTCTTCTAGGAGCTTTAAGTCATTTCCGGCATTTAGCAATTGGACGATTAACAGCCAACATTTTTTCCTAAATAAGTTCTTACTTTGGTTGAAAGAAAATTATAAAAATATATTAAGTTGAAAAGGGCACCACTTGGATAATACCCGTAAAGAAGATAGAGGAAAAAAAATATTCTTGGCTTGTTACGACACGTAAGTAATTAAATATTCGGCCAAGAAAGTGAAACAACTTCCAATTATTTTAGAATATTTTCAATAACGTGCTGCACCGTGAAAAACCTTACGATAGCCCAGCATTTGCCATCTAGGCAAGGGACTATCACTAACGTCCGCTTTTATAAGAGACGACTTCAAAACGATTGCAAACGTTCTCCAAAAAAAAAAAAAAAAAAAAAAAAAAAATTCGCAGTAATTTTATTAAAGCCGTATCAGCCTCATAAATACATATTTTCCTATCGTTAATGTTAGGTTAGGCCTCGTGGTCCCCTAGTGTTTGTTTAGTTTTAGTTAAATTTAGTTAAATTTTCAAGACTTAAAGTATTTAACTCTTGTTTAAATTCTTATAAGCTATACATTAAACCTAAATATATGTAATATTGTAAAATTGTATAGTTTGTCCCCTGACCTATTGTACTTACGATATTTCCCCATTCATATAATTTTTTTTTAATTACTATAACTACAATTAGTTTCTAAAATTTTACTATTATCTTTCCTTGGAATAGCATTTTGTGGTACTACCGTGTAATTCCCTATTATTTTTGTACTTTCCATTATTATATACCTATAAATTACGTTTGTACTGGGTTCTTGCAGTATATGCTGATTGTTTTATATTTAGTATTAAAAAAGTATAAAGAAGTGTATCAAGTGAAAAAGTGTAGTCAGCAAATAAGAAGAAATAATTTAAGGTATATAAGTAGAAATACGAATTTATATATTTTTGTATAAATTATAACGAGTTGAGAAATTAAAAAGCAAAAAAAAAAAAAGAGAAACAAAAAAAAAAAAAAAAATATATAACAAATTAAAGAAAAGAAGAAGCAAAAGAAAGAAGAAAATCTAAATTTAGATCTTAGTATAATTTAGACAAATTGTAATATCTTGATATGTAGTATATATAAAATTCAATTGATACCAAAAACCCCTTACATCGACGGAGGAGAAGGCCTTCAATCCCGGTACGAGAAAGGATAAAGTAACCCCAAGATCATGTGAGTTTTTATAATTTTTTTGCTTTGTTTATATTTTATCTTTAGTTATCGATTCATAATTTTATTTAATTGTTACTTATTTAAATTAATAATGGGGAACTTAATAATGAAGTTACCTAGGTAAAATTTTGTTGTAGTAATTGTCCATTTCAATAATCATACTTTCTTTAAAATATCATTCGCTATTTACTTTTGTTTGTGATATATACCTACGTATGCTTCAGTTACATACATAGGTACATATATAACGAATTTTTCTTTAATCGTTATTTTCATGGAATCTGTTTTTTTTGTTTCTTTTGTTTTGATTATTAATTTAGGTTCAAGTTTTATTTTTCGTTTCACTAAATATATTTAGTTTTGCTATGAATCATACACTTAGCACTCTTGTTACGAAAAGTTTTTTTTCATAACTCATAAAACTGTTATACTGTATACATTTATATAAACAAATTTTGATACATTATTATTTCTAATTAGTAAGATGTTGAAATATGCATTGAACTAAATAAATTTTTATTGGTTCGAAACTATTTAGAAGCTTCGTTGTTCTGATTTCTGCATTGGGTCTTCTATGACAGCTGTGAAGACAAGGTAAGGGCTGGGTCAAGAGCAGACTGAAAATTTGTACTGCTACACAACGTTTACACCAGAGGTCCGTCCGTTCATAATTGTTTTTTTAGCTGTAGTATTATACCTATTCCTTCCTTTTTATGTGTGTACAATTTTTTTTGTTATATCTGGTAAATGGGATCGACTTAACGTGAATAATTTTGAACCGCGACAGACTGAAGCAGCTGGTAGTAACTGAGGTACACACCTTCACGAGAGTCAGATAATTTCATCTTATCCTCCACACACTATTCAAAACCAGGTACATAACAGAATGGCGCCCAACGTGGGGCCCCGATGGATTCGTGGGTCCTATTTTTTTCAACTTATCGTTTTGTGGGTACCGATGACTTTGGATTGCAGAAAGTTTGGTTTACCCTAGACCTTCTGACCAGGTTAAAATTATACCCATTTTTCTTTTCAAAATATACCGCCTTCGGTTAAAACTGTGTGATTTTTTTTTAGATTCGTGAAGAGTTTAAACTGCACCGGTTTAATCTATACCGAATAAGTGACATCTTGGGAATTTTTTTGTATGGAAATTTTACTGGATTCTTTTGAAACTTGATACCTTATATTCAAAGTGGATCTGTATCGTATTAGAAGACTGAGAGTATATATTGGTTTCTTTTGGAAAAAACCCATTTAAATTTCTGGTGATAAATGTTTAAATTAATTTTCAGAACAACATAAAAGTTTCTAATTAGAAGTAGAACCAAACTTAAGACTTAATATTGAATAAAAAGTAAGAAATTTATTGAAACAAAGTACTTAAAAATATTACAAAATTACACAAAGGGAGAAAATTTTTTTTTTATCTAGTTAACCATTGTTAGTTACTTTAATATGTCTCTTCGTCATAGTACTGAAGATGTTAGTATCTGCACGATATGTAGGGAAATGGTTGACGCGGACATTAATTGTCTAAGGACCACTTGTGGTCATAAATTTCATAGAAACTGTTTAATTACATGGCTAAAGAGCAATGCTACCTGTCCTCAGTGCAGGACCTTTTGCAACAGCAAGGATTTTGGTATATCCAAAACGCCTAACAGGGGAGCTCGTACTAGATCTCGAGCCAATATCTCTAGTAATAACATAACAATTCATCCTGTTACAGACAACAATTATAGTCTATCACAAACTGATGGTCGGAATCCAAATCAGACCACATTAGCTAGTACCACAAATGTTATTCCAGCACGGGAGGATAATGAATTAGAGGGGGCCGTGGGTATAGATGACTCCGGAATTCAGAATATAGTTACGCGTATAATAACTGACAGACAAGCTACAATTTTTAACGACATGGAGAATCGGTTAGCTCGCACGCTTGAGGACCGTATTGGATCTGTCTTAACGGATTCATTGAACAGACTGAATTTGAATGCGCCGATTGTAAATCAACAGGGTCATAATAATTCCAACTACGAATGGCCACAGGATATGCCTAGCTTTTCAAATAGCCGACAGAGCCGAAATTTTCCAAATAATTCTGAAGTGAGAAATAGTCACCCTCCAAGTATAGCAAATGCGGGAAAGATAACTAGTTTAATTAGTAACTGGGACGTTAAGTTTGACGGTTCGCCAAAGCTATCGGTAGAGAATTTTATTTACCGAATTGAGACATTAGTTTTAGATACGCTAGGTGGCAACTTTAACGCCTTGTGCGATAATATTCAGTGTTTATTTTTGAATGAAGCCAAAGATTGGTATTGGGGCTTCCGGCGGTCAGTAGAAAGAGTTACATGGCCTAATCTTTGTGAGGCACTTCGAACAAATTTTGAGGAATACCGCTCCGATGCCGAGATCAAGGAGGACATGCGTAGTCGAAAACAAGGCTTAAACGAATCGTTTGGTGATTATAAAAACGCGATATTTAAGATAGCGGAAAATTTGCATACGCCATTGAGGGAAGATGAAATGGTGGAAATTCTTCAACGCGGTCTTAGACCCCGAATACGGCAACAACTTTTGTATGTCCCCATTAGTTCAGTAGCTCAGCTACGAAAACTGTGTATGAAAGGGGAAAATCTTCTTAGCGAGGTATCAAAGATAAATTTGACTGGTCACAATTATAACCAAGGTTCAGGTACACGTAGAGTCGTTAGCGAACTTACAGACGATTTCGAGGTGGTAGATGACATGGAGGCACCTACTGAACTTAAGGTTGAAGAGCTGTCTAAACGAATTAACGATAAAATCACTTGTTGGAATTGTCGTAAAGACGGACATCGCTACTTTGATTGCATGGAAGTAAGATCTATCTTTTGTTATGGCTGTGGATTAGTAGGAGTATACAAACCAACATGCCCAAAATGTAATTCGGGAAACGGAAAGATGAGCGGAGGTGCGAACGGGAGCCTGCGCAAGGATCTGAACATGAACAGCTATTAACCCCCCTAAAGTCACTACATCTAAATAGTTTTTCATCACCTAAAATAAACCTTAAAGAGATTGTACCATACGAAGTTCGCTTAAAATTATATAATGAGAAACGAAGGGAAATATTTGGGCCTAATCAAAAGCCTAGCCGCTCAACTATCAGGCAGAGAGAGTACTGGAACAAAATAAAAGCTGACAATAAACGTGTTAGTGCCCTAATTAGTTCTGAATCTGATAAAGACAATGACTTGAGACCCTATGCGAAAATACAGCTGTTAGGTAAAACCTGTTTGGGACTGTTGGACAGTGGAGCCCAGGTTTCGTGTATTGGGGGTTCGTTAGCTAAAGAAGTTTGTGGAATGGAAAATTTTAGAAGCTATAAAACGTATGTTAAGACTGCTGATTCTCGCCAGCAGATAGTTTATGGTAACTTGGAGACGACTGTGAGTTTCAGGGATAAAGTCGGGCAAGTAAACTTCTACATTGTCCCATCCTTATCTCAGGATATTATCTTGGGAATAGATTTCTGGAAAATTTTCCAAATAGCTCCTAACGTGATTTGTGAGATTGACATTGGTTCGAAATCTGGAGGTGATTATCAAACCGTTGCTTTATCTGAGTTACAAAAGTCCCAACTAACAAGCGTCAGAAACAGTTTTCCGTCTTACGAGAAAGAGGGATTAGGAAAAACGTGGCTTATGGAGCATGTGATTGAGCTGGAACCAAATGTCCGTCCGGTGAAGCAAAGATATTTTCCCATCTCGCCAGCAGTAGAAAAATTAGTTCACGCCGAAATCGATGAAATGCTTAAACTTGGAATAATTGAAGAAGCCCCTAATAGCCCCTGGTCCAGTCCAGTTGTGTTGGTCCGAAAGGCAGACAAAAATCGTCTTTGTTTAGATTCTAGGAAAGTTAATAGTGTAACCATCAAGGATGCTTACCCCTTACCCCATATCGATGGGATTTTGAGTAGAATACCCAAGGCACAATACATTAGCTCTTTAGACCTTCGTCGAGCCTTTTGGCAAATCCCCTTAGCGATGGACTCAAGGGATTATACATGTTTTACGGTACCCAACCGACCACTTTACAGGTACTGTGTAATGCCTTTTGGGTTATGCAATGCCCCCCAGGCACTTTGTAGGTTGATGGATCGGATAATTCCAGCTGATATGAGGGACGAAGTTTTTATTTATCTGGATGACCTTCTGGTCATTTCAGAAACGTTTGAAAAGCATATTTCAATTTTGTCCAAGGTTGCCTTAGCTTTGAAAAACGCTGGCTTAACGATAAACGTTCAAAAGAGTAAATTTTGCATTAGCGAAGTTAGGTATTTGGGTCACATAATTGGCCATGGTACGCTGCAAACCGACCCGGAAAAAATTTCAGCGGTAACGGACTTTCCACCACCAACGTCTGTAAAGCAATTAAGAAGATTTTTAGGTATGGCTGGGTGGTATCGCCGATTTGTGGAGAACTTTGCGTCATTGACGGTGCCACTCACGGAACTTCTTAAAAAAGGAAAAAAATTTATTTGGACACAAGACGCCGATAGAGCATTTGAACTCTTGAAACACAAATTATCTTCCGCGCCTATATTGGTGAGTCCAAATTATTCGAAGCCCTTTGTAATTCAGTGCGATGCGAGTAAGTTGGGAGTCGGAGCCGTGCTTTCCCAACTCAATGACGATAACCAAGAGATGCCAGTAGCATACTTTTCGAAAAAATTAAACAAGGCTCAGTCCAACTATAGCGTCACGGAGCTGGAGTGCTTGGCCGTGATGATGGCTCTTAAAAAATTCAGACCCTATGTAGAAGGCCAGGATTTTACTATCGTCACTGACCACGCCAGCCTTCAGTGGCTCATGAAACAGCCTGACCTCTCTGGCCGTCTTGCTCGTTGGTCCTTAAAGCTCCAAGGCTTCCGTTTTAAAATTGAGCATCGTAGGGGTAGTCAAAATATTGTTCCTGATTGCTTGTCAAGACCAAACGTGGACGAAATATCCGAATTGGAGCTAGTGCCACTTATTGATTTAGAGTCCGTAGAATTTGAGTCGGATACTTATGTTGAGATGCGAAGGAAAATTGAAGAAAACCTAACAAGATTACCCGACTTACGTGTGCTAGAAAATAAGATTTACAAGAGGTGTGATTTTGCAAATGGAAACGAAGATGACGAAATATTTTCATGGAAATTGTGGGTGCCAGAAGGGCTTGTAAACTCTGTTATAGATAATGCACACTCTCCACCAAACAAATGCCATGGAGGAATTCATAAGACCCTAAAAAGATTGCGTCAAAATTTTTATTGGCCCTCCATGACTAAAGACGTCAAGCAATCTATTTCACGTTGCGAAATTTGCTGTCAATCAAAAGCACCTAATGTCCCCTTAAGACCCCCAATGTTGAACAATTTTAACGTAGAACGACCATTTCAAAATATATACCTTGATTTTATAGGACCGTATCCTAGGTCAAAGAGAGGATATATTGGGGCTATTATCTTATTGGATGGCTTCACGAAATTTCCATTTATTAAACCAGTAAGAGCATTTAATACAAAGGTGGTGATCGACTTCTTAAGGGACGAAATCTTACCAATATTTGGAACACCACAAAATATCGTAAGCGATAATGGAAAGCAATTTAAAAGTACCCAGTTTGCTAACTTCTTAAAGGAACGTGGTATTTGTCATCTGCTAACAGCCTTATATAGCCCACAGGCCAATGCAAGCGAAAGGGTCAACCGCTCTATTATTGCTGGAATAAGATCATACATTTCAAAAGATCACACAGAGTGGGACAAACACCTAAATTCTATCGGAGAAGCACTACGTAGCTCGCATCATCAAACGATTGGACATAGTCCATACTATGCACTATTTGGACAACATATGATATCTCATGCAAGCGATTATGCATTACTTAAGGACCTTCATACACTAGACTGTGAAATTTTGGATCGAAACGATAGACTAAAACTGGTTAGAAATGACATTTTAAGGAATATAGACATTGCTTTTGAGAATGCGTCAAAAAGGTACAATTTGAGAAGTCGCCCTATTAAGTTCAATATCGGAGATACCGTTTATCGCAGGAATTTTACAGCCAGCAATGCTGGAAATAATTTTTGCGCTAAGTTTGCACCGAAATTTATACCTTCGATTGTAGTAGGCATCAAGGGTAATAACATATACCACCTGAAAGACAAAGGCACTGGACGAACCGAATTTTACCATGCTAAGGATATCCGCAACAAAGCGGTGTAATTCAACACTTCTCATGTTTGGACGTCTAAGCCGCAAAACATGTTTTGTACTGTGTTGATTTTTTTTTGTAGTCCATAGAAATTTTTTTGTTGGAAAATTATAGAATATAAAAGTTTACCTAATATTGAAATATTGAAATCAATTTCCTGTGACTTTAGTTTCAAGTCAGACTTCCCAGCTCTGATAAAGTGTAGACCCGCTTGTACACGTCTTTCATAGAGTGAGACAACACCTTTTTTTTTGCAACTCGTTAACCCTTGCACGTGTCTTCTAGGAGCTTTAAGTCATTTCCGGCATTTAGCAATTGGACGATTAACAGCCAACATTTTTTCCTAAATAAGTTCTTACTTTGGTTGAAAGAAAATTATAAAAATATATTAAGTTGAAAAGGGCACCACTTGGATAATACCCGTAAAGAAGATAGAGGAAAAAAAATATTCTTGGCTTGTTACGACACGTAAGTAATTAAATATTCGGCCAAGAAAGTGAAACAACTTCCAATTATTTTAGAATATTTTCAATAACGTGCTGCACCGTGAAAAACCTTACGATAGCCCAGCATTTGCCATCTAGGCAAGGGACTATCACTAACGTCCGCTTTTATAAGAGACGACTTCAAAACGATTGCAAACGTTCTCCAAAAAAAAAAAAAAAAAAAAAAAAAAAAATTCGCAGTAATTTTATTAAAGCCGTATCAGCCTCATAAATACATATTTTCCTATCGTTAATGTTAGGTTAGGCCTCGTGGTCCCCTAGTGTTTGTTTAGTTTTAGTTAAATTTAGTTAAATTTTCAAGACTTAAAGTATTTAACTCTTGTTTAAATTCTTATAAGCTATACATTAAACCTAAATATATGTAATATTGTAAAATTGTATAGTTTGTCCCCTGACCTATTGTACTTACGATATTTCCCCATTCATATAATTTTTTTTTAATTACTATAACTACAATTAGTTTCTAAAATTTTACTATTATCTTTCCTTGGAATAGCATTTTGTGGTACTACCGTGTAATTCCCTATTATTTTTGTACTTTCCATTATTATATACCTATAAATTACGTTTGTACTGGGTTCTTGCAGTATATGCTGATTGTTTTATATTTAGTATTAAAAAAGTATAAAGAAGTGTATCAAGTGAAAAAGTGTAGTCAGCAAATAAGAAGAAATAATTTAAGGTATATAAGTAGAAATACGAATTTATATATTTTTGTATAAATTATAACGAGTTGAGAAATTAAAAAGCAAAAAAAAAAAAAGAGAAACAAAAAAAAAAAAAAAAATATATAACAAATTAAAGAAAAGAAGAAGCAAAAGAAAGAAGAAAATCTAAATTTAGATCTTAGTATAATTTAGACAAATTGTAATATCTTGATATGTAGTATATATAAAATTCAATTGATACCAAAAACCCCTTACATCGACGGAGGAGAAGGCCTTCAATCCCGGTACGAGAAAGGATAAAGTAACCCCAAGATCATGTGAGTTTTTATAATTTTTTTGCTTTGTTTATATTTTATCTTTAGTTATCGATTCATAATTTTATTTAATTGTTACTTATTTAAATTAATAATGGGGAACTTAATAATGAAGTTACCTAGGTAAAATTTTGTTGTAGTAATTGTCCATTTCAATAATCATACTTTCTTTAAAATATCATTCGCTATTTACTTTTGTTTGTGATATATACCTACGTATGCTTCAGTTACATACATAGGTACATATATAACGAATTTTTCTTTAATCGTTATTTTCATGGAATCTGTTTTTTTTGTTTCTTTTGTTTTGATTATTAATTTAGGTTCAAGTTTTATTTTTCGTTTCACTAAATATATTTAGTTTTGCTATGAATCATACACTTAGCACTCTTGTTACGAAAAGTTTTTTTTCATAACTCATAAAACTGTTATACTGTATACATTTATATAAACAAATTTTGATACATTATTATTTCTAATTAGTAAGATGTTGAAATATGCATTGAACTAAATAAATTTTTATTGGTTCGAAACTATTTAGAAGCTTCGTTGTTCTGATTTCTGCATTGGGTCTTCTATGACAGCTGTGAAGACAAGGTAAGGGCTGGGTCAAGAGCAGACTGAAAATTTGTACTGCTACACAACGTTTACACCAGAGGTCCGTCCGTTCATAATTGTTTTTTTTGCTGTAGTATTATACCTATTCCTTCCTTTTTATGTGTGTACAATTTTTTTTGTTATATCTGGTAAATGGGATCGACTTAACGTGAATAATTTTGAACCGCGACAGACTGAAGCAGCTGGTAGTAACTGAGGTACACACCTTCACGAGAGTCAGATAATTTCATCTTATCCTCCACACACTATTCAAAACCAGGTACATAACAGGTGAGCAATTACTATCAAATATTAAACAAAAATACAAAATTTGTTGAATTCCAAAAAATTTTTAAGCGTTTGATGGTGCATTTGATGATTGTCACTTTTTGACATGATTTTTTTAAAAACGTTCTTAGTAAAAAGCTTTAATTAAATATATTTTTTGTGGCTCAAAATCAAGCCGCTTTAAAGGCACTGAATGCACCAAACAGGAAGAAATAAATTTAAGTTTAAATGATTCTGTAGTTAATTAATGTAGGAAAGTGTTGGTACCCATACTCCTCACAGTTAAGTAAAAGTTATTTGGAAAATTTGCTTACACTTTCTTTTTCTAAGCTAGTTCAAGAAACTGAACGATGTTTTTTTAACAATATTTAGACACAGACCTCCTCAAGCCCTGCATTGCAAGCATAAATGGATTAGTAAAATAGTCAGTTTTTGCAATAATTGTGGGTAAATAAAAAGTTAGGCTTAATGCTTTAAAAGGTCTTTTCCCATTTTACAAAGTGTTTCCAGAAACTTAAGTAAATTTTCTTAAAGCTTACCTGGGGGCAAATAACGGCATTCAATTCAAATCAAAATTTAAAAATTCTTATTAGAATTCCTATATTTAAAACATTGACAACTCGATCGATCTAGTAGAATTTTGAATTGAGCCGAAAACCATAATTTGCTCCCTGGTAAATTACATTTGTACGTAAATATACAGAAAAATCTATTTTGTTTTTTCTGCATGCCTGATCTTAACCCTTGTTTCTATCTTTATTGTGAAGAGGGCATTTAAAAATATGCGTTTGTGGGTGCGTATGAAAAACAAATAATATTTGACTGTCACCAAATTGCTTATTAACATTTATAATTGCATGACAATAATTAAGTTGATTTTCCATTTAATTTCTGTATATACAAATGAGCTACATTTATATTTTTTTCTAAATTTTACAATTATTCATTATTGTTAGTGTCCAAACTCATCGTTGGACACATAAATATGTAGCTATTTTTTTTGTATATACAAGCTGTTACATGAATTAAACATAAACTTTACCCATGAATTGTCATATATATATAAATCAGTAAGTTACACATATTGTTGAATTGTACCTTAATACAAATGAATTTCACTTAAATTATAATACTTACCTCATAATAATTAAATTATATTACTTATCTTATAATACTTACCTGTTTATACTTACCTTATATTAATTAAATTATAAACTTACCTTAAAACCCTACAATACTTACCTTTAATGTAACGTTGCCCACACTGGCTAACTTTCCAATCGGTTTGAAAGTTTCGTAGAAAACCGAAGGTTTGGTTCTGCAAGAAACTCTAAGATACTTACTTCCGTTTTATCACTGGTGCTCGCAACGTCGTCTTTGCTCTATACTCTAAGGTAAAATAATAAATAACCCTGAAATTGAAAAGAAACCCTAACCCTCTTTTTATTTCTTTTTTCTTTTCACCCAACTCAAAAATTATATTTACGGACGAGTAAATATAATTTCTATAAGCACCTGTAGTTAGCCACCCAATATCTCTCCCAACAGTTTGGCTAACTACAATTGCTTATTTATTGTTTTTTGTGTTCCCCAAACACAGAAAAATACATGGTCCTTTTGCAGTCGTAAAAAATTCATGGTCACCTTTGGTAAACTGCGCTCACCACAACCATCAACTTAAAACAAACTAAAAACACACAAATGGAAGGAGAAACCTTGTTTAGTAGGTAATGTCGGGATTTAGATGCATGTAATTCGACAAGAAAGCACGTAATTATTAAAAAGTAAAAATAAATTATATGTATGTATGTATGTTTATAAATTTGTGCAAGAATTTATACAAACAAGTAAAAAAGAGTGTAAAATAAAAAAGCGGGAAATTGTGCACAGTGAAAATAAAACAAGAAGGTACAGTTTAAATACCTACATACATATGAAGAATTGTTAAAATTTTTATAAAGTGGTCAAAAAAGGAAAAAGAAAGTATATAAGAAAATACAAAAGAAAAATTAAATTAAAAAGCAAAATTAATATAAATACATATTTGCTGAATATACCTACATATGTAAGTACGTGTGTAAAACCAAGTGCATATGCCCCAGTTCTAAATAAGTATATAAAAATAAGGCATACAGAAAAAAAGTACCGCTAATAGTTAGCAAAAGTTAAATACCTTACAAGAAAGTGATAAATACATACATACATACATACATCCATACATTCTTGGTATATATGTACACAATTTTGGGTTCACAACAAAAGTCATAGACATACATGAAATTACACGGAATGAAACAAACCTACAGGTATTTGAAGATTTAAGCTTTAACATAAATTTAATAAAATATATGAATATATATGTATATATATACTTACCATCTCATACTCTTCTCATCTCTTACATACTCACTTAAGAGATAATTACAATTCCCATACATACAGTCCACTAAAGAAAAAAAAAGAAGAATAGGTGAATTTAAACAAAATAAAAAATTTACCTGTTCTCTTAAATATTTCAACCCTTATTTACTAATATAATCAGTGTTGCCAGGAAGTTATTTTGATTGCTCAGCTGCAGTGTTTTTTAAATAACGTTTAGTTGCGCAATAAAAGTGGGTTTCACGGGATTTTAAACAGTTGCTCAGAATATTTTTTATGTAAATTAAGTAGAAATTCTACTTAAAATAACTAGATACTCATTTTAAAACCCTACAACAATATATATATAATTCAGTTACCCGAAAAGTTTATTTAAATTACAACCAGAAAAGGAAAGTAGGAATTAACTTGCAACTTAAAGTTAATTAGATTTTGTGAGGTTATTTGAAGTAGCAAAATTAAAACGGAAAAATTTTTAACATTCGAATTTTTCTACAAAAGAAAAAGGAAAAATATTTCACAAAAAGAAAACGGAAAAAATCACTTATAAAGCCTTGTGTAAATTTGTAGTAGTCTAAAGTCGGTTTACTACAAGATAAGTGACAAAATTAACTCTCGCATATAAATTGGTTCGGAAAGTTCTTAAATTTCTACAAAATCACTACTGCTTTTAACAGTAAAATTGTAGAGAAATTAAAGCTGATACTAAGAAACATATCAATTTGGAACCTAACGTAGGTAGAGTGTTACACGAAACACGGCAACACTGATAATACCCACTCACTAACAAAACAAAGTTAATTTCTTTATATACATTTAAATAAAGGAAATAAGCCAGGGACGGAAAGTCCAATATATTTTGATTGTTGAAAAATATGAAATAAAGAGGTTTGACCAAAGTAAATTTTTATCTATTACTAATTTCTCAATTAATACACTCAAACGTTTCTCTAAAATTCTGCTTTGGCTAATCACTAAAATTTTGAAAAGCCGTATTATCCCTTTTGGCCTAATTTTGTTAAGATTTTAACTGTAATAAAATAAATTTTAGAGGAATACAAAAATTAGATTAAATTCCTTGAAATTAATTTCCGGAAATTAAAGGTTGATAACCGCACATTGAAAGAAAGGTAAAACTACAACGCTCCATACCTGAATACATAGTTTCAATTCGGGCTTACCGGCAGTGTTTTTTTTATAACACAATATTTCAATATTTCTATGAAACTTTTGTAGTTCAGCTTACATAAGATTCACAACTACTGCGTTGCGTATTGCATATTTCTTTGGCCTTGATATTTTATTGATTCTTTGACATCAAGTGTCACATTCGGCATCCTTTATACGGTTAGCACACCCAGTCCCCAAAAGACTCAGTAAATTTAAACTCTTTTGAAATTTGTTACTGCAGATATGGCTACTACCTCTAAAGCTGAACCTTGCCCCCCAATCAAAGAACGATTTGTGTTCGATTGTGAATATTTGCTTCAGTTTTGTGAGAAATTCAATACCACTCACGTCGAAGATCACACTGAATCAGTTCTTGAAGTCAAAATGAAAGATTTAGATTCAAGATGGGCCAAAGCTGAATCCTCCTATGAAAAAGTTATGCTGGCTCAGACGGAAACCGTGAAACCTGAATTCAAAGAGGAGGCAAAGGCAAATTTCGATGCATGCGTAGAAGCTTACTACCATTGCACCTCGCAAATGCTTGAACTAATGAAAACATTTAGGCTAGAATCGTCCAATATACAACCCTTTAATGCATCAACGCGCAACTCATTACCCCAACAGGCTATGGCCCAGAACTTTGCACAAAATAATTTTGATGATTGCATTAAGCTTCCGCCGTGTGATACGGAAATATTCACCGGTAGTTATGAACAATGGCCCTCATTCCGTGACATGTTCACGGCAGTATATATTAATCATGCGAAACTTTCCCCAGTCACAAAGCTTTATCACCTAAGAAGCAAAACGAGAGGAGAAGCAGGTGATATTGTAAAACGTTACCCATTGTCTCATGACAATTTTGACCTAGCCTGGAACGCTCTGAAAACAAGATACGAGAACAAACGGGTCCTAGTGGATACTCAGATAAAGATACTCTTCGATATTCAGGCGGCCCAGAATGAGGATAGTGAATCAATACGGAAGATTCAATCAACCGTTAATGATTGCTTGGCGACTCTTAAGACACTAGGTGTAGACGTGGAAAGCTGGGACCCAATTTTAATTAGATTAATCTCAACAAAACTGCCAAATTTAACCTTGTCACTGTGGGAACAATCGCTTACATCCCCTCGCGATCTTCCGAAGTGGTCCCAAATGTCACAATTTCTGATAAGTAGATATGAGGCCGTAGAACGGCTTACGAGTATAAGAAACACGAAGGATTCTTTCAGGCTATCAAATTCATTTAACAAGCAATCTAGCGTGCAAACATATGCTTCTCATGAGAGCGTAAGCTTTCCAAATTGTAAACTCTGCAGCGAGAATCACTCGCTGAGAAAATGTCCCAAATTTAAAAATTTTAGTGTGCAACAAAGAGTAGACTACGTTTTTAGAAACAAATTTTGCAATAATTGTTTAGCCTCGTCCCATCTCAAAGCAAACTGCAGCAGTGAACACAAATGCCTTTATTGCAGGAAATCTCACCACACGTTACTGCATATGAGGCAAAACCCCGTTGGTACAGCGCAAACCCCTGACAGTTCTCGACCTAATGAAATTTCTAATAGTCGCAGAAAATTTACTAACACCCCGTTAGCAACAGTGCCCAAAACGATTATAAACGACGTCCAGGATGAGCTTCCCCATACCTCAAAACAAGTTCAATCTAACTATTCTACTAGTAGTGAGAATATATTGTTGCGTACGGCAATAATCCAGATTGAGCACAGGGGTGAACTATTCACAGTTAAGGCCCTAATTGATCCTGGTTCTCAAAGAACGTTTTTAACTGAGAGAGTGCGAAATCGCCTCCAGCTTCCCTATGAAAATTCTCGATTTGAAATTGTTGGCATCGGTGGGCAAAAACAATGTGCTAACAAAGAATGTGAATTTGTTTTGTATGCTAAAAGGCATGATTTACGCATTCCCGTAAAAGCCATTGTGTTGCCTAAAGTTGCGAAACAGCTTCCGGCTCACAGTTTCGATGTGACAATTACAAAGGAACTCGCAGAGTTGGATCTGGCAGATCCGACTTTTAATAAGGCCTCCCAAATAGATCTGATTCTGGGAAATGATTATGAACACTTTCTTAATATTGAGGGCATGAAAAAGAATATATGTGGTCAAACTTCAGCGTACAACACGATTTTCGGCTGGGTTTTAAGTGGGCCCATAAAGACTCAAAATGTTCAGGCTTTTACGACCTCGGTGTTTACATCTGAGACACCCGCTCTTGACAATATGTTGAGGAAGTTTTGGGAGCAGGAGGAAATTCCTGTAGGCCGCCCAAAATCAGCTGAGGAGGAATTTTGTGAAGAGTTATATACCCGAACGACCATAAGAAATGAAAACGGCAGGTACGTTGTTAGGCTACCATTTAAGGAGGAATTTCCTGAGAAAATATATCTCGGCACATCACGGTTCACAGCTCTAGCTCAATACTCTAGCATGGAGAGGACCCTGGCCAAAAATCCGGAGCTTCAGGCTCAGTATAGGGAAGTTTTAGAAGAATATTTGACTCTTGATCATATGGAAGAAGTCCCATCGAAGGAGATAAGTTCTCAGGGAAAATTCAGCTCTTTTTATTTGCCACACCATGCAGTTGTTCGCCCGGAACATAAGACAACAAAAGTAAGGGTGGTTTTTAATGCTTCAAGGAAAACAAAGTCGAATTACTCACTCAATGATGTTCTACATACAGGCCCAACTCTACAAAATGATTTGATGTCGATAATTCTCAATTGGAGAAAATATCAATATGTTTTCAGTGGGGATATACAGAAAATGTATCGCCAGATATTGGTGCACCCATCTGATAGGTCTTTTCAACGCATTTTATATCAACCTGAATCTAATGGCCCCACAAAAGATTATGAACTGAAGACCGTAACTTTTGGAGTCAATTGTGCTCCATACCTTGCGATTCGGACCCTACTACAACTCGCTTCCGATTCCGAATCCGGGTTCCCTAAAGCAGCAGACATTTTACGTACCCAAACTTATGTAGATGACATACTGACTGGAGGCTATTCGATAGAAGAGACCCTTACTTCCCAAACTCAGCTTATTGAAACGTTAAAATCAGCAGGGTTCCCTTTGAAGAAAATAACGGCAAACGATCAGAAACTTCTCGAACATCTTCCAAAAGAAGATCTTTATGATTCAGATTTTCTTCGCTTTCACGAAACAAGTTTAACAAAAACGCTAGGTATTCGGTGGAATGCACTCACGGACGCGTTTACTTATAAAGTTTCCCCGATTGATCAATCCAAGAGGGTTACAAAGCGTCAGATCCTTTCGTCCGTTGCCAAGCTGTTTGATCCCGCTGGTTGGCTCGCTCCCGTAATCATTAGGGCAAAAATGATAATGCAACAGCTTTGGTTAGAGGGTCTGGGCTGGGACGAGGAGGTTTCGGCTGAATCTCGTTATAACTGGAATAATCTCGTACAGGATCTTTCGCACATAGAAAAGATCACAATTACTCGGTGGGTACAATATGTTCCGTCGGACAGTATTCAAATTCATGGGTTTTCAGATGCTTCCAAGGCGGCGTATTGCGCCACTCTATATATTCAATGTCGAAACGGAAACAACAATACATTCACGAATCTACTGGTAGCAAAAAGTAAAGTCGCCCCTATACAGACAATATGTCTCCCAAGGTTGGAACTTAATGGCGCAGTGTTACTTGCGAATTTAGTAAAATATGTCATAACATCCTTGAATCTCAACATTGAAAAGATTCATTTGTGGACTGATTCGACAATCGTTCTTGGATGGCTATCGAAACACCCTTCGTCGTGGGAAACGTATGTTGCCAATCGAATCAGTCAAATTCACAGCTTAGTCCCACACGCAACATGGAGACACGTTTCGACTCATGACAACCCAGCAGATCTTGGAACCCGTGGCTGTAGGCCTCAAGATCTTGTTAGCAACTCCCTTTGGTGGCATGGACCACCATGGCTGCACAGACCTCCGACAGATTGGCCCAAAAGGAGTAATCTGAACCCTACAGAGACTCCTATTAATGAAGTACAGACATTGCATGCAGAAGTTGAGGGAAATGAACTTATAAATAGGTTTTCGTCATATACTCGAGCCCTTCGGGTAATGTGTTACGTTTTTAGATTTCTGGGCAAATGTAGGAAAACCTCAAAGCCAAATATAGAATACCCGGCTAGTGAAAGCTTAACGCAGAAAGAAATGACGTATGCAAAGTGGCAACTTATCACCATAGCTCAAAAAACATTTTATCACGAGGAGTATCAAATGTTACTAGAGTCACAACCTCTACCCAATAAGAGTCCTTTGAGAAGCTTGAACCCATTTCTGGACTCCAACTCAATTTTGCGAGTAAATGGCCGATTAACCCAATCGTCTCTGCCATATAATGAGCGATACCCGGTGATAGTGCCTGGCAACTCCCGATTTTGCCAATTGTACCTTACTCATCTGCATCATTTTTTGGCTCATGCCGAATGTTCTCAAATGTGCAGAATGGTGCAATCTGAATTTTATATTGCTCGACTTAAACCCGGAATAAAGAAGATAATACGCCACTGCAAAACTTGTATAGTTCATAAACAACAACCCTGTTCACAAATTATGGCCCCTTTACCCCCCGACAGATGTAATTTGTCTTTACCGTTTCAAATAACTGGGATTGACTTCGCAGGACCCTTCGATTTGAAGTCCTCGCCCTTACGAAAATCGCCCACTATAAAAGGATATGTCAGCGTTTTCGTGTGCTTCAGTACCAAGGCCATCCACTTGGAGGCATGTTCGGACTTATCCTCAGCGGCCTTTCAGGCTGCGTTCGCCCGTTTCGTTGGGAGGCGGGGGCTCCCCCAAAGGGTTATATCTGACAATGGCCGAAACTTTGTAGGAGCCAGCCGGGAGCTCGAGCGTGAATTTACTGCATTTGTGCAAAGCTCAGCACAGGATGTATCCCAGAAGTATTTAACTCACGGGTTCGAATGGAAGTTTATTCCACCCCACGCACCACATATGGGCGGCTTATGGGAAGCCGCTGTAAAAAGTTTCAAGTTTCATTTTAGGCGAGTCGCAGGATCCCAGAAGTTTACTTTCGAGGAAATTTGTACTGTCTTAGCGCGAATTGAAGGTGTTCTCAATTCTCGACCTATCTCTGCGCAATCTGAAGACCCTTCGGACATAACCGCACTTACTCCTGGGCATTTCCTGCGCGGAGCCCCCCTTATGGCTTTCCCAGAACAAGGCTTTCATGACATGGCTGTGGTAAATCGATGGGAAAAACTAAAGGCCATTCACCACCAGCTTTCGATTCGGTGGAAGGAAGACTACCTTAAGTCTCTGCACAAGCGTTACAAGTGGCGGAACTCCGCTCCCAATATTCAAGTAGGGGATCTTGTAGTTGTTATGGATGACCTACTGCCACCTCACGAGTGGCGGTTGGGAAGAATTCAGAGGGTATATCCGGGGAGTGATGCAAATGTACGCGTCGCAGACGTACGGGTGTCCTCGGGGGTGATCACTAGACCTATTGCAAAACTGTGCTACCTTCCATTACTTGATGATAGGTCCCCTTGATTTATACAATTTACGTGCATGTTACGCTAACCGCTCCTTCACGCGAGTTGGTATATTTGAAGTTAATTTGAAATATCTACATATACCTATAAATCTGTTCAAATTTTAACCCAAGCTTCCCAAGCTCTTTACTTTACTAACGATATCCTTTTGTTTACACTTTTTTACTGTGTCTCTAGGTCCAAACAAAACAACAAGCAGGACAGCTCCAGTCGCCATCGTAAGCCACTACTGAATCGTTATCGGAAGTCTGACCTATTCACGTGCCTGCTGTGCAAAAGGCACCATCCTTTACGGTTTTGCAGGAAGTTCCTTGATATGGGCCCAAATAAAAGAAAGTTAATGGTGGAAAAATACCAGTACTGTTCAAACTGTTTGGCACGAAGTCATACTATACGGTCGTGCACCTCGATGGACACGTGCAAGAAATGCGACTCGTTGCACCATACCCTACTTCACCCAAACCGGGTTAACCTTTATACCAGCAACCAGCATCGTCACCGCCATCAATCGTCAACTACCAAACATCGAAGACAGCAATCAGAGCAGCCTAGGTCTAGTAAACCAGTACCTCTACCAAGACGTCAAAAATCTAGACGCCCAAGCCCAGCACCACAGCATCACCAAGATGGTTCTGCAACCACACCGAACGCCAAAATCCTCGCCGAAGCCATTAAGTCTTTGGCTCAGGTACTTTGTGGCACCGATAAGACGGCAGCTGTTGCCTGAGGCCAAGGCCGGCGGCATGTCCAAACTCATCGTTGGACACATAAATATGTAGCTATTTTTTTTGTATATACAAGCTGTTACATGAATTAAACATAAACTTTACCCATGAATTGTCATATATATATAAATCAGTAAGTTACACATATTGTTGAATTGTACCTTAATACAAATGAATTTCACTTAAATTATAATACTTACCTCATAATAATTAAATTATATTACTTATCTTATAATACTTACCTGTTTATACTTACCTTATATTAATTAAATTATAAACTTACCTTAAAACCCTACAATACTTACCTTTAATGTAACGTTGCCCACACTGGCTAACTTTCCAATCGGTTTGAAAGTTTCGTAGAAAACCGAAGGTTTGGTTCTGCAAGAAACTCTAAGATACTTACTTCCGTTTTATCACTGGTGCTCGCAACGTCGTCTTTGCTCTATACTCTAAGGTAAAATAATAAATAACCCTGAAATTGAAAAGAAACCCTAACCCTCTTTTTATTTCTTTTTTCTTTTCACCCAACTCAAAAATTATATTTACGGACGAGTAAATATAATTTCTATAAGCACCTGTAGTTAGCCACCCAATATCTCTCCCAACAGTTTGGCTAACTACAATTGCTTATTTATTGTTTTTTGTGTTCCCCAAACACAGAAAAATACAGTTAGATATATTTACATTTAATCCGTCTAATTCCTTCATCCCTACTAATATTACTAATGGCGGGTAAAATAAATTTGCGTCATATGTGCAAGCTATATATGTTGATTTTAAAAATATTGATTGTTATAATAATTTAGCTATTGTGTTACTGGGTAAATATCAAACAGAGTATATACATAAATATAGACATTTTTGTACATCCATATGCAAGCCTTTAGTTTGTTCTGTGGCTTTGTACCAATAAAGCTAAAAATACTAAAAAAACACAAAAGAAATTGTTAAATGCATACGTAAATTAAGCAAATAACGGAAAAAGCTTGGATTTCACAATTTTATATCGCAAGCTTAAAGAAGCAATTAATAATAAATGTAGTTATTTTATTTTTTGTTTTATTTTTTTTAATTACGAAGTAAAATGAATTAAAAAAAACTAAATCTACTCATGCCTTTGTTTTATGTTTCCGTTAGTTTTAATAATGCATAATTAAATTTGGCAAAAATTAAATAATTATACTTTATTATCAATTAGAAGAATTAGGATGTATAAGTGTGCTTAAGAGCACTTATGCGTATACTCGTTATGCATAATTAATTAATATTACTCATACGCCAACATGTAAAACGTGAAGAAAAATATTAACAAAACGAATTGCAGAGAATTTTCAAATGTATTTATTTTAGCAGTATTTAAGCCATTAATGTGCCTTTTTACATCGATGCCTTAATATTAAAAGGGAGTAAATTGAACTTTTCTTTACTTAATTTTTTATATGAAAAAAATATTTTAATAAAATTCTAAATAAAAAACTAATTTTAAATAAAATTACATATTTAATAAAAAAAATATATTAATAAAAAAAATGTGATAAATTTGATATTTGTTTGCCAGAAGAATCAACAACCTTTTTTTTTTTTTAAATCGAGTGAATCCCTTTCTATGGGTGCCCCGGTAGATCAGTGGTAAGTGCACGAGTCTACCAGTCTGGGGGTTGTGGGTTCGATTCCCACCAGAGACCCTGGTAAGTCTGCTTCATTTTTCTGTTCTTTCTTTCTTTCTTTCTCTAAGTTTCGACTTTCTTTTCATCTCAACCTATTCTATCTGCCTCTCCAGGTAACACAAAGGGACCGAATTAAGCGGACCAAGTGAGCTGTATCCTTTCCTTCAACCTAACCTAACCTTCTATGGTAAGCCATCGATATTTATAAATGCACACACTATACATATATGCTGACTTGGGTTTATAACAAATTTAAACCATTATTAATTTATCAATGTTTCTATATGAAAAAATTTTTGATATTAAAATTTTCTTCTTTAAAGCCTTTACACCGAAATGTAATCCTTATGCGAATTTCTAACAAAAACTAAAATTCTATGAAATTTTTACCTCTGATTTTTTAATGCTTTAAGCTTGGTTCATTGGATTTTAAAGAGCCTTTTTTATATATCTTAAAATTACAGTGTAGGGCTCACATTAATATGTTTACAAGTTTTATAAAGAAGATTAAACATTTAAAAGCTTACAAATATATATAACAAACATACATATGAAACAAATATGAATAAAAATTTTAAACGATTCTTCCATAGATGCTTTTTTTATTAATTTATTTGAAACTTGGTTTATTCGAAAGATAGCTAAAGATTATGCCAGACTTTAATATATGTATGACTTCTGGAATATGACAACTGGCTGGCTCGGACGAAGTCTAATCTTTCCAATATTTTATGAGTTTTTTTAGCATTTGTGGCTGAATATCGGCAGTAACTCGGCGAATTTGTTCTCCAAGTGGTCAATCGTTTGGAATTGATTTGTGTAGACTAGCGACTTTATATGTCACTACAGAAGATAGTCTAGTGGCATTAAATTGCAAGATCTAAGAGGCCAACTCCCAAGGCGAAACGTGAAACTATACGGTTATTTTACGTTTCGTTTCATAAATAATTTGTGGCATGAGCTACACAACGCTCTGTAGAAGCAACGATTTCTTCTTCTTTTTTGTACTGTACGACGTCTTTTTGGATGCTCATAATCATTAAAAGTAATGCAAAAAAGTTCCTTGGTTAATCGACTTAACTGCTCTGATGGACGATTATGCCGACCGTCAAATAAACGTAATATGCTATAAGTATGTTGAACAGATTAAAAATAAATTTGAACTATTAGGAAGCCTTGTAAGGGCATCTACCTATTTATGTTTAAATGCTTGATCAGAATGGCCGCCAATTAAAAATGTGTTGCCAACCTGATGTTTTGTACCTTAATGAAAACACCAATTATATGGTCAGCTTTTGTTTGCATTTTTTTGTAATAAGCAAAATTCGGTTTCAGTACTTATACTTCAAGAAACTTGTTTTTTGTTTGATACCAATCAAGACCTAAGGCATAAACTTTTACACTATCGTCGATGTTTATACTTTTGTATATTTACTAGCACGTTTATCTATATCTTAAAGGATAAGTCTCTGTCATACCCTGAATAAATTTTCGTCTCAGAAAAGTTACTTAAATGTAACACAATTAAATTAAAGTTTATTGAATGGATGTTACTACTATTTCTTTTCTTCCCAGAGACTGTTTTAGATAAAAAAAAGTCCACCTGTTAAAAATTGGGATATTGTATAAATTGATTTTTTAATTGGAATAGAAAGCTGCAATTGAGAGAAAGAAAACAAAACAAAAAACTTTGCAAAGTTTAATTTCAATTAATAATAAAGTCAATTATTTAATCTACATACAGCTGGGAGCAAAACTAAGTAACTGAGTACATTTTTGTGCTTCTTAAACCTAATACTGAATAACTCTGGACACAAGAAAAATCAATTAAGCCATGACTATCAAACTTTAGCAAAAAAGCATAAGAAGTCAAGTCGGTATTACTCTACGCTGTTACATTGTTTTAAGGTAAGCCCTAAAACAGAGGCCTTAAAATATATTTTTAAAATCATTTAATGTCCTTCTGATGTTTATTCTTGATATTTTAAAATTAATATTTTAAGTCAGCTTAGTAAAGAGTTCGAAATCGTTATCCTGGTTCACCCTTAAAAAAACTAACTCTAGAATTTAGAATTTTTTCAAAAAAATTTTATGTTAAATACACTTCAGTCGTAAGAATTTATGATTAAACTTACCAGGGATGACATACATATTTTATTATAAATATACACAAATGTTAATTAAGGTAGTTGGAGGGGTGGGTGTACGTGTCTTTTAATGATCATTTGTGTCAGTAATTGGCCACATGTCAGGAAATTGTATTAAATTACTACAAACATACATTTATACACATTCACTTAGTCATATATATATAATTATTTTCACCCAAAACCGTTTACCTTAAACACCGTTATAAGCGCGTAACTCATTATGTGTTACATTCACTATCATCCTTTAACACAAAATAATGTGCTTTAACTACATTGTGCTACCTTTATATTTGTAAAGATTTTATTATGAATTACCTTATACACATGAAGATAAATATGTACTCATGCACATACACATTTACATATGTGCGTTTATGTATATTGAGTATATGTAAGTGTATGCATATAAAAAGGAATAAACTTTTAAAAGGTATTTATGTTTACATACATGCATTCATAAAACTTATAGATCATTTCGTGGTCTGCTTAGTGTCACATTAAAAATACTTATTCCCAACAACAAACCCAGGTATATATGTACATACAGGTAAATATATACACTTTTACTAATATAAGTATGTTTATACGTATAAACATTAAATTGCTTTAGTGAATAATGATATAAATGAACTATTAAACATCACTACTTATCTTCTATAGGAACAAGGGTAAAGGGTTTAAAATAGAAGAGAAACAGGATTAAGTGTATCTTTGCGCTAAAAGGTCTATGGACATTATAAAAGTAAAAATAGTTAATTAATGTTAGTTGGAGAAAAAAGCAACATAAAAAGGTTTGACATTTTTAAAAAGATTAGGTCTAAACAATTTTTTTGTTTGCTTTTAGTCCCATTTTAATCTGATTTGTTAAATTGTTAGGTTAGAACTTCTCAAATCATTAAGGCGTATGAGTATAAAGATAATTTTAATGCTTAACGCTTTCCCCTTGTTTTCAAGTACATTGTTTGAGCTTAAATTAAATTCTGAGTTATAGGGGTTTCTGAATACGATTATTTAAAAAAGGTGGTGCCGTTGGAATTATCGATTGTGCGGATTGTCAGCCATGACAGAGGCCAGAGCTTCAATAAACTGGCTTCGCCAAAAACTAATTAGTATGTTTTGGATATCCCAAAACCACCGAAGGTGCCTGATCTAACTCCCACGTATTTTTGTTATGGGGTGGAGGTTGGTAGCTTGTGGCTTAAAAAAAATTCTTCTAAAAGTCAGCTCAATTTATCCAAGTTTACTGAAGCGTGTGGCGCTAAAATGCCTTTGTAAAATTGTGTATCAACTATTACGTTTTGTACTTAAATTTGAAAGTATAAGCCTGCCCCCATACACCCTGTATTAAGCAAAAAAATTTAGGTGAATTTTTTTAATTTTTTTTTTTTTGATGTTTCTATACCAACACACATACGTGAAAAGTATACTGATCGTCCTAGAGTTACTTCCGCAGTAGATCTAAGTCTGTCCATGTATTCCAATTATCAAAGATATTTTAAAAAAATTAGGCACAGATAATTGTTTTAGCACTAGCACGAAGCTATATGTTTGTCATTGTGATAGCCCCTGTCCCCAAACGTCCTCCCAGAATAAGCACTTTGGGTTGTAATGGCTGTAAACGGCTTTATGAAGCTTAATAGGATGCTGAGCGTTAGTATGCAGAACTTATACAAATTTCCTTGCGGAATATATGATTTGAGTATTACTTCATTTTACAAAAGTTCGCAGTTTTATATATATATGAGTTTACTGAACACAAGAATTTTAGGTGTTTATTTTCATATATCCCCCATATATGTGTATGTGTCGCAGGGTTTCACTAGTATAATCGGGCCTAAGCGATTTAAACTTAATTACTTGGTTTTTGTTGAATTTTTTTTTTGTAGAAACCTGTTGAATGGTTGAAAAAAAAAATATTATTTTTATAAATTTGGGTTTAATAGTGGCAAGCTTAGAGTTTAATGTCTGTTCTTCAGTGGTTAATTTTTAAAATATCTTTTTTTTTGAAGTTTCTTCTGAAAATGTGCTCTAAATTCCCTATGCTAGCAATTGACTTTAGAATTTATAATTTTCAATTTTAGTAATAAAACTTATTATTTTTTAAGGATAATTCATGTTTATAAAGATTTAAGTAATGGGAATTTTTTACGTTTTTTTTTTATTTTTTCAAAGGGGTCTTTTCATTTTATTCGAGTAAAAATTTTAAAAATGTATAATGTTAGTACTTCATGCTGCTAGACATCTAAGATCACACTTATTAATATATTTTTCTCCCTCCGAAGATACCAGAAAATGTAAAAATATTATCCCTGGTGCTGGATTAGAATTCTTAATATTAATATTCTTAAACAAATTTACACGTTGTTAATAAATTTTGGAATTCCTTCATTCATACGAATATACAAACACAAGTATATTTATTTCTACGTATGGTATGTCTTGGAAGTCCTTTATTTATTGTACGAAAAAAAGTTAGACCTCAATTTACCAGCTGAAAGAAACAAAAAAGATACGTTTAAGTGAATTTACTTTTACGTGTTGTGGAGTTAAAAGATTATAAAATACGTGTAAGCACACATATATTTCCAGACATGTGAATACATACCTGTTATATTTATTTCTATCGCCAGTTTGTTTATTTATGCATAAAAAGTATTCAAGGCCTGTACAAAACCAGTATATGTATGTATGTGTCGGTATACGTCCATGTTTGCATTAAAATTATTATGACAATTTAAATGATGCCGACTGTTGTATAAAAGTACAAGTGTAAGTTTTCAATTTAAAATTTAACATGTTTATCTTAGTAAATATATGCAAAGTCACTTATGTGCACACACATTTTCACCCAAGACAGCAAACTAATTATGTTCACTTATTTAGCTTTGTGTATGCACATAGAAAGAAGATTGTGTGAGTGTAAGTGTCTGTGCGTGCTTGTGCATTTAACTAGTTCAAGGCATGTACCCATACACCCAGACTTTAAGCTAAAAACTAAGTAAATTAAACAGTGTCTATACACAGAGAAGACCCTACTTTTGGTGAAAGAAATAGTAACGAATACCAAAATTGTATACATATCAGCGTACCTGCAATTATATCCATTTACGTACGAGTTAATCTGGGATTTCAATTATTTTAAACAGGAACGTGCAACAAGACAAAGGGCTTTTTTCACTTTGTTTTTTATGTGGACTTTATAAAAACATAAATTGTTTTTATAAAAAGAGAATAAAAACCAAATTTTTCTTTCAATGCAAATTTGAGTCCATGTATCCGTCTGTTAGAATTAAATTTCCAAAGCTAGAAAAGTCGGACAGAGAACTTTTTAACGTCAAGCAATCAGAAATCTCAAGCTTTCGATAAAGAATGGCACGAAGGCTTGTTAAACAAACTAAAACTCAATCTTCCAGATAATATTTCCAACCTGCTAGAGAAATACTTAGCCGGCAGACAATTTACGACCAAAAAGGGGAACAAATAAGTTATTCCAACCAATAGGAGCTGGTGTACCTCAAAGGAGTATTCTAGGTCCAATTCTGTACTTGCTTAATACGGCAGATATGCTAACCAACAGTGTAACTTATTCATCGACATTTGCTAATGACACCGCTTTTCTCAGTATTCAAAAAGACCCTAAGAAGGATTCGAACCAGCTGCAACAACACGTAACCCAAGTAGAGAAATGGGCAAAATTATGGGAAATTAAAATAAATGAACAAAAATATACGTACGTAGCTTTTAATTTTCGCAAACAAACGTGCTCCCCAATCACTATTAAACCATATGGTGCCTCAACGAACCGAGACAAAATATCCTGTTATTCACCTGGATCGCCGCCTCACAAGGAAGCCTCACATAGATGCAAAGTTGATGCAAATGAAACTGAAAGCTACACAAATCCACTAACTAATTGGTAGAAACTCTGTGCTACGTCTGGATTGTAAACTTCTACTCTACAACTCGATTTTAAAACCAATTTGGTGCTACGATATACAATTATGGGGTACTGCTTCCTCCTCTAACATAGAAAAAATGATTACTGGTGCTCTTTGGTATATTAAAACCAGCCACATACACAAGGATCTACAAGTTCCACTAGCGAAATGCGAAATCCTGAACTATGTGGACAAGTATTTAAATAAGCTGGATACTCACCCGAATCCGCTCGCTCGAAACATCTTGCAACATAAAGGACACATCTGTCTGAAAAAAGGGATATTATTGCGCTTATATGAAACCTTTTTAAATTAATTTATTTTATTATGAGAACTTAAATTTAAGTCTGGCACTGGCTGGACTAATATTAACTACTTGAATTTAAGATGTGAATTCTTTTTGTAAGGTCGCATTAGCAAAGATTCAATAATAAAAATATAAAAAAAAGCAATTAGAAATATTTTTTGCAGAGTATAATTTTAAATCTGCAGGATCAGTTTATCAAGGATCGATATATATATATATATATATGGAAAAATTGCATGCTTATATTCCGTTTTATTTTAATAAACTCAAAATTTAACACTATCTACCCTTAATTAAGGAACTTTTTTTGATAACAGCAGAAAAAGGTATATTTTCCCAACAAATTTAAGCAAATTTTTCATGTGCTTCTTTTAAGAAACTATGCCCCCCATCGGCTTTAAGCCTAGTTCGAAAATGATCCAGCACGATACGTTTATTCTTCAATAAAAGTTGGATGCATGAAGTGAAACAGCCGTCATACAAATGGAATATTTTTATGAAATTTTTGACATTAAATTTCCTACAAAAATTAATCCTACATATTGAAAGCGGAGGGGCGATCCCCAAAGAAATGAACAGTTTTTATGAAATTTGTGATACGCCATAACCGGAAATATATTTCAGCTACAGATTAAATTTTCTGTAAAAACTAATTGTATTATCTAAGGCTTAACAATCTACATTTTAAACCAAGATTGTATAACCGCGTACTCTTGTGTCCACCAGCGAAGCCGAACTTGGTTTGAAAAAAAAATCTATAGAGCATTAGAATTTCAAAACTATAAAAAATGAAGTTCTTTCATTGCCTTATCAATCGTTTATAACTCTATGCCTTTAAAATTGACTCATAAAACCACATAGCTGGGGTGATTATCCAGTAACTTTTTAACGAAAAAGCAAACAACAATCTATTAACAGATTGTATCACTGACTTTTAAAAAAAATTTTAAAAAACATTTATTCAGTAAATATCTGTATTTAAGGCTTATGTAGGGTTAACGTTTATAAGGATTAAACAGGTTTATATTAAATTTGAAATTTTTCGATAACAAAGAATATTTAATATAAAAAAACACCACTGTTTATATATTAAATAATCCTAAATTTCCCCGAAAATTGAACAAATTAATTTTTTTTCGACAAACTGGCAAGAATTGGACTTATTTGTCAGCCGGAAAGGCCACAATTTGGTTTCTATTATGGGCTGATCGAGACTTGGGTAATGGGTGGGCCAAGCCAGGAGAAAGAGGACAGATTGAGGGATCTCTAGACTTCTGTGGCCAATGCTGAACAGGGTGGGGACTGACTTGCCTTTCAAGGAAAACAGGGCACTGCGATGCAGAGGAAAAACAGACGGAAAATTTATCTGCCGCTGCCCTAGGCTGACGATCCGCTGACAAAGGTATAGGCTGGGGAGCATCATAGGGTTCATCAAATAGGTTGGGTGGCTGGGTACATAGGGGTTAAGCGCCTGCGATAACTGACATTTTTTTTTACTTCTGCTCTCTTTTCTCATTTCTATCTTTAAAATTTTTGTTTTTTCTATTTCTCTTTTTGACTCTTCTAAAGGGATTAACGATGGGCCTAGAGGCCTCTGGATGAAGGTGGCGAACTTCACTCGCTATTATTCTATCTAACGTCCTTAAATAATGCCTAATCTCTACAAAATTTCGCATAGATTTCTGATCATATGCTTCTAAATCAAATACTAAATAAAATTGTTTAATTCAAATTATTTTAGAAATTTCTTCAAAAAAACTTTCATTTAAATAAGCAAAAATTTAATTAGGTTTTTCAAACATCTGAAGCAATAAAGTAACATTTTGTTGTGCTTTTTATTTAAAAAATTAAAAATTAAGGAATCCAGCTCAAGGCCTCTCATCAATATGTTTAATTAATTTCATAAAATGATTGATGGTAGTATGTATAGAAGTAAACTTAAAAAAAAAAACATTTTTTTTCAAATGAACGAGTACGACTTTTAATGCTTGCCTTCTTATCTATTTTAAAAATTTTTTTATTTTGAAAATATGATTGATTTTTTTAAATTTAACTTTAAAGGACATATGAGTAAACAGCATACATTTATACACACATAAATTCATTATAACAACATACATATTTTGAGGAGTTTTATTTAATATAAAATTCCTTTAAAAGTTATTATCTCATTTATGCGTGTATTTATTCTCTTGGGTATTTAAAATTTATAAAAAAAGCATCAAACGCATACACATCTACAGCATATTTCCTTTAGTCCCTTTTAGTTATATTTTTTCGTTAGATTTTAAAAATTTGGAGAATTTTCAATTTAAATTTTTTAAATATATTTTCGTTTTTGGGATACCCACTACCTAGCTAGAAGTTAATCAATAAGGGGCATAAATAAAAAAAAAATAAAATTTAAACTAGACTTTAAATACTAATTTCGTGTTGAAATTTCATTTAAAAATCCTGTTCTAAATTAAACATTTTTTTTTAAATATTGAAATTTTTGTCACAATCGTTACAGGGATTTTTTTTTCGTTTTATGTTTTTATATAAAAAACATATATTTAAACAGTTTTTTAGAATTTTCTGATGATGATGAGAGTTTTCACGTCTATCAACCTTTGGCATATTCTATTAAAGAAAACTAATATTGAATATTAATTAAATAAAAACAAAATGTTTTCTTCGTTTTGCAAGTAAAAGCATATTGTTTGCTTTTAAGTATTTTTTTCGACCCATAATCAATTTTTGCTTTTACAAAATAAGCAAACATTTACACAAATAATTAAGTAGTAATAAAATAAGGTGATTTGGTTATTATTGCCTGTACCAAACTAAAGTTTTTATATTTTTACAAAAGCACATACATTTTTAAGAAAAATAAGTAAAATTGTGGCTAAATGTCAAAAAATAAATAACAGATTTAAACTAGACATTTTGAAAGTCTTTAGGACAAACTGCTCTGAGACCAGACCTATCTTACATATAACTTGCTACTTTCGCAAAATAATTATAATGTTGAATGCCTGTCAAAAATGTTTATTTAATAAATAGTTTATAAATTTTGCTTCCACAGAGACTTCTTCAAATATGTCTGACATAACTGGCAAGACATAATAAAACAGGCTTTCTTTCGATAATATCAGATGCTTTGGCTGAAGAAAACAGAAAACTCTCAGTTATATGACTTTTAAAAATATATTTTGTAAAAAAATGTTTAAATTTGTTTACATGATAGGAATTAAGCGTAAGTAAATAATGAAATGGCATAAACAATAAAAAGGAACTGGTTTTTGCGATGGGACTTTAAAAATATATTTCTTTAATGGAATAAATGAATAAAAAAAGGCATTATAAGATGAGGGGAGAATCCATAATAAAACTCTCTATTCTTGTAAAAAATATATTTAAAAAAATCTAAATAAATTTAATAAAATAAAACCGCAGAGCTTAGAAATATATTTGTTATTGATTTTTAATAAACGCAGTATTTGGCATTTAATATGCTAGAAATTTTGATGTACTAAGTATTTTTAAATTTCTGATCAATCTATCATAAGCGTGAGTATGTAGCTTTTATTCCTTTTTGCGTTGTTTCTGTATTTGCTACCAAATATGAAAGTAAAATATACAAAGTGTTTATTCTACCTTTAAACTATAAGGACATTGGCAACAACAAAGTGGTGTTACCACACTGGACTTTCAAACAAAAGGAAATATTAAAAGCATTCAGCGCCTCTTAAGCTTTTGTTTGGCACTGGACGTTGTTTGGATCAGAAATTTTGGTGCCGATGGACCGAATAGCCTTTTGGATGTTGCCAGTATTAGCTTATCTAGCATTTGGTTTGAGAACAGGAACCATTATGGGGTGATCGTTGACAACCATTCTAATTAATCTCATATTTTATTTAAACTTCCTTATTTGAGCAAACCTTATTTAAAGCATTTTTTTTCTCTATCCGCCCTATTATCACAAAAGCATCGTGAAAATAGACGCAAAGGGGCGCACCTAATTTTTTTCATCATTTACGCAGCCGTAATCACCGTAGCTACCGATTATCACCATTAGTTCTCCTTGAACGATAGTAATTTTTTAGCTGTTAAACTGACCTATTTGACTTATTATTAACACAAAAAGGCAAACAGAATTTCTTTTATGCACATTTGGATGAAACTTTTTTAGATTAAAATAAATTAAATATGAAGTCAAACAAAAATGAAAATTGCAAAAATTTTTCTTAGAAAAATTAGTTCAACGAAAAGTACAGAACATATGATTTTTTGTTTATATAGTTTAACAGCTTTTACCAATTACCTTTTTGGGCCTGAGTGCAGTTAAATACAGTTAAATAATCTGTATTTTATTGCATAAATATTCTATGCAAATTTACATAGGTATAAATATTTGTTATTTATTCATTCATACATATTTTTCTTTATTTTTTTTTTCTTTTGTAGAACATAAATTCTTAGCTTGTCATGACCACAATGATGCACAATTAAACACTTACCAACAATATATGACAGACAAAATACTTAAATAAGGAAACTTTAAACCCTTAACATGGATGTTTGTATGTGTATGTGAGCGAACGTGAAAACCAAAATACAATTAAAGGATACACATACAGAAAAATACTGATGTGTTATTACTTAAAAATTCTACAGGTATCAAAAAAAATTTTTTTTAAATATATAAGCACACACACACGCACATTTTTAGGGTGTTCCCATGAAACTGCCTTAAAAACCAACTTAGTGTAAAGTCTTCTGCTTGTTGGGTTAAGGTTTCATTGAAAAAAAGCGTGCCAACGCATGTGTATGCTTGCAGCTTTACAATACGAAACAGTTAAATTTTTTTAATATTTTTAAAAGTCCTTGAATGTGCCACTTGTTTTTCTAGTTATTTTTGTTGTTATTGTTCGTAAAAAAAAATCTTAAAAAATATTCTTTAAATTGACCCGTCGCCTTCGGCGACAAATTATATCAGTAAGGGATTTACTAGTGGCGTGGTTTTGAGCATATAGCCCAATATGTCTGCCAAATTAAATGCAGCTCTGCAGATAATCAACAGCTTTGCCAATTGATATTGGTGCAGCCACCGAAGGCATACAAAATGTAAAATAAACTTTATTTAATAAGCCACATCTTGCATCCTATCCTGGGTTCTAAAGTTTGTAAAATCAAAAATTTTTAATACTTAAAACTAATTAAGTTAAAACCCTATTAATATGCAGGAATCCTATTTACGCAAGTGTAAATGAAGATAAATAAAAAAAGAAAATTTTCTTAATCTTTTTAGATTTATGATAATAAATTAAAAAAAATTAATTCCAATAATGATTTAAAATACAATTTTTAAATTTTTTTTTTTATTTTAAAATTTTATTTTATTCAATCGAGCTTGAAGTAAATGGGTTTTTTTGTATAATTTTAACTTTGTTTAATTAGTATCCAAGATTTAACCTAAAAATTATGAGAAGTTTCTTATGGGATATTTTCAAACAATTTGAAAAATTATTCTCATAATTTTGAAACGAAATATTGGTTAATAATAAAATAAAGTTAAAATAAAACAAAAAAAAAAGACACTGACCTCAAGGCTGAATAAATAAAAAAATATAAATTCCAATAATACATACAAATTTTAAGTTTTTGTGTGTTTACTTAAGTACATATAAAAGTTTTTTTTTCAGCAGACAAGAGTTCTTTTGTATATGTATATAAGTATTACACGCATGTTTGTATACATACTTGTATGATTTGCTCTGTTCTGTTCAATAATAATACATTATTAAAGGATTACTACATTAATGATAAGCAGTTTGATAATTTGCTATCGAGAAAACTACAGAAATGCTTTAAAGCTCTTTTTACAAACATTCATGTATATGTATAAAGACAAATCTCGTGTATCTGCGTCAAAAGTTTGTATGAAATGCAAACAAACACATGGCAATGTGCCCATAAAGTCCTTCCATATTATCCTCTCTGTTCAGTTATACCACTCTTTAGTATAAACACAAACGTATGTACACTATGTAGTATACATATGTATATATGCTTTTACATAAAATATTAATTAACTTAGTAAGACATGGTAAAACACTAATTGCTTGTACGCTTCCGCTATTAACGTTTAACGATAATTATAAACATGACTTGTACTAAGTACAACGGCAACAACAACAAACTGGAAGTCAGCCACAACTTCTATGTATATTTGAGTATTTTTATATGGGATGAGTAGTCAGTTGGTTAGCAGGCAATCAGGCAGGCTGGCTGGCTGGCTAGCAAGTAAGTATATCTGATCCCAGTAATATGACATTTTTAATGAAACAAAAAAAATAAAATTCTAAGATATACAATAATAACAATAATAATAGTATTACGTAAATATTTAGAATCAACAAATATGTGCTTAATTTTAATTTATATACGTGCTGTTTTATAATAAAATATACATATTTAAATTGCTCAAAAATAAATTGACACGATGTTTTAGGGACTTAACCCATACAAATACTTACGTACAGAAAAGCTCTCGTGATCTTGCATAAGATAAAGGGTTTGTATGTAGGAGCGTTAATATTCGGAAGGCTTTATATATATCAAATTACTTGATATACTGATAAATAAATCTTTAAAAACTTTAAATTTTCTTAAAAACTTAAGTCTTATATTAAAGCGAATGTTTTTTTTTTAGGCAAATCATTAAAAGTAATAAGATATTCTCTTGATCAATTTTTATTATGCAAAATATTGCGCTTTAAGCTGCGATCGGTATTGGTTCCAGCCTTTAATAGTATATTTACATCTACCTTATTAATAGGTTATTAGTTGTTTATGGTGCTAAACTAGTTTAAGAAATGTATTTATCCGTTCAATGTTTTTAACGTGTTTTTGCGATAAACTAGTTTCAAAATACTAGTTTTTGTTATCTCAACTCTATTTCTTTAATATTTTTCTGGCAATGCTAGTAATATTTAACATTTTAGTTACATTTATCCGTAAAAAAAAAACAAAATAACAAAATACAAAAAATAAGTTAAATAAATTAATTGATAAAAACTGGTATTTTTTAAGACGAAAGTGATAAGAGTATATATCAACTTGTTGTTCCGTTTGTAATTTCTTTATTATCCATTTGCGACCCCATTAGGTATATATATTCTGGATAACAAGAACTACGCTTTAAATAACAAATTGTTTTGGTGGAGGCAGGGGAAGGGGTAGCTCCCATACAAACAAACAGTTTATATGAAATTTTCGATAAGCTACATCTGGGAACTACATATAATAGCTATCGACTTCAAATGTTCTTAAAAAAGGTCATTATCAAATAATTCATACATTTTGGAAAAAAAAGTTGGAGAGGAGCAGGGGGACTAGAACATCCCATAAAAATAAACCAATTTTACTAACCTTTTAATACAAATTTTGATTTTGCCCCTTTTGATTTTGTTTTTACTTTTGCTTAATATATATCCCTTGTTATTTTAACAATGTTGTCTCAATCTGCCTGCAACAGCTGGTTTCACCTGCTTGTTAAAATTTCATACGCTAAGGAATATTTTCCTGTATAAGCCTACCAGACTGACATAATTTTCAACTCTAAGTCACATAAATTAATTTTTTTTTGTTTCTGAAATTCATCTGCTGCCTTTTGCGCTCACTAAGCTCTTTCATTAACTGCAATATATTTTTCTAGAGTACGGCTATGCTTTAATCATGCAGCAATCGCATGCAGCAAATTAAGTATACAGACATGTTTCTGTTAGACTTACAAAGCAGTCGAGCTGAATCTACTACACTTTTTTTGTATATCAAAAGCACCTCAAAGCCATCCGCTGTTACATTTTTTTAAGTGATTTGATATATACCTTTGTTTTTGTATCTTGTCGACGAACCTGTATGCCAACTCTAACCAGGGTTAAAAAGGCATATTTGATAAAAAACTCTCTATTGCGTATGTATTTCCCAGCAAGTTTGAATCAGAAATCTGTGTTTTTTTCCCCCATATTTTTTTTATTTTTGAATCTTTGCCTTTGGCAAACTAACATAAAGTATTCAAATCTTAAAGCTTAATAATTTAAATTAATCAAGCTCTGTGCCAGACTATAATTTATCTTCAAACAACTGTTTCGTGCATGCTGTAAAATGTTTCGAGCAAGCAAATTTAGGTGTGTTTCCAACTTGTTTAAATACCTATCCACATAGTTGAGGACTTCACATTCAACTAATTGAACTTGTAAATCCTTGTATATGTTGCTATTTTTAACATGCCAAGGGGCACCAGTTACAATTCTTAGTGTTTTGTTTTGACAGCATTGAAATTTTTCTATATTGGAGGCGAAAGCAGTGCACCATAATTGTATCCGGTAGCACCAAATTGGTTTTAAAAACGAGTTGTAGAGTAGAAGCTTACAATCAAGACGTAGCACAGAGTTTCTACCAATTAGCCAGTGGATTTGGGCGGTTTTAAGTGTCATTTGTGTCAACTTCGCACCTATGTATATGTGACTTCCACGTGAGGCGGCGATCTAACTCAATGCCAAGATATTTTGCCTCGATTCGGCGAGGCACCGTTTGGTTGTTAATAAGAATTGGGAGGCACGTTTTCTTAAAGAAAATCTGTATTGAGTTTGAAATAATAAGTCACGTTCGACGCAGTGTATGCTGATCCCTATGAGTCTTAAAAAAACGGACTTAAGTAAGACTTTCCAGAAGTTAAGAATCCTAAAAAATTCTATTAAAGATTTCCGAAATTCTGCAAACTTCAACATTTTTTCGTTGATTACATTTTCATCTGCTCTGGTTGATCGGCAAAAAAACAAGATTTTCGATAAAATAATTTTTTGCTACTGTGTTGAAGGTACAGTTCCCAAGGTTTCTTACTTGAAAGAAGTAAAAGTTTATTCTGGACTTGCTAAATTATTCTACTTTATTATAAAGTTCATAACTGCAGCAACAGTCTTGTTTAAATTTATTTCTTTAATTAGTAAAACCTTATTTCGTTTCTAGCATTTTGTTAACTTATCAAATAAGACATCGTACTTAAGTTGTTGCTCAATTCATTTTTAATTCGTTCCAAAGGAAAATTTAAAATTCTTCAGCCAAAACAAAAAAAAAACTTAATTAAAGTTGTTGGCGATGAATTAATTTTAAGTGCGTGTAACCAATAACAAAAAGTTTAACGACAGCGGAATCCAGACACTTAAGTACCAACAATTTAAGGTTAAACCTAAACGTATGGCTTCTATGAAGGCAAACCTTTTTTAAAGGAATTTAAGAAAAAATATAATTATAAATTAGTTTTGATCACTTGTTGTTGTTGTTGTTGTTGGTGGTGGCATGGTCTGTGACTTCATTTAACATTTCTCTCGTGTATTACAGCAATAACAGCAACTGCCTCCAGTATTTAAATATAGAACAAGCACTTACATACATCGAGCCGCAAAAGTGACTATAATTTAAAAGAAAATCTTATGCTTTTCTGCTTTTGTACTACACAAAATAGACAATTAAACGAAACGTTTGGAGATATAAAGACAGAAAAATTAAAGACAAGAAGAACATTTTTGTGAAACCACAACTCGCTTACAAACAGAAACAAAAAAATTTAAATAATATAAGGGTCTCAACACAAAATAACGTAAAGCAGAAACAAAGAAATAGAAAAAAATTAAAATTGGTGGAATCAGGCAACCACAAGAAACGTGCAAAATAACAACAACCCTTTACTCAAGGGTACAACTTAGGTTTATATTACTTTGTTTTGCTTGGTTTGGTTAAAACAACTCTCAAATCATTTGCTACTGTTAATAACATTTAAAATTATATGCTCGTTCTGAGCTGCGACTTAGGGGCAAATCGAAAGAAGCTCATAAACCTATTACCAAAGTTTACTTTCTTCTCTTTTTAAAGCTTACTTTGTGTTCTTTGTGTTCATAGAAAAAACTGGGAGTTTCCTTTTAATAAAACATGATTTTAATTCAATTATAAAACAACACGAAGTAAATAAAAATAATTTTGTTTGCACATATACATATGCATGTTCATCTTGTGCGATTAACACATATACAACACAATTAAAAAAAACGAAAAATAATGGTAGCATATGCATAGGGGCTTAGTTCTGTTCTAATTGACGTTTCGGGGCAAAATTATTGCTAATTATTTTTAACAGCTTAATTTAAACATAACGGTTTTAAATAAATTTTAATAAGTTCTTTATTTTAGGCAAAAAACAAATTTCATATTTTCTAAAACCTTTAGTTAATTTTTCGTAGACCTCATTTTCCCAGCTTTCTTTAATTAACCTCTGATGTGCACTTAAAAGTTTATTTTTATTTATTTTTATTGTCACAGACGACATTATTTTTTGTTTGCGTTTAAGATTTAGCTTATTTTTCTTTCATTGGTTCTCCCCTGACATTTCATAACGTAAAAATTAAAAACGAATAACAGTTGTTTTTGCGTTTTGATTTATGTTTCAAAAATTTAACTTTTATTTAAAGTCGTCATTCTCGCATCTTTATCGTGCTTAAAGTTTTAAAGTTATTTTCTTGTCTTTTTCTTACATGACTACCCTACGGTTTTGGCTAAAACATTTCTTAAATGTAACTAAAAAGCTTTGGACAGCTTACATTTAAAGACGACTGTTTTACTTAAATTTTTTTTGTTTCTGCTCGAAATATGAAAAAAACTTAATTTAAAAAACACTAACAAAACATAAAAGAATTTTGTTTAAATAACATTGACCTTGAGCCTAAAACAAACAGTTTACAGTTACCACAACTAAGGTCGGAAAGAATATAAAGAGCTAAATTTCTTCAATGTTCAATAAATAAATGTTGCTTTTCATAATTAGTCATCAAACGTTTGGCTGCACAAAGTCATAATTTGTGCGTTGTGTTGCATGTTATATCGTTTTTTGAAAACATTTCACCGGCAAATGATTTGCAATGGCATGAGGACTTACGAATCATTTTTCTGAAGCGTTCGCTATATACCATTGGTCGCTGGCATAGACAGTAATGCAAAACCTCAAAAGCCTCATAACGATTTTGTTATTCCAAAAACCAAACAATTAAAATAACAGGTAAATTTAAAGGGCTTTAGTACTTTTGAAATAGTTTTCAAAAAAATTTTTTTTTAATTAATGAACAAATTTTTTTTATACCAATTGTCAGCTTTCCGGAAAAATAGGAACCGATTAAACTAAGTTATTTCTTTTAGCATAATTATATGTTTTCTAAAACAGATTTAAAAGTAATATTTCCATCCAAACACTAATTATTAAACACTTATTTTTTTACCCTTCACATAGTGATAAGGGTATATGTCAGTTTTTTTTCCACTTATAATTTCTTTATTATACATTTGTGACCCCACAAAGTATATATATTTTGGATCCTTATAGAGGTTGTTGAGGTCAAGTTTCCGGAATCAAAGCAGATAATATAACTGGTTAATATTAGTGTTCACAATAGTGTCAAACTAATAGAAATATCCCGGAGACAATTGTTATTTAAAATAAGCAAAATCGGTTCACTTTTGACCGAGATATAAGCAAAAACCCAACTTATCAATTTTTTAGGACAAAATTCATGCATATTTCCCTACATATCTTAGTAAATATAGTCACTCTTGGCACAAAACTTGGCAGGGATACTCTAAAAATAGGTACCTAAATAAGAGGAAATTTTTTTTCAGATAGGATCAGGGAAAGTGGTATTTCCCCTTCAATAGAGCAAATTTTGTGAAATATTTCATGCAATAAATTTAGAAACTAAAACAGCTATTGATTTCAAATGTTTTACAAAAATTAATTGAATAATAAGCCCTATATTTTAAAAAAATTTTTGTAGAAACAAGGAAAGGGGTAGCTCCTATACAAATTAACAATTTTTATGAAACTATCGATACGCTATAACTCTGAAGCTTTAAAAGCTATCGACTTCATATGTTCTACAAAAAGCAACTGAACAATAAGGCGTTCATTTTGGAAAAAAAAGTTATTTAGATAGAAGCAGGGGGACGGAAACCCACCACATAAATGAAACATTTTTATAAAACTTTTGATATGATATATCTGAGAAACTATAACCGCTATCCACTTCGAATGTTCTACAAAAAGTAATGATCAAATAATTCATATATTTTGGAAATAAAAATTAAAAGAATAGTAGGGAAATAGTACCCCCCATACACATTAACAACTGTTATTAAGCCTCTAATACGAATAATGTCGAAAACAGTTAAAGCTCTTGACCTCAAACCTTCTACAGGGATTTTTTATTACACATACGAAGGTTAAAATTGTATAAAGTTTTCTACTTCAAAAACTAGGATTGCTGTGAACTCTAAACACGGCAGTCGGTGTTTTATTATAATATTTGCAGTAAAAAAAGTTGGCTTGGTATTTATATACCAGGGTTTAAAAGATACGGCACAGACGAGTATGGCAATCTTAGTTGTTGTATTTGTAATTGGTATGTACCCTTCAAATAATTTCTATTGTAAAAAGCACTTAGTCGATACAAAAGGAAAATTAAACTTATTGAGTATGACACCTTTTTCATATTAAAAAAGCGTGCCTGTTTGAAAAAACAAAGTTCCATTACTATAATTACTATATAAAACTACCCTGCGGGAAATGGGTGTCAATTGGTTGGCGTACTCGTCCTGTTACAAAACATGTTACTGGTCGTAAATAGGTCAAAAGGCACACAAAAGGTAACTGGTTAAAATGTGTTAAAGAGGTTAAGGGAAAAAATGGAAATACTGGTCCCTACACATAAACATACATTTGTTTATATATAAAAACACACACGCGCGTAAATACAAACAAAGTAGACTGAACAGGATCTTAAACAATAAATGCAAAATTTGATTATATAGGATTATATAGGTAACCCGTTCTGAGGTATTAGTTTTGAAACAATTGCCCCCTCTAATGACAACGCAATGTAAAAGTGACAGGTTATTTTCATAAAAAGTGTAAGAACTAGAACCAGTTCCTACCCTAAGGAACCGCTCACGTCATTAGTCTTGGATCAGTTCACTTCCCTGTGGGGTATTCAGTTATTTCCTTTAAAGCAATAATTCAAACAAATTTTAATTTAGCAAAATTTATCTACTTTTCTATCGTATTTAAGCATTTACGTACTAGAAACTTTTTAAACATTAATATTTGCAATGACTATCAACATAAGGAAATTCGAGTATCCAAAATAATGTAAACTATTTTTGTAAAATGTTTACTATTAACCAGTAGAGCAAAAGAAGTTACTTATTAGATACTTTTATTCAAAATCTAACTTTTAAATGTTAAGAGGGTGTGTGTCTTGAAAAAATTAATGGAAAATTGCCAGGAAATCAATTTAGACAGTAACAGGACACAAAAACTCTGTTTGTGCTTCCACATCTTTCTAGCGTTTACACCCACATATCGCTTGCGCAAATTGCAAGGATGTATGAGCAAACTCATAAATTTAAAGAAACCTAAATTTTACCATACATAAGCTTGTGGCTACACACAAGCCCTCTTTTGAGATACAACTATTGAATTCGACTTCTTAAGAGACCAAAAACTCTCTGCTGTCTTCTATCCAAGATTAAAGGTTGAAAATTGTCACAAATAGTTCAAAAACAATACAAACTAAAAATGGGAAAAACATATTACATTCAAACTTGCAATATTGAGCAAGCGATACATAAAACATAAAAAACTTTATGTTAAATCTTGACATATTTTCATTTAAGTTCTTTTCCATTATTTTGATTTCTGATTATTATGATTTGATAGAATGTATTGCTTGACCTCAGGCATAAAAGTATGTACAATATTGTTTTTGAAATAATCAGTTAAGAAAAGTTCATACTTGCATGTAAGCCTGCATACTATTTAACATTTTTTTTTACATATTTTTCAAAGGAATGGGGATGAAGCAAAACAAACACGAAAATCTCTAAATATTTTTCAAAACAAATATTGATATCTATATGATATTAAAGAAAATACTTAATCAAAAAAATGACTGAAGCAAAATAATGAAAGTCAGATACGAAGTATTGTGGATTGAAACGTATTTTAATCATAAATAAAAATCATTATTTATTTAAATTCTTGCAATAAGTCATTTTTCAATTTTGTTCTTTTATTTTTTGCAACCCTTAAGCATTTGACTCGTCTTTTTAGTTTTCATTTATTTTTGTTACACTCCCTAACAAAAACAGTTTAAGCAGACTCCCCTCTGGTTGGTTCATTATTGCAAATGTAACTCTAGGGAGTATTTATATATCTATATATATATGTGGAACATTGCTACGCTTCAATTAAGGCGTGAAAACTTGTTATTGTTATAGAATTTTTTAAAACAAGCTATCAACTATATTGCAAGATGTTTCGTGCGAGCGGATTTGGATGTGTTTTCAGCTTATGTAAATACTTGTCCACATAGTTCAAGATTTCGCATTTAACTTGTGAAACTTGTAGATCCTTGTATATGTTGCTGTTTTTAACATACCACGGAGTACCAGTTATCATTCTTAGGATTTTGTTTTGACGGCGTTGAATTTTTTCTATGATGGATGCGGAAGCAGTGCCGATTTGTAGAGTAGAAGCTTACAATCAAGATAAAGCACAGAGTTTCTGCCGATTAACCAATGGCTTTGTGCAGCTTTAAGTTTCATTTGCGTCAGCTTTGTATCTATATCAGGCTTCCATGTGAGGCGGCGATCCAGGTGAATACCAAGATATTTTGTCTCGGATTGTTGGTTGTTAATAGTGATTGGAGGGCAAGTTTCTTTGGGTAAGGTGAAAGTTACGTGTGTACATTTAAGTTCTTATATTTTGATTCCCCATAACTTTGCCTGTAAAGTGACGCAGGAAATACTATATTGAATCGATTCAACTTTTGAAAGCCCCGAAATTGCTTTTCTTTAAAAAACCCATCAAAAGGAGATCTAATTGTACGTATGAGGGATACGTCAGCTTATAATCTTGCTCAATTCAGGTCTCTTCAGTTTCAGGGCTATTCTAGACTTTTTCCCATTCTGGTCATCTCAAAGGGTTCTTGTGATTCTACCAAATGTCTCATCATTACACTGGGCCTTGTAGGCAAATTTCGCCCACCACTATATTTTAGATTTTGCAGCAGCGAATGACCCAGGTTAACTAACTGCTGTTGCCTAGGCTTAAAAAGTTACCTCATGACCTTAGTCTTTTCCAATGCAAGTTTGACCATAAGTTTTTATTATTTTTCATACATTGGAATACTGTCCCCAATTCGGTGGTCAGGGACCTAGTTGTCCTTGTCGAATCTGGGAGAAAACTATCAACTACATAACATTAATGCCAGCAATAGCCGTTTGAAATGCCGCCCAGTAAAATCTTGTATCTAACGTATTAATTGCTTTTGTTCTATTGATCTGGTCTGAGAACCAAAAGTATTTAGTAAAATTGTAATTTTTTAATCCACTGGTGCTCAAATATTTAATTTTTCTATGGTTTACTCATTTCAAAGTTCTCCATAAAACTCTTAAGCAGTCCTGAATTCCATACAGAGATTTGTGCAAGGACGCGTCTGTGGCAAGTCAACTTGTCACAGCAAAAGTCTGAGTTGGCTACACACAGCCACTAATACTTACTGATTCGTTTATACAAGCGCGCATGTCTGTGCGTAGCCAAGAAACTGTCGGCAAACTGAAGAAAAAGGGAGTTAGTCAGCAGGCAGCCTAACTAGAAGTTTTAGAACTTCCCAAATAATAATCTTCAAGCAACCCAGCCAGGGAGCAGAAATTCCCCAAAACACATTCTTTTTCTGCTAGTGATGCACGGGTAGCTGCTTGGCGAGGAGTTCGAGAACTCCCTAAGTAGTTTTATCCCCATCCAAGCGTTAACAGCCAATAATGAAAAGAAAGGGGGTCTTACGAACTCACCACTTAAGCACGCGCCTAACACTGGCTTATTAGTCCTTAATAAATTATGTGGTACCAATACCCTCTGCGTCAGTCTGTGCCAGTATATTCCGTGCCGATCGGTGTCAGTGTTCTCCGGGAGCGACGCATTACCGTCCAAGCTGCCATCCGTAAACAGAAATGAATAACGGGAAATAGGGGTCAATTGGTCGGGGTACTCGTTTTGTTACATGTACAAAATATGAACATGGTTGTGATCGGTTAAAAAGGCACATTTCAACTGGTTAAAAGGTGTTAAAGAGGGTAATGAAAAAAAGAAGTACTGGTCCCTACAGATACACATACATCTGCTTATATATATACACACACACGTGTAAATACAAACAAAGTAGATTGAACAGGATATTAAACAATTAATGCAAAATTTGCTTATATAGGATTGGCCTGTAACCCCTTCTGATGTGTTAGTTTTGAACCAATTGCCCTCTTTAATGACAACGCAATGTAAACGTGACAGGTTCTTTTTATATAAACTGTAAAAACTAGAACCAGTTCCTACCCTAAGGAACCGCTCACGTCATTAGTCTTGGACCAATCCACTTCAGCGGGAGGGATGGGGGGGGAGTATGTAGTAAAAAATTTCGTTTTTAACAAACGTTATAAACTTTAGTTTGGCTTTCCACTCTCAATATTTTTCCATTTTAATTAAGAAACAATTTTATTTTAATTTTCTTGAAAAAGTTTTGAACAGCTATTGTATTAATAGGGATAGTTTTAAGGAATTTAAAGTTCATTGCAGCCGAACATTGCACTCGAAATTGTTTTTATACATTTTTTTCTCATTGTTCTTTTGACGGTTCCTTCGCTTTTAGCAAATTACAATATTTTATATTTTTTTCATTTTTAATATTTACTTAACTGGTAGTCACTTTGTTAAAGTTATGTAAATAAATTACAGTATTTTGCCTTTTGCTCTAGGCTTTTTGTTATTTTCTTCTGTTTTTTTTTTAAATAATAAAAAACCCCACTAAGGAATTTACATGATAATATTTATGATAGATTTTCTTAAATGTATATGTTTACTCAAATATTATGTATTTCTATGCTCTGTGCAACAAGAAAACAACAGTGAAGAATTTAAAGTTGAATGGCAACGACTTTTTTAAGCACAACAAAATCCAGATTATTCTAAGAATAGCTTCTTTATACAAATTTTTTGGTTTCTTAGAATTTTTCTACACTACCTTTAGGTAAAGTAAAATTCTTTAAAGCTTGTCAATCACTTACAAGTAATTTTACTTAACATATTTTCGTAGGGTGCTGAGAAAAAGAAAAGCTATAAACTATCCTTAATTTAAGACAACTTTTAGACTTTTTCATTTACACAAGAAATATTTAAATTAAAAAACAAATGCAAATCATTTTGATTACCTAACCAGGCGCCAGTCTAACAAAAAATTTTGTTTTGGTTTTCTCTTTGTCCTTAAATTCCCTAAAAATTTACATTTACTGTCTATGATTGGACCATATTTAAATAAGTATAAATGTACCAGTAAACAAACAAAAGAAAAAAATTTAATTTAGATATGAAGATTCTGTAATTTGTATACTTTTTTGTGGATGAATTTAAGTAAATTTTAAAGATGGCAAAGAAAACATAACTTGTCTACAAACTTACATTAAGACTTGCTTGAAAACACTCATTTATTACCCAGTTGCATACATTATGACATTTTGCAGGATCCTTTATTGCCAATAAAGTATCAGTATCAGTTCGAGTAGTAGATAATGAAAGTTTTATTGTTTAAATTATCGGACAGTTAAGCTGCCTTCTTGAAATCAGTTTTCTTTGCAGTTCATCGTTTCAATCAAAGGATTTATTGAGAAAACACTTCGGCGAGCACATAATTTTACGTCTTGGCCCGGCCAATTACCGTGTGATATCACACCGTTAGATTTTTTCCTGTGGGAATATGTAAAATCTAAAGTTTACGCAGACCACCCCGCTTTGATTCAGGCCTTGGAGGAAAACATCACGCGTGTCATACGCTAGTTACCAGTCATCGAAAATTGGACTCAACGGATGGACCAGCTGCGACGTAGCAACAGCCAACATTTGAAAGGCATTATTTTTAAAAAATTAATGCCAAAGAATGTTCTTTCAAATGATAATAAACATTTCCAATTAAATTTGAATTTTCTGCGTTTTTTTCTTAAAAAACTTAGGAAACCTCGAAATGGATCACGCGTTATAAGGTCCGTTCAGTTCTAAGGGGTGTAACCATTTTACTCACATTTTTGTTTATAGCTCGAGCAATTCAAAATTTTTATTTAAAAAAAAAGTATAAAGGGATAAATAGCAAGTACCCTACGGGAAAATGACTGGTCCAAGACTATTGACGTGAACAGTCCTTTAGGTTAGGGACTGGTTCTAGTCCCTGAGCTTTATATGAAAAGAACCTGTCGCTTTTACATTGTGTTGCCTTTGGAGGGGGCGATTGGTTCTAAACTAATACCTCAGAACGGGTTACACGCCAATCCTATATAAAAAATTTTGCATTAATTGTTCAAGATCCTGCGTGTGTATGTGTATATGTAAACAGATGTATGTTTATGTGTAGGGACCAATATTTCTATTTTTTCCCTAAACCTAAACGCCTTTTAACCAGTTACTTGATGTGTGCCTATTTATCCAATCACGACCAATAACTTTTGTCCAGTTCCTGTTTTGAACCTGTAACAGGACGGGTAGGCCGACCAACTGACACCCATTTCCCACAGATATGTTTTAACGATCAAAACCTATTGGTTTACCAAATATTTCTCCATAACAAACTTGACACGTCTTGACTAAACAACTGCCTTATGAACTGTCAAGACTAATTTTTAACAAAATGGCGGCAAAACAAAGTAGTATGTCTGCCAGCGGACGCCCTGAACTACAACTGCCTAGGTTTTTTAGAACAAATACTCATACCTTAGAAATAGCAGAACGAAATTTTTTTCAAATTTTTTTAAGAAAGTGCTTTTCCAAGGCTACAGGAAATTTTATTTTAAAATTATGAGTTCAAAAACAACCTGAGTGACCCAAGATACCAATATGAAGAGTACATAAGAGTTTTTGCTACCAAAATTTTATTCAATTGTATTGACTTAAAGTTTTGTACTTTAAAAAGTTTCAAGTAGTTTTATTGCTACCAAATTTAAAAAAATTAATATGATATCGCTAAATATGATATATTGTTCATATGTAACACAAAATAAAACTTTGTTTTTTTAATTGATGTTATAAAGTTTTCAAGAGTTTTCCTTAAAAAAAATTTGATATTAGGCACCAGGGGTGCCAAGGGTGCCGTATAGTTCTGCTTTTTTTGTCTATTTGAAATTTAATTGCAAGTTTTACTCTTAACTTACATAACACATTAGTTGTGGTTAACATTTTAATAGAATTTTAGTGCTTAATCATTGTAGATATTTTTATTACGTTTTAAAAAGCACATGTGCAAATAGGCATACGCTTTCACCTATTTTTTACATCTCTGCCAATTTTCAACAACTTGGTGACTTTTCTTTTGTGTGGAGCGTGACAGAGCAGTATTTGCGACAGAGCATAATTAGCTATTAAATCGTTTGTTTGTTCTTATAAATCCTCAATTGACTTTATTTTATTAACGGTAATAAAGATATATATATTATCTCTAGTGTGTAAGAATTCTTTTCTACCTTCGTGCTTATAGTGCAGGCTGTCCCAAAATATATGAAAGGATTTATATAATCGACGCTTGACTGGTGAATAATTGACCAACTTTTAGGAAATTGTTTTTGAATTAATCTTAGGAACTTTATTGGCTAACGAATGAAGGGTGGACCCTTTATTGGAAGGACAAATCGCAACACCTTCATTTTGTAGCTACAGTTAATATTATGGTTCATATATATTAAAATAAATACATTTTAAACGAGGTTTGAAATCTTTGAATCGTTAGAAATTTAGACAAATTTAAGTGAAAATAGAGCTATGGACAGCCAGGGAGATGATACTTGAAGTTTTGGGTAGACAATTGTAAGAAAATATATATTTTAGTGATTACGAAAATTTTTTTAAATTTTTATTCAAAAAAAAAAAAATAAGAAAGCGGGATATATTTTAAGTTTTCCTTCTTAAATAAACTGGAATATTGAATTGTCTGCTTATCTCAGAATCACCCATATATACTGTTTTTTTGCTTCTACTTGCTTTTTTTAATGCCCTTGCTAGTTGTCATTGATGTTGACTTCTTATACTTTAAAAGTGATTGCAAATGCGTTTGGTAGATACTTCTTATATGTACCTTTCACACTATGGGTGGTAAAGACATAGATACTTCCATATATAATATGTATACTTCTGCTATTTTATATATGTGTGTTTGTATTTACGTATAGCTGGTGACTTGGTTAAAGTATTGTTGCTTTAACATAAATATCCTTCATAAGCATTTGTTTATTATTTTCCATGGTCGGATTGGTTGAGTGCTTATATAGTCTTAAGATGTACTTATTGCTTAAGTAATACAAAAGTAAGAACTAAACGAAGTAAGAAGTCTAACATGTTTTCTAGTAAGAAGGAAGAGAAATTCATGTTTAATTGTAAGAATGTATGTGAATACTAAACAAACAGAAAACCTTAAGAGTAAAGAGCGAATTAAAGAATTGCAATGTAACGAAGCAAATACAGTTTCGACTTAGACTAATATAACAAACTGTGGCAAGTTTCGAAAATGTTTTCCTCTCATTCTTATCTTAAACCTTCAAAAAGTTCACTAAAGTACGTGAAACCTTCTTTTTGTAAAAATTGTCTTAATAAAACAATAACTTACAATTAAAAAAATTATTTTTAAAAAAATGAATTAATTAAGTTAATTAATTAAATTAAGCAAAATATTTAACTAAACTATTCCATTTAATTTATTAAATAAATAAAGTTAAATTTACTAAGTTTAAAGTTCTACTACACACTGTACCTTACTTTTCCCTTTTAAAACATCACTGTTTTGTTGTAAGTACTTAAGTAGTCTGCAAGTGAATCCTAGTGTGTAGTTGAGAACTCACGATGCACGATAATGTGTATATGTGGGTTTTCGGTTCTATGTTCTTGATAATGTCAGCTATTTAGCTACCATAAAAAGGTAAGTAGTTTCTAAGACTATAATTGAAATTTCTTTCATAAAAAAGCATGTTGAAGTCTGAGAAACATAGAACAACGATTGTTTATTTATTATCGCGTTTATATGTTTGCATATTTAAGGAATGCATTTCATGTACATTTTTTTAAATATATTTTCTATTTTAAAACTCTTGGCTTATGGGTTTATAAGATAAGTTGTTTAAAATTTCATTTAAAATTGGTTTAATGCTTTTTTTTAAATATATTTTCATAAAATTTTTAAAAGCTTTTCCCCATTTTTAAAATAGTTATAAATAGGTTCTATTTAAATTTCTTTATATAATGTATTTAAGTCTTAAAATTATTGTTTTAAAAAGTGGTATTTTCTTTAAGTTTTTTTAAGTTTTATGTTTTTTAAATTTTATTGTTTTTCTATCTGTTTCAATAGCTTTTATGGCTAAAGCCATAAACTTCTGATTGTTTTGCTGTATTATTTGTTTCAATAAATTGTTATTGGAAAAATCATTAAAAAAACGTTTTCTTTTGTTGTTCTTGTAAAAGTTTTTAAAGAAAAGATATAAGCCGTTATTATAAATTAAAGAAAAAGTTATAATAATTTTCGATACAAAATTCCGTACTTTGATTGATATTGATTTTAATATTTGATTTTAATTTTATTTTGCTCAAAAACAAACTCATATATCAAAATTTACTCATATATTTTTTATTTAAATATTAATTAAAATTAAACCATTCTTTTGATTACTAGAATTGACGCATTAACACTTTTTTAACATTTACGATCGCTTTTATGAATACAACAGTCAAAAGGTACCAAGTACCACAATGCGTATGATTTATTTATTTTTATTGAATTTTTGTTTTCAGAATAAATCATACGCCAATGACCATTAATTCAATCGTCTATATTAGTTTGCAACAAATTAAATGTTTTTACTCATCTTACTAAGAATTAAAGCGGTTTTCTATTTTGTTTAATTAGTAAGAGATTACAACTCTTCAAGTCCGCATTTAATAAATGTTATCTTTGATATTAATATGTGTTTACGTCTGTGTAAGTTCACACAAATACGTAATGATATTACAATACTCAAACATTTAGTATACTTGTAAATCATTTTGATGGTCGTTAATATGAAATACATTAAACTAAGATTAAATAGCAATCTTTATTGATTTATTGATAAAGTTAAGGAAAACTAGGGGCCAAAAATTATAACTTTGATAAATTTGTAATGGCAAAATAATAACATATAAAACATACATATTATATTTACAAATATAAAAAAATATAAATGAATATATTTCAAGAAATGTGTAATTATTTGCGGACTTTTTCTTTATTAATTACAAAGTTCGTTTCTTAACAGAGAAGTTAAAAATTTAAGATGCCCTTTTGGTGATTAATTGTGAATAATGATTAAAACAAAAAGATGCAAAATTAATGCCTAAAAATATTTATTGAAATTTTAAAAATTTTTGCATCTGAGAAGTTGAGTCCAAAAGCCGAGTTAAAAACAAAATTAAATATTCATGATATTAAAGTAGGTATTGTCCAACAATCAATAATATTTAGTCTTTTGATAACTGGTGTAGTTTGTTTTGGCTGTCTCAAGAAACCTACAATCAACCTGCGTCTGAATATTGGGTGGGAAATTTTATTAGCAAGCACGGCCCCATATTGCAGCACAGAAAATGTTACGACACTTTTAAATTTAACTTGAAAATAGGTCGAACTAAATTAAATTTTGGTATGGACATATACATACTAAGTATTTAGGGCTGCCACCTCAAGGTTCCTAAAATTAAATACTATCTCCTTTATTTTATCTTTTTTATATTTATTTGATGCGTATGTACTTTGTATGTATTTGAAAAGCATAATTTATTTAAAAATTACTTTGGGGAAACAAATCTGTGAGACCTTAGCACTAAAAACAAGGAAGTTAAGTCTACAATGAAGTCAACAAGTAAATACTTTAACACACAAGGACTTAGGAGCCAAAACGTGAAGAGCACTTAAAATACACCAGAACCCTTTAAATGTATTTCTATTTTATGCATACACTCACGCATTTTAACGTTAAAAGCAATATTGTAAGAAATGAAGTTCAAATAGTGATAGCACGTGTTTTATTAAGACAAAAAATATTAAAAAATATACAACTTATTTAAGGATTGAACACGAACAATTTGATCCCTACCTGGTTTCTAAGCATAAGTGAAAGTAAAGAGAAAATTTTTTTAAATTAAAATACATTTTAAAGCAAAATATAGTACTTGCAAGAGCTACGTTGTTATGATTTACGACTTTAAAACATATTCTTTTTAACTTTTACACTCACTGGTAATTTTATAACGCCATTTTGTACAATACTCGGGACATAATATTCTCAAAGCTGGCCAGAATTAGTTTGCCATAACCCAGAGGAGCCAACCGATAAATAAATTTTTAAAACGAGAATATATTTGAGTAATTTTTTTAAATTAATTAAATAACTATGCCGTTGAGGTAATTTTAAATACGTTTATTTTCAAAGCATTAACCAGAAATCATGCTATCCTTATTTTAGAGGGAAATTTTAGATCATCTCAGTATCAATAAGCAAAACTCGGAAATAAAAATACAATTTTTTTAGTACTTTATCATATGCTAAAGGGATTCACAGTGGGCCTAAGAGCCCTTGGTAAAGGTGGCGAATTGCACTCGTCACTACCGTTCTTAACCTAACCCAAACATATGCTATCAACTTATGGGGCAACCTTAAGAAAAAAATTATTATAGCTTTAACCATTTCCGGCTTGTGTGTCGAGAACAAAGTATTATATCTAAGTAGCTGACAACAATAAAATTGTTATTTTTTAAGGAATCCGAGGAAAAAAAATTTTTGATTTTTAGTATTAAATTTCACTTGGTTTTACCTTAAATACTTTTGGAGATCAAAACGTTTTTCAAACTTAAATCTATCTATGATAGGCTAGGCGTTCCTATATCAACACCAGCTATTCTTTGGATTCGCCCGTATTAATATTCAATTCGGCAGGATCGAAAAAGGAGATAATTTAATTATGTTTCCTCAAATTAATTTGTTCTGCATATATTGTCATTGTTTTTTTTTTCAAGTTTAAGGTCTTTATTTTTTTTAATAATTTTTATTTTAAATTCCCAATAGCAGCTTCAAGAATACGACTAAACCTTTTTAATTTAAGATTTTTTAAGACAGAATATTTTTGTTTTAATAACATAATCAAGTTAAACTTATTAACATTTGCATTTTTTAAATTGTCTTAAAAAAATGTGCAAATATTTCTCCCTCGTCATTGACAAAACAACATTTCTTCAGCATATCAGTATAATGTTGAAAGTAATTTTTATTACTTCTAATATTTAAAACATAAAGCAGATAATTATTTTAAACAGCTCTCATAGATGTACACTTTTTCTCATTATAAATGGACTTTGTTTTAATATTGGCATCCAGTATTATTCATTTAAAAGTTGTTTTGCATCTTAAGGGTACATTTCTAAGTATTCAACAAATAACAAGAAGAAGTTTAAGAGAAAATTTAAGCTAAAATGCAATTGACTAAAAAATAAGAAAAAAAAATCTACTCCAGTTTGCTTTCTTCTGTTTTGCTAAACTTTCAACTAAATAATTTATAAAATTTTAAGCACCCTACATTTCTTAAGATTTGTGGCTGACAAGACTTTAAATGAAAAAGTTGTCTTGTCATAAATTTATATTTTAAATATTGTATCTGAATATGTTTTAAATTTTTGAAAACTTTTGGAAAAATAAAATAAAAAGCATTTTTTTGTTAGTAACAATGGGCCGATTACAATAAAATCTGCAAAAATACATACCCGAAATCTTGAAACAGGATATTTTTTGAAATTTGGATGGTGCGATATATCTCAATAAGTATTGTTACTTAAGTCTTCAGGTAACAGGTTTATAATTAATTGATATTTATGATCAGGATTAATATGGCCGGAAAGGGAATAACGGACATGACACATTTCATTCAACGAAAATAGTTTTTTACTATGTTTATGTATGTCAACAATTATTATATCTAGACCCTTCACATTTCATACTGATGGTAATAATGTTAGTATGCATAGTTGAGCTTAATGTGGGCATGGCACCTCCAATAAAACAAAAATTTTATTTTTTATATACCTCACTCATTGTGCATAATTAATATTAAGATGGGCATGAAAACAATGATAGCCGTAGCACCCCCATACAATGCACTGGGTGCCACTTCGCCTTATCATCAGTATTAAACCTCACTTTTTTTCCTTTAGAAAAAAGAGTTGTAGCCTCAAGATGAATTGCTGTAAATATTAGACAATAAACTAAATAAATCTATTTTTGAAAGTATATTCAAAGTCTCATAATCACTATTGATAATAAAGTAATAACATAATGACACTTTTGTTTTATAACATACAGGCTAGAGTCTAGCAAAGTGGGCCTGGTAAAGGTAGCAATAATGAAAAGAAATATTATGTTAAAGTTTAAAATAAAATCTGCAATTTCTTGCAAAAATCAGTAGCGTAATCCCACTTGGCTTAGTCAAATAATAAAATTTTCTTTTTAATCTGATTTTGTCTTACATGAATGTCAATGAATACTAAAACTGATTATAGAAATACAAACATATTAGAGTAAAAAATTAAATTAAGTAAAAACTAACTATAATTATCTTTAAAGCAACGAAAAAGGAACGAATATTCATTGAAATTAATAAAAAGGAATAACTCTTGGAAATTTAAGAAAAAAGGGAAATAATAAGAGAGAAATTAATTAACTAAAGTTAAAAAATTATTATTAAAAAAATAACCATTTAGGGGAAAATCCTTAGTACTTCAGTTGTCATTTTATTATAAATTTTTTGCAATTTTTTATAGTTTATAAGAAAGATTAAAATGTAATAGATTTTTTTGCCAGGTTATCTTTTACCTAATTTATTTAGATTAACTAAAAACAGTTTTCTTTAAAATATTGGAAAAAGGAAGGGTTTAAAAGAAATACAAAACACAGATTTTTAAATTGAGTTTACCCAACAAAAAGCAAACAATAGGAAGTAAAAGTCAGTTTTAAGGTCTGTTTTTTGGAAAACGTGACACCTTGTTTTATACTTTGAGAAATTAAGGTACATAATGCCGAATCACTGTTCTTCTTACTGTTTTAAAATGTAATTTCACCTTCGGGTATATAAAACCGTTTACGAGGAATATTAGGCCTAAATCAAAAGATAATTGGGCTTCTTTCATTAGCCAAGGGTGCCAGACATCCTTTAACTTAAACGAGGTCTATTCTAACATCATCTTAAGATGAAGCACTTTTTGGACATTTGATTTTATTATGTACAAGTTCTTTGTGTTACTAATATCGAAATATATCGAAATATTAAATTAGATTATTTGAGCTAAATTATTTAAGCTTGTTAATAGAATGGTCGAAACCCCCAACCTTCTAGGTAATTATAAATAATTTATTTTCTGTCTATTTGTTAAAAATATTTTGCAGTTTAAAATTTTTTTTTTTTAGACTTAAATTTGAGAAGACATTATTAAGTGCACACTTATGCATACATGACATACTAACTCATTGAAATTTTAAAAAAGTTTCCTTTTTAAACTGGTAATAAAAAAAACATAAGAAAACGTGGATATAAGGGAGCTCAAGTATTTAAATCTTTACTTTCAACCACTCTGCCAACTTGTCAGCCAATATTTAGTTGCGTACTGTCTGCATGACTACACGGCTTTTGTGTTTTTGTGTGATTTTTGTTTATTATTGTTTTCTAAATGGTTTAGGCTAATCATCTTTGCACACATTTCTTAACATTTGTATCATAAAAAAGAAGGAACTGTTTCTCTTCCTCAGTCCTGATACTTTTACAATAAGAATTTTTTTTTCTTAAACTTTAAAAAATAAATGTAATCCTTCCAATACTAAAATAATACTTTTTCACCATTTTAAGTTGTCAATTTTTTGTGTTTTCCTTTTACGAAGAAACAAATTCTTGATTCAAATATGTTGTGGTCTTTAATTCAGAAAATACTAAAAGGTAAGGCATATGCAAAGTAAGGGCAAATTTTCTGAAACAAAAATAAAACATTAAAATATTTTTCCTTCTTGTTAAACTTGAAAGTTCTTTATTGTTTTGCTCAGTTCCTTATTGAGATCAAACTCACGCGTAATTGAAGCTTTTTGAATGTGCATTAATAAGAAAATGTACTTATCCTTATTGCACTTTGTAAACCAAATAAAGGTGTTAGGCGTCGTCTATGGAAGAATAACAAAAATTGTTAAAAATCGACCAGTTGGGAAAACACAATAAGTTCTTGGAATACATGGTTAAGGGCAAAATATAGATGTCCAGCTAGCTCATTGGTAAAGGTTCTTAACCCGGTTTCGTAGACGCTTAACACATAAAATATACTTTTTGCCTAAAAATACCAGAGTATATTTAATTTAAAACGAACACTCAGAAAACTTCAAAATTCGACCATTTTGATGGCATGGTGTTGTGCCAATTAGGTACATTTTTCCCACCCTACTGACCTATAAACCGTCAGACTCCTTGACAGAATAAATACCCTGATTTTTACTTCTGTCCCATCAATTGTCATATTTACTTAACTAGAAACATATTTTATCGTAGGCTATCCTTCCCTTTTTAGATATTAATTTAAAATTTCATTTTTTTCTTTGTCAAATTTACAAAAACAATTCAATAGTAATATTTATTATTATAAAATTAAAGCAAAATACAAAATCAAAATGTAAGTAAACTACGTATGTACATATTTCATTCATCAATAAAAAAAACAAGCAGTAAAAGAAATAGTGATAATTTAAAATAAGTCATTAATAAATTTATCTTTAATTTATGAATGAGTATGGAAAGAAAAGAAATGTGAAATCGGACTAACAATCAGACAAACAAATGATAACTTATTTATATGGAAACGAAATAGATGATTGATAAAAAAATATTTACAAAAAAAAAAGAATACTATATTTTACTCACAACCAATATATGATGTTCCATTTCATGATGTTTCGACTGTAGGGCCCAGCAATCAATTCATAATGATGGTGATAGTGTTGTTGTTGGTTACTTCTTTTTCTTATAAAAAAATAAACTTTTAGGTTACACTCAAAATATTTAGTTAGTATACCTAATTTTATATAGCAATTTAAGGTTAGATTTTAAGAAATTTTGAAAATATAATTTTTTTCTTCTCTTTTTTTTGTTTTGTTTAAAATTGAATTATAAAAGAATATTCATTAATTTAAAGGTTTCAAATCCATTAATTATTAATCCAATTATATTCAATGAGTTATACTTTATATTTTTACATTTTTACATGTTGCAAAAATTTTTCCTTTTTTTTTACCAAAATAACAGGTTATACATATTTTAATTTTAAAAAAATAAGATATATATAATAAGTTTATTTACAAAGTACAATTTTTATGTTATTCATTTAATAGGTTTAAGGCAATTCCGAATGAGTCTAATTATATAAGTAAATGTTGAATAATTTTTGTTTTATTAGAGTTATGATTGGAGTTTTGGCTAGAGCATGAAGAATTTTACTTTGGTAGTCACATGGTGATGCAGTGGAAATTCATATGGCCTGACACTTAAGACACAGCGGCTTTTGCTTCAACTCTTCAGTCACTATCGGCAATAAGGTGAAGGATAAAAATTTAAATTCACATAGATATGTAATCACTTTAAACGACTTTTTCTTCACTATAGTTTTTTTTTCTCTTATTTTAATAATAATTAATTGTTCGATTTCTTTTAGATTAGGCTAGATTAGACTTCTTCGTACTAAGATCACTTTGGCAATTGATTTGTTTCAACTCTACTTGATATTATGAAGTTAAGGGCAAAAAATAAAAAAAAAATGAATGTAATAAAAAAGGTAGAGTAAGATATAATGCTGTACTAGTAGTTCGTACATAGGGGAGGAAAAGACAAAAGATGTTTCATATACTGAATTAAAATTATTACCAAATATGGTAATGAATTTGACGATTCTATTGAGTGTAATTTACTCTCATTATATACATATGTTACAAATATATGCATCTATGTACATATATACATTAATACAAATTGAGTGGGGATAATCAACACAGGTGATAGTACAAGTAAAAATATCTAGCATGCGAGTAAAAAAAATGACAAAAATAACCCCCGTAGTATTTTGCCAAATATATGTCAATATTTAAATATTTATAAGGCCAAAAGAAAACCGTAACAAAGGTTTTGTAAAAAATGCGGTCAACTACGACCACTAATTTAAGTTGGGTTTTTATAGGTAATTAGTTACATATATATAGTGGACAACTCCCTAGATCTGTTTGGAGACCCTGTATTTATTAGCATAATATGCGTTTATTAAATGAATATTTTTATTTGTATATTTTTATATGTCCTTATATTGGTTTCAAAATGTCCTTTGTGGTAAACACGAGCATTTGTTCTAATACCAATGACTACACAACAAAAGCTTGCTTGGCATACCAATGCAGGAAAAATATTGTCGTTTTACAGTGGTATTGTTTGCGTAATATAGTAATACAATACACATATACACATATGTATTTGTAAACGTATGTGTATATGCCTGTTGCAAAAAAACGAATTTCAAACACTCTTCATTAAAGCTTAATAATTTTAAGTAAGCAAGGCAAGTCAAACAAACATTTTTTAAATTTTTAAAAAAATAGTCGATTGCTGGAAAGGCAGTAATATAATTCCAAAGGATATTATATGTTTTAAGTAAATATGATAATAAATTGGTTCCTATTAGGGTGAATCATGCGTGAAATTTATTTTAAAGTGTCATTGGCGAAAATGAGCTTAAACTTTAAGAACGAGATCCTCATATAAAAACGTGCTTCACATCAATGAATTCACACCTTTTTTTATTGGCGAAAAAACAAAGTTTAAAACCAATGAAAACTCCATCAAAATTTTGCATAAACACGTGAAATACTAAATTGTTTAAGGCAAGAGAGTCACAACAGCATTGAATAATATTTTTAATGCATTCAAATATTTTAAATTCAATATAGTTTTTCAATGCTTTTAAAATGCCTTTTTAGAAATAACTGCAAAGGACATCATAAAAACACGACTTCGTTTTAAACTACTTTAATATATTTTTGCTGGGTTGTATTTCTCCTAAGATTACAATATAATTAGGGTGACCATTCGAACTGATTTTATCAGTACCGGTACTGATTTTTCATTAAGTGTATTGGTTAAAAATTTGGGTACTTGGATGTACTCTTTTTTGAAAAAAATACTGATTGTACTTATTTTTAAAATAATTGATATCTTAATTCTTTTCCACAAAGATTTTTTAAATTATATATAAAAGGTCAACTCTTCCACTTAAAAATCGATGAACTAACGTCTAAAAGAAATAGAAAATGATTCATGTTTAATTATTAATTATTTCGCAAAAGCTAAAAATTATAACGTACGTTCATTTACGTTTTGACGAAAATTTCACACCTGTCACATTTTCTAAAAGGTAGGGGTTTTGCTTAAGCAAAAGGTATAAATAGTGTATTAAATACTTTAACAACGTGCCTTTTTTCAAATTAAAATTTTGAATTGCTTAAGCTTTGAGCAAAAAATTGAGTAAAATTGTCATACCCGTCCCAATGGAATTGCCCTTCAGTATTTTTCTATCATCAGAATGTGTGCTAAATAATTAAATTTTTTAAATCTAGTTTTCAATCATCAATCAATTCAAAGCTCCCCAAAAGTAGAAATTTTTTTTTAAATTTATTTTCTTAATCAAACATTCTCAAAAATGCGACTTGTTCTTTATGAATACCCAGATGGACAGACAGTCATATATTATTTGACTCAGAAAGTGATTTTAATTTGAGGGGAAAAAAAAGGTGCTTCTTTGACAACAACAACGTTACATTAAAAAGGTAATAATTTCAAACCGAAAACAAATGGTCGCCCTCAATATAATTCAATATTTTTTTTGACAATTTTTAAATATAACAAAATATTTTTTTTTAATAAAAAGAATCTAAGAATGTTAAGAACGACTGCACTTTTTTTTTAAGTTGATTCCATAAATTTATAGAACATTTAACTTGGCCAACACGAATTAGGTAAATTTCTTTGGTATGAATATGCATATGTTACTTAGTACGCCAACAGTTTCTAAGACTATTTTCATATTTCTTTACTATTCTTATGTCGTTGTTTTTATTATTAGAAAATTCATTGCAGTTTAAGTTTGTTTTTGGTTGCTGTTTTCGAATATGTTTATTATTGTTGTTGTGGTAGTTGAGTTTTTCAAAAGTTTAAGCAAAGAGGAAATAAAAATGAAAGGAAAAATATTAAAAACTTCAGCTGGGTTTGTTTTGCAATTTTGAGTCCTTTTACTAAACTTGTATCGGTGAATGCAATACTTGCAACTTTATTTAAACGGACATACATTTCTACATATTTAAATACATATGCATGTTACATACATACGTATACGTGAAACTATATTAAAGCAAAGTTATTGATGTTTATATGCATATGTATGTATGTGTAAGTGTATTTTTATGTGCTTTTTAAATGAAATGACAAACAAAATTATACCAGTTTAAGTTTAGGAAAAACGTATAGAAGTGGTTGAGGAAATAGCAACTTAGATTTTCCTAGCCCCTCAAAACAAATAAATATTTATTTGCTTTCTTTTGGCTTTGTTGAAAATGTAAGATTTTGTTTGAGTTTCCTTTTTGTGTATTTACATAAAAACTAAATAATTTCATAAATGTTTAGAGTAAAGGGTAAAACATGTGGGCTAAAAGTGCTAGCGTATACAAATATCAGTTAAATAGTTCGTTAATATTTTATTTGACATTTAAGTAGCTTTCACGTGTTAAGCAAAAAAAACGATTGAGTATTTCTGATTTTTTTATTTTAAATAATGAAATGTGTAAAAAGGATGGGTTGGATATTTTTTAATTGATGGACTACCTAAATTCAAACAAAAATTATATTTTTTTTTTAATTAAATATAACTCTTTTTTCACATATTTTGTTTGCACCCGGTCCTCGATAGGTTAAGTCAGTCGTTCGTTAATGTTTTTTAACCACAAGACATTTGGACATTTTTGCAAAATTCCAAACGTCCTATAAGTTGACTTATTACATTTAAAGATTTTCTTTTTGCCATATCAACTCTTTTAAAAACTGTTATAATAACAATAATTGTCAAATAAATAAACAACCTTGCTAATAGTTTCATTTTGAATATTTCGTTTTAAATCTATTTTTAATTTAAAAAAATAAAATGGGACACAAAATGACAGCTTACGACCAAATTAATTATCCTGGACCTTTGTTTTATGTATTTTTAAACAAATTGACAAATCAAAAAATTATGGATACAGAATCATGCAAACTGTGACAATTTATAGTTTTTTTTGATAATAAATAAATGCAACAATATTTTATTTAGCGCACACAGTTGCGCAGCCATTTAAATTTAATTAGTTTAATTGTTATTATGGTCAATACATAAATTTATGAATGCATGTTCTAATTTATTTGTATGTAAACATTTGTATCAGATTGTAATAATTTTTATGTCAGTTGTTTTTGTGTAGCTAATTAATTGTTTGTTTTTTTTTTTTGTTCTAAAATATTTGTTAATGAGCCAATTTAAAATAATTTATTACACAAAGTGAAATATTTTATTTTTTGCTGTAATTTTTTTTCTAATTTTTTTTATGCCTATAAATTCGCCCTTCCCTTCCCCGATTGAGCAAATTGTAAAATTTTACAAAACAATTAATTGGATTTCGATTCAAAAGTGAGTTAATTTATAGTTTGTGTTTCTTTTTTGTGTTGTAAATTCTAGATATTGCTAAACAATTGCAATTTTCAACTTTTTTTGAGAAAAAGATATACATATTTAATTGTGAATCAGACAAATAAACAGACAGATAGGCAGACCGACTGACTGACTGAGAGACATACTGACATACATATAATTCAATATGTATTTTGAAAACAATATTTTTTTTATTTTAATGTTAATTTACAAAGAAATTTCACTGATGGTAAGTCAGGACTTAGAAGCACCTGTTACTAAAGAAGCTCGTTAACTAAGTTAACTCGAACCACTACACCTTACATAACAAAAAAAAAATATTTCTATATATATATTCTCCAGGATATGAGCTCGCTTAAATGCATCCATTTTTCTTTAAAAAAAAATTTCTAAATATAAATTTATATTACTGAATCTTAGTTCTCATAATATTAAGAATTGAAAGCTAAAATAAAACAAGCAAGAGCGCTATATTCGGCTGTGCCTATATTTATTGAGATATATAGGGATATATGCACGGATTTTGTACTAAAAAGAACGGGTTATTTTGGGTTTTCGCTTATATTTTCGCTGATTTAAAAAAGCGATTGTCTTCAAGATATTTCTAATAGTTTGACACTGGTCCGTATCACTTTATTTGACTCCGGAAACTTAATTTCAACACACTGACATAGCTATATCCATTTCCCTATCTATAAGGATCCAGAATATTTATATACGTTATGGGGTCGCAAATGGATAATAAAGAAATTACAAACGTAATGACAAACTTATATATATCCCTTATCATTATGTGAAGGGTATAAAAATAAGAAATATTTTTGTATGTATGTGTATCGTAAAAAATACTGTGAACTTTATTATTAAATATTTTTTTATTTAATTAATTTTTTTTAAGATGAATGCAGCTTTTTTTTTATTAAAATTTGTAATTTAAAAATTAAAAAAAATATTTAAATAAATTTAGTTTTAAAGTACATTAGCTTTTGCCTTAATATTAATTACAATAGAGATTTTTTTTAATTAGAGTTTCTATGAATTAACATATGATTGATTTCGAATAATATGAAGGTGTGTATGTATATGTGCTCACGCTATTTTAATGAACATTTACGAATAAAAAGTATTTAATTTAATTAGCTTCACAAGTTTGATAATGGCAATTGAAATAGTATATAACATACTTACATACATACATATATAAGTTTGCTGCTGCACTATTATCAGCAATTATTTTTAAATTAAAACTTTTGCTGTATTTTTATTTTGTAACGTATTGCAGGTGTTTAACAGAATATTATAATTTAAACTATTTGACATTAATTCTGTATTAAAATTTAATAATTCAAATTAAAAATATTGTTTTGTTATAACATGCTTTAACACATTTTATTGTGCATGAATGCATGCATGCTGGCCATAGCATTGTGTACATTTAGTGGTTAAAAATATGGTTTAATAAAATTATTTGTAAAAAACAAAAAAAAATTAATAAATTATTAAAAGTTCATTTTTTAATAAGTAAGTAAAAATGGTTAGCTGCTGAGCATTGCTTTTCAATTTTTGAAATCAAATTTTCTTAAAGCCTTTAGGAAAATATATATTTGGAGTTATTAAAAGCACCAACAAGTTTACTTATGGGTCTTAAAAATAGGTTGGAACTACAGAATTTCATCTTAAATCACATTCAATTGAGATAATGCGAGCAACGGACTGACTTGACAAGACAACGGTCTAACCAACCAAGTTACATTTCAAGGCACTAAGTTCCAACTTGTTGAGGTCGAAAGTAATTAAGGAGTGTAAGTCTGCGCTTGAATGATGTGGAAGTATCAGATCATACTGGAAACCTACACTCTTTTATATTAGGAATTCAGGACACTTAATATTTGGCAAAAAGGCATTTAAGATGGAGTTAATTAAGTATCTACTTTGCCAATGCCCGACAATCGTCGAAAAGTAGCGCTTATATTTTTCTGCCTTTTTGTTAGATCATTTATTGATTTGTTAGAACTGTGACTTCTGTGGGATGATATGCCAAAGGCGTCAAGCTGTTAACGGGTAGTTGTTGTGACTAGCTTTCATTACCTTCCTAATGATATCTTTCTCCTCATTTCTTTACAAGAAGCTAACTTCTCTACATTTTAATTTTTTATATTTTCAGGACAACATCAAGGACATACAATTGGATTCCGAGTGTGGTTATGCACTGCTGTGTAAACATTACACTCCCTAAATCGAACCTACCTTCCACTTGAAACATACTCTAAAAATTTTTTACCAGTTTTGCCCCCTTACCTTGTTTGTAACAGTCGTGTTAACAAAATTGTTTTTTATTACAAAAAATATTTATTTAGATTTTGCTATGACAGACTTATCTTTCTTCACTTGTTTTTTCGCTTTTAAAATTCTGTCCATTAAACTTCCAAAATTAAACAAACGAAGTTAATAAAAATTATTCTTTATATCCATGACGATATTAAATTTTTACTGAATGACAACTGTGTTAAATTCCTTTACGGCTTTAAGTCAGTCATATTTGTTCTATTGTTTAAAGGATAAAAAATAGGAGGAAACTTTTGTAAAGTTTTAAAAAAAATTTCAATCTTTTAAATATTTATTGTGTGAATTTATGTAAGAAATTTTATTTAATTTTCCCCGCCTTTTTGTTTCCTTTTATATATTTCTGTATATTAAGCAGATACCTTAAGAATGTTTAAAATTATTATAGAATTTTGGAGGTATTCATATTCGTACAGACATATATGTTTATGTGCACGTATGCGTTTTCAAGCGTTTGCAGGTTTACATACGAACATTAGAGCGGTTGGATAAATGTTTTAGTATTTTATTGTGTCATGGTTAAAAGACGGTTAAAATGCCATGAAAATAAAACGAAATGAATAAAAGTTAACACGCAATGGCATAAAAATTAAATGTATGAAACAATGAGTAAAGTAAAATGATACCTTCCAAATTATACAACAAAACATTTACTGGATCTCAAAGATGTGACTATAAATATATAATAACTAGCGACTACTTAATAAAAATAAAAATATTACAAAATATTAAGGCAAATAGACAAGAGTTTTAGCGCAGCACATGAGTAAACTTGAGAGTATCTTTCGTAACAAAATTTACTAATGGGTAAAAGAACAAGAAAAAACTCATATTTACATTCATATACAAAGTACAAAAGTATATAGAAGTAACGGCTTACGCATTAAGGTAGCTGTTATTATAAACAGCAGCATATGGAGGCTATTAATTCCCCTGCTATTTGTTAAGAAATTTTGTTGCTTATTATTGGAATTACCATTATTGGAATTACTCGTTGGAAGGTTAAAGGCTGATTACGAGGATATTTTCTCAGAAAGAGCGTAGGAAAAATTTTAAAAAATTTGTGAAATTATAAGGAAGCTTTGGCTTCCCTTGCTTCTGTCTTAAACAAAACTTGCCCAAATTTAGCTTGCCGTTTTCAATTACCAAAATTTTGTGAAAACTGTGGATATATATCCTGGCACATACAGAGATATTTGCAAGTTTTAGACTTCATTTCCGATCCTGTAAATAGTTTGATGCCAAAAATAGACCTTTAGATTTGACTTGGCCCCAGAAACAAAGCTTCAACAGACGGATATTGCTGAATCAGGCTTCTCATCTGAAGAGATAGAGATGGGGGTTGCAAATATAGATTGTAAAAATTCCAAATAAAATAACAAACTGGCATATAGTCTTATAACTACCTACTGGGAAGTGAACTGGTCTAAAACTATTGACGTGAACGGTCCTTTAGGGTAAGGACCGGTTCTAGTTCCAACACTTTATATGAAGAGAACCTGTCACTTTTACATTGCGTTGTCATTGGAGGGGGCAATTGGTTCAAAACTAACACCTAAGAACGGGTTACAGGCCAATCCTTTATAAGCAAATTTTGCATTAATTGTTTAAGATCCTGTTCAATATACTTTGTTTGTATTTAGGCGTGTGTGTGTGTTTATGTAAACAGATGTATGTTTATGTGAAGGGACCAGTGTTTCTATTTTTTCCCCTAACCTCTTTAACACCTTTGAACCAGTTACTTGATGTGTGCATTTTTAACCAATCACGACCAACAGCTTTTGTGCAATTCATGTTTTGTACCGGTAACAGGACGGGTACGCCGACCAATTGACACCAATTTCCCGCAGGGTATTAACTATTATTAACTTTGGAGGGGGCAATTGGTTCAAAACTAACATCTCAGAACGGGTTACAGGCCAATCCTATATAAGCAAATTTTGCATTAATTGTTTAAGATCCTGCTCAAATTTCTTGGTTTGTATTTACGCGCGTGAGTGTGTATATGTAAACAGATGTATGTTTATATGTAAGGACCAGCATTTCTATTTTTTCCTTTAATCTCTTTAACACCTTTTAACCAGTTACTTGACGTGTGCCTTTTTAACCAATCACAGCCAATAACTCTTGTCTAATTCATGTTTTGTAACTGTAACAGGACGGGTACGCCGACCAATTGACACCCATTACCCGCAGGGTTGTTAACTTGCTGAGCTCCTAATAAGGCTTTGGTCAAAAAATCAAAAAGCAAAATATTTTCGTTCGGCAAAGATGAAACTTATTATTAATTTTGCAAAAAAAATTATTTGCATGTAATTTTATAAGGGCGAGTCTAAGAACATGCTAAAACTCCCATATTGGTTGCACAAGTTAAAGTGGCGTTAAACCGTACTACAAACTGACTGGTGAGAATTCTACGAAACTACCTATTGACATATCGAAAATTTCATAAAAGTTGTTAATTTGTATGGAAGATACCCCTTCCCCTGCCCAGACAAAAATTTTTTTTCCAACATTTAGGTCTTATTGTCCAATTACTTTTTGAAGAGCATTTGAAGTCGATAGCTTTTATAGCCTACGAGAGAAAGCGTTTTGAGAATTTCATAAAAAATTGTTAATTTGAAGGGAGGTACCCCTTTCCCTGCCACCATCCGAAAACCTTGTTCTTCAAAGATTAGACCATATTGTCCAATTACTTTTTTTAGAATATTTTAAGTCGGTGGCTGTTATAGTTTCTAAGATTGAGCGCATGAAATATTTTATGAAATTTAAGCAATTGTAGGGGAAATACCATTTCCCCTGATCTTATCTGAAAAAAAACTTTTCCCTTATTTAGGTCCCTATTTTCATAGTACCCGTGTCAAGTTTTGGGGCAAAAATAACTATACTTATTTATATATTAAAGGGATATATTCACAGATTTTGACCTAAAAAATGGTTTTTTTTAGGTTTTCGCTTATATCTCGGTCAATAGTGAACCGATTTTGCTGATTTTAAATAGCGATTTTTTCCAGGATATTTCTAATATTTTGGTACCAATAACTGGTCCGTATTACTTTATTTGTTTTCGAAAATTTATTTCAACAGACGGAGAGACGGACAGTCGGACAGACGGATGGAAGAACAGGCGGACAGATGGACATTGCTATATCGACTTCAATATCTATACGGATCCAAAATATATATTTGTATGTACACTCTATGGGGTTTCAAACGGATACCCTGCAGAAAACAGGACAAGTCCATACATGCGTGTATGGACTAGTCCATAAAGGAGTAGGATTACTCCAAAACTAACCCAAATGTATGTAAAAAACATGGTCTTTTTAACATTATGATGTCCTAGGGCCGGACCACTTAACCCAGATTTGCATTACGTCGGAGTAGTTTCAAAACTACTCTATCCTACCTACAAACAACGACAACTCGGTACGCAATCGTTAAAACACGAACGCATATCACTTAAGTAACTACAAGTTCTTGTTTGACAATGACATGGTCCATGACTGCATTACACAAGGACCATGTTGTAACTAGTCCATTTCAGCTAAAACGGACCATGTGGTCCAAGATTTTTTGCAGGGTAATAAAAAAATTACAAACGGAATGACAAACTGACAATATTATGAACCTCTCTAATACAAAGGTTCAAACAAATATTTGTATAAATGTATGAATGAATGTATCTTTACTTAAAATACTTTACGTTTACATAACGACTGCACGTAAAAAACTTGACAAGAGGTATCCATTCTCCAAGTCACACATATTCACACTTACGCCAACATTTAAATTTGACTTTCTTTTCACTTTTTTGTCACACCTTTCTAAATTTACACACACACAGTCATATAAAAAGTATTTACTTTTGAAAAATGTCATTTTCATGAAGGTTTCATTCAAACAGTTTCCGCTCTATATCTGTGTATTTTATTCTTTACTTCTTTAAAAGTGTTTCTTTTTATGTGGAATTGTAAATTCTTACAACAAACTTTTGATGATCAACACTTTGTTATGCCAAGTAAATACTTGTCTGTTTAAATACGTTTAATATAAAATAAGCAGTTGGTTGGTTTTCTACCACTTTAAAATGGCAAAAATGTTACACAAATTCTTTTAAATGGTTGTAGGGAAATGGCTGTAAAATACATTTAAGGTTTATTTAATGTTCACATGTACTTTAAAAAAAACATCGCAGCAATTTCTTTCATCACTGTTTAACCAAGTGATCATCTAGTTTTGTAGAGAACAAAATTCAACAAAAATTCAAGAAACATACAACAAATTACAAACATAAAAACTTAAATCTTTTTGTGTTTCTTAGCACAGACTTTTAAAGTAATTATAGGATGTTTTTGAATATGTTTTTATTTGTTTAATTTAATAAATTAACCACGTTGTTTGGCTAAAAAAAGGAAACTTTACGTTTATAACTTTTAATAAAAGTAACAACAAATTACAAGTGTAAATTTAAATAAAGTATGTGAATTTTTTGCAAAAGGATTAGAAAAATCTTGAAAATATTTATATGAAGTAATCATGGTACTTAAACCCAGAAAACTTATTAAAAATTAATTTTCCTAAAAATACTTTTAGTTTTTTAACTTTATTTTTTTCTTATTTTTTAAAGTTTCGTTTTTTTAAACTTCTTTAAAGGTGACCCGGTATATCAGTGGCAAGTGCACGAGTCTACCAGTCTGGGCGTAGTTGGTTCGATTCCCACCAGAGACCCGCGTAAGACTGATTCATTATTTTCTTTCTTTCTTATCGTATTCTAAACTTCTTCTTTTCTTCCATCTCCATTCTTTCTATCTGACTCTCCAGGTAACAAAAAGGAACTTAATCAAACGAACACAAGTAAGATGTATCGTTTATTTTAACGGCTGCTCCTTTAAATCTTACTCTCGTATTATAGATGTGTGGAGCCTAAAAGAACTCTTAGTAATAGTTTCCAGTTATAATTGTTTTAATTTTCTGAAATAATATCCTAGTATTTAGCAAAAAAAATGTTTATAGTTTAACAACTTTTCTATCCCTGATTTTATTACCAAAATTTTTGTTCTTCTAATGGGTGACTTAGGAGAAGTTGGATTGGTTTTAACCTGGCAAAGCCCAGACAAATCTTGGTCTCTTCTTTGTCTCAACTGTGTACACTGGCCTATCCGTGGCGTCAACTGCCCATTAACACTACGCGCTAAAAAGTGCCGCGCGAGTTAAGTTTAATAAAAACACAAGATTGTTTTACTTGACGTCTTTATTATTCTATGATGGTCTTAAGACTAAAATCTTAAAAATTCTCCCATTCATACAGAGTAAGAATGTGAGAAAACAATATATCTACATTAAACTTATTTTGCTAAGGTAAGCAAATGCAATGCATTATATTACCTGTCTGTAAAAGTGTGGGAAACCAAAGTGTAATCTGAAGCTCTTTGATTCCCTACACTTTACCAGCCAATACTATTAGTTTAGGAAATGGGAATGTAACTCGCGTTGACCCATAAGAACGGTAAAATTTGGTTGAGGCGTCGGGTTAGTAACCCACCCTCGCAAATCTTGCGTAGAATGGAAAATCTAAAGTTGATGACGCCCCCAAACTTTTTTAAGAGCCATCATTTACGAATTTGCATTTGGCATGTAATAACCCTATATAGAGAAAGTGAAGTGAACGCACAGGTGGATGTACTTGAAACGTACAAGGGCGATATAACTGCCTTACAAGAAGTTCAATGGAATGGAAAAGGCGTCATAGCTACACCAAAAGGCGACGCGCTGTATTATAGCTGCAATTAAACAAGTTTGGCTGTGGATTCGGGGTTAGCCGAAGACTCAAAAATCTTGTTTGCAGGCTTACTACGGTGAATGAGAGGCTGGCCATAATTCGTATAAAAGCCAAATTCTTCAACATCAGTCTTATCCTTGCCCATGCCTCGACCGAAGACAGGGACGAACAGACTAAAGATATATTTAACGCGTACCTAGAGAGAGCATATGACCGCTGCTCCGACCATGACATTAACATTGTCCTAGGAGATTTTAACGCGAAAATAGGAAGCCAAAATATCTTTGGTCTAACAGCCGGAAAATTTAGCCTCCACGAGAAAACATCTGATAAAGCAGTATCCGTGTTTGGATAACAAACGCCTTCTTTAAGGAACCCATGATACGCCCAGAAGTGTCGTTATGCTACGAAAGCAAAAGATGCGGTATACAAGGCAACACTGCAAGCAGTGGCAACGCGTCTTGCAAAGGAAAGGCATCGGGAGAAAAGAAGAGAGAAAAAACGTCTATTGCGCAAAAAGAAGATAGAAAAAAGAAGGGCGTAGGGGTGAGCATATCAAAATGTTCAGGAGTCAGAATGAAGTCCAAAAATTTATCAGAAGGTAAAATACCAAACTGAAGGCTTTGGTATGGGCACGTTCTCTTGCAGAGATGAAGAAGGTAATCTGGTGACTGATACAGATAGTGTGCTAAGGATATGGAGAACATTTTTTTACGCCTGCTGGTATCTGATAATAGCAACGATAAAGATAGCACACAACCAATCCCAGGAAATGGTATCGAGTGCATACTGCCTATCTGGAATGAGGTCAAAATAGCAGTTACCCGGCTTAAGAATAACAAGGCAGCAGGAGCCGATATGCTGCCAGCTGAGCCATTTAAGACCGGAGGCGACACGTTGATAAGGCATATGCATCAGCTTGCTTGTACAATCTGGCTAGAAAAAGGCATACTCGAGGATTTGAACATCAGTGTTTTATGTCCTGTGCACAAAAAAGGAGAGAAGCCAGTATGTGCCAACTATAGAGGAATAAGTTTCCTTCCCATTGGTTATAAAGTTCTATCTGGCGTGTTGCGTGAAAGATTGAAATGAAAAGTTGACAAAATAATTGTGCCATATCAATGCGCCTGGCAAAATCCACCTTTGACCAGATATACATACAAAACCAAATCCTGGAAAAGATCCAAGAAAGATAGATCAACACATACTATCTATTTGTTGACTATAAGGCCGCTTTCGACAGCCCCATACGTTCAAAGGTGATTCAAGTGGGGTATCCTTTAGAAACTAGTATGCCTCTGTAGAATAACTTTAACTAATTCACAATTCTCAGTGAAGGTAGGCAGGAATTTTTTTGAGCCTTTTAGTACCAAACGAGGTTTCAGACAAGGAGACAGTCTTTCGTATGCTCTTTTAACACCCTTTAAAAAAGGTTACACGAGACGCAAAAATGAATAGAACTAGCACGCGTACGATATCGACATCATGAGAAGAACATTGCGAGCAGTAACTTCCACTTTTAAAAAAGTCGGGAAAGAATCAGCCAAAGAAGGTCTGGCAGTAAATGCAGATAAAACCAAGCTGATGGTATCAACGCACAAAACGTGCAATAGACTTGGGAAGACAGTGGAAGTTGAAAACTACAACTTTGAAATAGTCAACGATTTTATAAACCTTGGCACCGCCATTAACAAAACAAACGACATCAGTTTTGAGGTAAAAAAAAGAAAAGTATTGGCCAATAGATGCTACTTTGAACTTCGTTAGTAGTTTTAAAGTAAAGGCAATCTTTACAAACAAAAATCACTCTCTACAAGACACTTATACTACCCGTGATTATTTATGACTCTTAAGCATGGGTACTTGTAAAAGCAGATGAGGAAGAGCTTTGAGTTTTCAAAAGGAAGATTCTTCGGAAAACCTATGGGCTAATCCCCATTGACCGGTATTGTATAAGCCGTGAGCTGTATAAGTTGTTTGCCGGCATTGACATAGTTACACGTTATATCTTGAGAATAAATGAAAACGCTCCAGCTAAGAAGTAATTTGAATGCTCGCTTGATGATCGATCACGAAGAAGAGAAAGACTGAAACTCTGGTGGAAGAATCAAGGAGAGGAAGACATCTTGGTATCAGAAATTGGTAAAGAAGCGTAAAAGATTGAAGCGATTGGAGCTCAAATCTGAGTTCGGCTAATGGAATAAGCATTCTGTAAGTAAGTAAGATGTTGAAAACATTTTTTTTTAAATATCGGTTTATTTTAGTTTATAAAAGATACTTGATTACTACAGAAACTAGGTTTTGAAATAATTTACATTCACATAAGTTAAATTCATTTATTTTTAGCCTTACTGAGCACACAAAGTGTTTTGGTATGTGCTTCTGAAATCTTTTGGTGAACTTTGTACATTTTATTTTATATTTTTTTAGTTTTATTTTTTGTTTATATTTTTTGCACTTTATTTTGGCTTTACAACAATTTTGTTTTTTATTTTCTTACATCGCAGTCTAGTTAATGGCGGCAACAAAACAATTAAAGCAATTAACACTTCCTAATTATCTCATATAAAATAGACTACAACACTACAACTTTAGCTATATGTTCAACTAGAACGCATACGAACATGACTATGGAAACAAGGGTTTCTGAAGAACAATCTTTTGGGCAATCGCCTGTGAAGGGAAACTTAAGATTTTTATTTTAGCGATAATTTTATCACATTAATAATATTATTTTTAAAAATTCAGTTTAATTAAAAGTAAATCGTTTTTAAGTGCGTAAAGCATCGCACGCGAATACAAAATACCATTTGCCAATCAGTTTCATGTACTTCTTGTTTAAAACCCTAAAAAGTCGATGTTTCTTTAAGGGCGACAAAAGATACCAGTCTGCAGGAATAGGTTCTTCCGTAACTCGTTGGTTTAATCGAAAGATCTAATTACCGCTGAAGACATTTGGTAAATAGGGCGTAGTGAACGGGTTGCCTATAATTTCTCAGAAAAAAGGTTGTACACGAACAAATACTAGTTTCCTTTTGTCAACCTTCTGTTACTAAATTAAGCCGTATTTTCTCCTGCATATAACGCGAAAATTTTGGAGTCTTTTTGAGCAGTAAGCTGTCCTTAAGGTCAAACGGGAAGGCAAGAAGTGCCAAAGACACAGACGAAAATGTATTTGTGCAAACATATGATTACCAGACCGTAATGCCAGTAACAGAACTTATTATTTTTTACGGAGTCGTAATCTAGTGAATGGCTATAAAATTTTCCGCAAATCGTCTGCATCTTGAGAAAGCAATATGTTTATTTTTATTACAGGCGCAATGGAAAAAGTATTGGCTCTCCCGCTTTTTTTCCCATTCATTTGAGTTCCAGTGGATCTTTTGAGGTTAAAGTTGGTGCTGAATAGCACAATAAGATTTGATGTGGGCAAATAGGGCACAGAACATACAATTTCGCAAGTTTTATTGGGACAGTCGATCTCTTTCCTAATTTGCTTGCCTTTTAATCACCGTAACATTTTCTCTACAGGAAATTCGCCTTAAATATTGTAGTAAAAAGTGCTGATGGAACCGTCGTCTTGAGATCTGTCAATCTCAAAGTTTGAACGGCCGGGTGAAAGAGGAAAAATGTTGTCGAAAAAGCTATACATTGCACAAACCGGAACCTTAATTTAAATTCACGGATTTTGTCCACCAAAAAACTTACTGGTGTCTCTTAATAATATTTAGCAAAAACAGCGGAATCTTCGCCGACAGCCAAGCCATCTTAAGGTTTTTTTTTTGACGCATATTCAACATCACTAATTATCTAAAACTGGTTGGCTATGCCATCCTACATCACTCTGGCTTGGGTATGGGAGCACAAAACCAATGCATCTATTGCAGTGGGTTGAGCGACATCGTAACCACTACAAGTGGACGTTCTAGATTTGGCATTCATTTCAGAAGTGAAGAATTGCCCTTTAAGGACTTTTGTAAAGCACCTAAATAAACAGTGCAGAAATAGAATATAAAACAACTTCTATGGTTTTGTCTGACATTGGACGATGTACAGGTCAGTGGGTCAATAGACTGTCCAGTGGTTAAAAGTCTCTTCATACTTTTATCCTTTCTGCAGAATAGTAGCTTGTTCGCGAATGGGGAGCAGAACAGGGCTACTATTTCCAACAATATAAATTATCATATACCTTTGACTTTTGACTTTCCTAGTCTGGAATTCTTTCCACTCTCTGTCTCTTTTACAAACACATGAGCAACTGTTGAAGTAGGCTAATAGCTGAAAAGGTGTGTGTTTTGAAGTAGGTGAATAGGGAAACTGGCTACGGCTGGGGACACTAGGATCTAAAATAAGATCCCGTCATAGAAGTAGCAAACAATGAGATGGCCGGCATTGGCATGTTGAAGCATGTGCATGACTCGGTCCTAACTGGCGGTAAGAATATTATGAAGCGTTGATGAAAGTGGAGAAATTGATGTATCTAAATAAAAAATTATCCTACAAACAAAGCTGATTGTCGCATTCGTTGGGTGCGACATGATTATAATAATAATTTTTGCTTAAGGTTGGATGCTGTTTCACAAGCGTGTGAAGAGGTGTCTTGTCGGCGCAAATTGTTGTGATTATGAAAAAGATAGATCAAAACTTTAGACGCAATTCGTGTTTAGATAACCCAATTCCTCACCAAGGGGTCTGTTATGGCTACACAGAGTCACGAGAATTGGTACCTGGGAGCAGGGGGAGCCATTCTTGGGGCGCTGGTGGACGCTTTGTTTCCACCAAGTGTTGAGAGCATCGTGAATCATTGCCCGCACGGCAGGTGTCACGTAAAGCCCTTAACGACTATCTTTTTTACAATCTACAGTAAAGGGATCTTCGTTATCAAACCAAATAAGCCACAACCCCTGCTATGTAAATTGTTAAACAAAATTGAAGACGAACGTGTATCTATAGGATCTGGGCTATTTTTACCAATTACTGCACTATAAGTTACTGTCGTTAAAATGGCAACCAAATACAGTTGCTTAATTGCTTTAATGCGAGATCGCAGAGAAGTACTAAACGATGACACAGCTGCCCTCGCAGAGACCTAAGCAAATAAAGAGACGAAGTGGTCAATTTGGCTATAACTCTTTTACCATTTATAAACACATTTAGAATGTGACTTTTTACAGTGTCAGGGTATACCATAGGCCCGATGCCGGTAATGGACTATTTCCAATTTATCTTTACCTTGCCGGCATACAGTAATAAAATATAAACAAAAGTAATTTCTTCCGAGAACTCTATTTTGCAAAAGCTTGTAAATATATTAATACAGGGTTGCTAAAAAAAATACCACCAAAATTTATTATTTTATATAAAATATGAACTTATGGTGGAAGTCAATGTCAGCTGTAGAAACTTAAAAGAACAAATACCGGCATTGCTAAGACCATTTATCATTAAGAATATCCTCTATACGTTTTTGGTGCTGCTTTGCTAAATTTTTATAGGTTGAATGTTACCTGTTACAATTCAAATATTCTTAAATTTAAAATATTCTATTATTTAAAAAACTAAAAAAACATACTAAGAAAGCAATCATATGGGAAAATCGCTATAGAAAAATCGTTAAAATATATATAGCTACATATTTTAATTATACAGTCTAAAACATTTTAAAAACAATTACTGCTATAATATTGAACGCAACTGTGTATACAAAAATACATTAGTATTTGCATACATGCATATATGTATATTGCAAGAAGGGTACTTAACATGCATTAGCAGCAACCGCAATTATTTCCCACAAGATTTTGCTTCGTACACACATGCAAACGATTATCTCAGCTAGAAGTTGCAGTATTCTGAATATGTAAATAATACCAATGATAAACTTATTTTAATTTGTATTTATATATTTTTTTTTTTTTTGAAGTCATGCTCAAGTGTGTTTATAGCTTGGTGATAAGCTATGTTCATGCATATATGAATTCTTTTGTGTGAGTGTTTGGATGCCGAAGAGATCTCAATAATTATTTAATAACTGTCAAGTTTCAACAAAATATCAATATAATAAAGTACATTTTTTTTTATTTAAATTATTAATTTAAAACTTGTAAGTTTAAGGACTTCAAACGTTACATTTGAACACTTTTTAAAATACAATTAGTACTTCCTTTATTATAGGAATTTCAAAATTAATTTTTTTCTTATCGAAATATAGTTTTCAACATTTAAATGATGTATTCCCAGCATACCATTATCGGAGCGCTCTTATATATGAGTCCATATATGAGCATTTTTATGAGCTTCTGTGAGTGTTTCCTGCGTGCATATTTCTGAGCTCATAAACGATCGATTTTATGTGCTTTTTATGAGTAATTTCTGCACTCTGACAGATAACGGTAAATTCCAGCTAAGCAGAAGAAAGAAGTTGCTCAAATTGATTCATTAGTGAATATTTTTGGAAGCGTAAAGACAAAATTGTGAGTTATCTTATAATAAATACAAAAATAATACATAATTGAAATAATGAAAAGAGCAAACTAAAAAAACGCAAATTAATAATAATTGAACTTCGTTCAAATAAATTAAGAAAAGAAAATCCAGCATGTAGCATTAAAAATAATAGTGTTGTGGAAGAAAATAGTGACAGTGAACGTATTTTAGAAAGAGAGAGTGTAAACGAAAACTGGAACAAGAGCTCAAAATGCGTTTTAAAAAAAGAGTCATAAAATACTCTTTTATGCATAAAATTTAGAGCTCTTTCATGAGTGACCAGTTTGGTGGAAAAAGCCACTCAAAAATGAGCGTTTTATGACTGTTTATGATTATTTTATGAACTCTTTATGAACGTCAGCGTTCCGACAAGAGAGTCTTTATGAGCTCATTTAGAGCGCATATGGTATGCTGGGTTTAAGTACGTTTTCATGCTTGTATGTTAATTATATCTGTCAGAAGCCTTAAAATATTTACACTAAATGAATACGTTCTATATATGTTTGTACTTATGTAGCATATGCTTGTGTGTGTATGTATGTACGTTCATATCATTAATTAATAGTTCTTTTAGGGGCCTTCTCAAGTAATTTAGTTTCATTAAATTTTATTACAAACAAACCAATTTTATGTAAATGACATTTAATATATGCCTTTATGCATGTATGTATGTTTGAACGACATTCCCTTTTTCACAATGTGCTGCTGCTTCTGCTTTTATTGTTGCAATTACCGCAAAATTTCCCATATTAAGTTCAATAAATTAAAGTCTATTTGTTTTATACTACCGCTTGTCTATAGCAAGAGATTTTACAATCTTTTATATGTTGATTCTGCAAACCTCTTAAAATTTTATATTAATAAAAAGTAATGAGTATACGGTCATTGGCAATGCAAAAGGCTTTGCATACAATATGACAATGGAAACAATAGACACAAATGATATTGTAAGTATAAAGTCTGCTAAGTTAAACAAATCTTGCATGAAAAAATCTTAAGGGAACCAAAAATGTTTATTTTATATAAATGAAAAAGGGTTTTAAACTTTTGGCTTGTTTGGTTATTTTGCTTTCTCAGCGCCCATATACATTTTATGCGCTTTAAAACACAACATTCAAGCCTTCGGAAATCAATATTTTTATTTCATTTGTAATACTTAAGCCCACTTGCTATTCACTTATTATTCAATGTACAGGATTTCTAACTGAAGCAAAAAAATTTAAGTCAATTAGCCCAATCACATTGCGACCTATCTAAAGATTTGTAAATGTTAATGTGTCTTCGGGAAGAGGCTCGTAATTATAGTCTATGCAAACCATAGCTATGGCATAGGCCGCTATTCGAGAAAATTCGTGCAAAATTATTATTTAAACCAGAGATCAGATGAAAATATTTTAAAAACTAAACTTTTTTTATAAAATAACAATTCATTTAAGTTCAAAAAATTCTCAATGCATAAATATAAATAGAAACAAGTAAGAGCGCTATATTCGGCTGTGCCGAATCTGATATACACTTCACATTGGTATTTTAATATACCCAGCGAGTTTTAAAGTCCATAAAAAACTTTACAAGCTTTTAACGTTCGTATGGATAATAGAAAAAGATAAGGAACGTTTAAGGTTGACAAATTAAATGGTTAATAAAAGTTGTAATTTGTATGGGATGTTCTAGTCCCCCTGCTCCTCTCCAACTTTTTTTCCAAAATGTATGAATTATTTAATTATTAATTTTTGTTGAGTATTCGAAGTCGATAGTTGTTATCGTTTTCCAGATGTGGCGTATCGAAAATTTTTTAAAAAGCTGTTAGTTTGTATGAGAGCTACCCCTTCCCCTGGCCGTGCCCAAAAAACTTTTTTCGAATGTAGGTCTTGTTTTCCAATAACTTTTTGTAAAGCATTTAATGTCGATAGCTGTTATACATCCCGAAATATAGCGTATCGAAAATTTCATAAAAATTGTTAATCTGTATGGGAGCTACCCCGTCTTTACCCTCCACCCAAAAATTTTTTTCTTTAAAGCGTAAGTTTTGTTGCCCAATTACTTTTGTAGAACATTTGATGTCGATAGCTGTTATCGTTTCCGAGATATAGCGCATAAAATATTTCACCAAATTTGTGCAATTTTGGGAAAAATACCACTTCCCCTGATCCTATCTAAAAGAAGCTTTTATATTATTTAGGTCTCTACTTCAGTAGTATCCGAGCCAAGTGTTGCAGCGAAAGGGAGATAAATTGAGATATATGACGATATATGCAAGGATTTTGTTCTAAAAAAATGGGTTGTTTTGAGTTTTCGCCTATATCTCGGTCAATAGTAAACCGATTTTGCTGATTTTAAATTGCGATTGTCTCCAGGTTATTTCTAATAGTGTGACAGCAATAATTGATCCGTATCTTTTTATTTGACTTCGGAAACTTGGTTTCAAGAGATGGATAGACGGATAGACAGACATCGCTAAATAAATTCTCTATCTATAAGTATCCCAAATATATATACTTTATGGGGTCGCAAATGAATAATAAAGAAATTACAAACAGAATGACAAACTGATATATACTCTTATCACTATGTGAAAGGTATAAAAAATATCAAAAAAAATTTTGTTAATCGAATAACAGGGTGATAAATAAAATAAAAATTAAAATTAAAAACATTTAGTCGTTCTATGGATGGTTGAAACATAATAGAAATAAAAGTAAATGATGGAAATGCAAATATAGTGAGAATAAGAAAAGGGCTGTATGCGTGTTCCGTCTAAACAATATACAATAAAAATATAATTCCTGTATTTGATTCTAGTAAAAAATTGTTTAAATTGTAGTACCGAATAGGAAGAGAGCTGATGAGAAATCGTTGTTGCTTTCGAAAATACAATACATTTGGTTAGTATCGGGATTACTTAACTTTTAATAAAAATTTCCACACTAGCAATTGCAATTTTAATAATGAACTGAAAGTCAAATAAATAGAAATTATTATAAGAAATTTATTTTGGAAAAAATTCAAATTAAAATGTTTCCCCATATCTGGTTAATATCAAATTTGGTTTCGATATAGCAATGCAAAGTGTTTTTATAGCCTTTAAAGCTTATTGCGGTAGGATATTTGTATGGGAGGCTGGAAGACTTCTTGTGCAATTTTTCACGAATGGCCCATTTGCTTAACCCTAACCATACTGATAACATTTTTATACGTAAACTCCTGACAAGGGTACCCGGGTACCCGTATGTGTTTATTTGTCCGTTGGGCATTCGAAGCCTACGACAGCGTCCAAAATAAGGGAAAACATATCATCGAATTCTTTAGATCAATTACCATGGCGAAATGGATATCTTAATATCTTTTAGTTTATTTTACGAGTTTGTATTAGATTAACTGCAGAAGATATTGATATTTTATGTGAAATGGAAGTAGAGAACGACGACATGATAAATCCCACCGACTATGAGTGTTTTAGTGATGAGGAATGGATCCCTGATCCAGATGAAGCTTCGGATATAGAAATAGAATTTGTTGTTGAGCCCGGCGAAAAAGAAGAAGACGATGAAGTATTAAACGAGGTATTGGAATTGCGTGATGAAGTTTCAGTAGATGTTTCAAAATATATAGCAAGTGGTCAGACTGAATGGTATTTCCAAAAGATACCAAATGCTAAAGCTCCATCCCAAAATATTTTACGCGTTAAAGGTAGATTTTATTCTATGCAACCATATATTATGGTGTAATATATTTTTAATGCACCCAGGTGGACCACATCGCAAAATTACTAAAATGATGACAGCTAAATAAATATTTGATGAATTTTTATCGGAAAATATTAAAAATAAAATCCTGAGACACAGTAACAAAAAAGGCAATAAAATAGCATTAGATTTCAACCAGAAAAATGCAACGGATATTGCAGCTTACAAATTGAAATCTCGTCAATTTTGTTTAATTTCAATGGGAGAACTTGATGCTTTTATTGGAATATTATTGGTAATGGGTGTAAATGGTGGCAGCGGTGATCCTCGTCCCACTCTTTGGGGAAATTACAGTCACCTTTTATTCAAAGCATCAGCAAATACTACGCGTAATTTGTTTCAAAAATGCATTTACAAGATCGTCACGCACACAAACAGGCAAAGCTGTCCAATCTCAGATGTTTGGAATATGTTGATCCAGAATCTACGCTTAAACTATTTCCCAGATGAAAATGTGACAGTTGACGAACAGTTATTTCCATTTAGAGGCAGAACAAGATTAACTCAGTTCATTCCATCAAAACCAGCTAAATATGGAATTAAAATATTTTGGTTATGTAACACAGCCAATAGCTATCCTTGGAATGGAACTATCTACAGGGGCAAACCACCTGGTGGTCAGCGACAAGCAAAATTATGAGAAAACATTGTTCTAGATCTGGTTGACTTTTAGAAACAATCTGTAACAAAATGTAACAACAGACAACTTTTTTAATTCACTGTCTCTGGACAATCGACTGCAAGTGACAGGAATAAGTCTCGTCGGCACTCTTCGCAAAACAAAGCCTACATTCCAAAAGAGCTACGGCCAAAACCAACAGACGATATTGGTACATCCCGATATGGTTTCAACAAAAACGGAACTATTTTGTCAGTTTGTCAACAATGCATTATAGTCGAGGGGAGCCATCTTTTAATGGAAAAGAAGAAATTAATGACTTCTACAACAAACTAAAGGCGGAGTTGATGTTATGGACCAGATGTTGTCTAAATATAGCACGAAACGAAAAACTAATAGATGGCCATTGGCCGTTTTTTTTACATGATTGACATGGCTGTGTTAGGTGCATTTTGTGTATTCTCTAACCTCGATCTAAACGCAAAAAAAGTCGAAGCTCTCGTCGAGGATTTGTGACATCACTGGGCGTTAAGTTGGCAACTAAAAATATGAACAATAGAGCCAGAATAACACGATACGCGAACGTCCGGGCATCTCTCGAGTTTATGACAAATAAAACCATTACTACAGAAGTTTTCAAGGATGCTGCAAGCCAACCAGATACAACTAAGCGGGATAAAACTGGACGATTGTCACTAAAGGGTTGCTGCTACATTTGCGTGACTACTGATCCAAAATGTGATCGAAAAACACGCAAAATATGCGATGGATGTAAACGGCCAATGTGCAACACGCATAGCAAAATTATTGCTTCACTCTGCACTCTGGATGTTGATTTTTTAATATTCTTGTATGTAATTTTTTTTTGTACAATGTATTTTTACAAGTTAAAAGTTTAATGTAAAGTTCTTTTTTAATTAAACAACCAATAAAACATATCAGTAGTATAAAATTTTTTTCTTTTTTCATGCAAAATTCGATGGTTTTTAAGGGAACCCGGGTACGCTTATCAGGAGGGAAAGGACTACTTGAATTTGGGTGTCTCCAGAGCCTATCCAAACAAACTAAGGGTACTTTAGATGGAAAATAACTGTATAAAACTGTTGTCTTTAGGAACTTAAGGAACCTCAAATTTGTACTTATTTTTGTTTAAGTAAAATTTGATTTCAAAGTACGTTCGGGTACCGGGGTACCCGTGTCAGGAGGGTTAGGGTTAAAAGAATTTTTTTTTTTTTTTATAATATTGCTGAAGTTAAGAAAATTCAACCTCTTTTTTTTTATTTGTTTGGATACACTACACCTTTCTTACCAAAATTTTTAATTTTTTTAATTTTAAGTTTTAAGTTGAGAACAATACTTAATATTTTTTAACGAGTTAGTAAGAATTAAGAGTTTTAATTTTTTTTTAAATTTCTAAGAAGTCAAAAATAAACTTTACTTCAAATAAGCCTGCGTTAGCAGTTAGTAGTGTTAAGTTTTTTTTCTGTGCTTGCTATAGCAAGGATTTTAACCAAGGACTTTACGCACTGCAACACCAGCGCGCTACCTATAGACCACAGAAAAACTTTGTTTTTTAATGTAAAATTATATATTAAAACAACAAGTTTTTTTTTCTTGATTTGTTAAATCAATCCGAAAAGGCTTAATTTAAGAAAACAAAATGTGAATCTTACTTAAATATTTTTGCTTTTTAATTTGGCCTAAGTTCGTATAATTTCTTTTTTATTAGAAGAAATAAATATATATCGTAAATGTTGAAAGAAATTTTTTATTTGAAAAAGCAGGTTTTTCTACCGATACTAGCCGAGTGGAATGCATTTTCGAAAGCAGCTACGCAATTTCATCATCAGTACTCTTTGAACGGTAGTATTGTCTTTTGGCTGTAAACATCACCTTTTTAACTTACATGTAACAGAGAAAGGTAAACGAAATGTATTTTTTCCTTCTTTTTTATCTTATAGGTTAAGACGAAGTTTACTTTTCCATACACACTATGCTTTTTTGTATTAAAAGTTTTGTACTTAAAAATTTTATATACCATTTTAGAAAAATTCAAGAATAAAATTCTTGATTTTAGAGTACGTAGTGTTTTTTTGTTACAAAAAAGTTATGTGATCTTATGTGACATGCAGCTAAACTCGTTTTAACATTCTTTCTCACAAATCATTTTTCTTTCACCTAGCTTACTTACGATATATGAATGTATGAATATACATATGTGTGTTTTCATAAAAGTTTTTTCAAATATTTATTTTAATAAATGTACAACCTTATCAGCATTAAGAAGGGGGAAATTCATCATTGGATTTTTTTTATTAATTGAAAGTGACCACTGTTAAATAAAGCTGTTCTTAATAAGTATAATTTCTCTTTTTCCCTTATTTATTTTATTCTCATCATATATGCACCCCTTGATTAAACTTTGGCCATAAAATTAATGTTTTCTATTAAAAGAAAATTGTAAACATAATTTAAAAGTAAAAAACAACAACTTTGAAATCAAAAACTTTTTAAATAAATAAAAAAAACTTCAATAATAAATTATCGTTTAATATTGCTTATCAAAATAAAAGTATATTATTTGTTAAAACAAATTTTTGTTAAAGCAAATATATTATAACATTTTCCTGACCCCTATTTCCGTTACGCTACAATGTTCGTATGTTGTAAATATGTGTTTACGCATGTGAATTTATTTTTGTGTGTATTTAAAGGCAAGAAAAAAAATTAAAACTGTCGGACACGTGTTAAACAAATAATATTTTCTTAAAATTGTTTAAGTGAACTGGAAATGTGGCTTTAGTAATAAAAAAATAATAATAATAAAGGTAAAAGTATAATAAACGGTTACTACTGGATTTGCTGTTGTCAAAAATACATCATTATAAAATTATTGGAAAATATTTTATGTTATAATGATTGTTAGGACAAAAGCAACTTTTTACCGCTTACTATGGGAAATTTTCTGTGTAAGTTTCTTTCACAGCTTAACTGGTATTACAGTAATAGAAGGAAAACTGTAATTGAGGGAAATGCTTTCGCAAAAGTAGTTTAGAAATAATACATTCTTTTGGCAAGTCTTCCAAATAAACAGTGGCTGAATCGTTTAACTTTATTTAGCTGCAATCTGCTAAGACTCAGAGAAAAGGGCTTTTCAGGTCAACTCTTGGTCGCATGTTTTATTTTTTCTTTTTTGCAACCTTAGGCTATAAGCCACATTTCCGATAGTATGTTTTGTAAAACTAAGTCTTTCTGCCCTTCGATAATAGCTGATAAGCTACTGGTCGATGGTCGGACCCTAGGGCATAACTTTCATCGGGGCAAGTGCTTATATATGGCTCCTCGTGGTATCAACCGGGCAACTTTTAGTTTACTGGAAGGCTAACAGACCAGGCTAGCTTCAAACAATCTCTCTTAGGCTTAATGTGATCATATGGTTAGCTACTGGTCAGGATTAAGGCAAGTTGTTCTTGTTGATGCTGTGACATGCTACCTTAAGACTACACAGCAATTCAATATTTAAAGGGTATCAATACCTTATCTGTGCAGACTAAAATTGGAAAAATTGGACGAAAGTTGATTTCCGAGGCTGAACAGAATCTTATCTGGTACCACGGGAATCAAAAAGTCTCCGCGTGCGTGTATTGCGTGGTCTGATTATTATTAAGGTCTCCTTCGGGAGTACATTTGGTGGCTCTGGCTATGCCCAAGCGGGGAAACTGAGAACGAAAATTAATATACTGGGGTTTGTCTTATGGGGGCCCCAGAGTGATAGCGTAAGCGGTCTTATACATACTAAAGATTTGCCAGAAAGAGTCTCAGGTTTTGGCGGGTATACCTGAGCAACTGAGGAAGTGGTTAATAGCTGAAAAGCTTTGAGTGTGCTTGAAAATAGGTTAGTAAGGGAACTGGCCTCGGCTGAGAACCGTATGTTTTGAAGAAAGACCCCGTCAGAGTAGTAGCAAATAATCAAATGGCTGCCATTGGTATGTTGAAGCATGTAAGTCAGTAGGTCCTGGCTGAGAGTGAGAAGATTATGAAGCGTTGATTAAATGGTACAATGATTTAACCCGAATAAAAAAATTCCACAAAATGAGCTGGGTGTCGCATTGTTGAGGTTCGACATGATAAAGTCATAATCGTTTTCGCTAAAGGTTGGGCGCAATTTCACAAGCATGAGGAGATGTGTCTTTGTCGGCGCGACTCTGTTTTGACTGGGAAATGATTAAGCCAAAACTGGAGACACAATTCGGGTTTAGATAGCCGAACTTCACAGCAAGGGGTCTTCTAGTGGCAAGCACAAGGCCGCGATGGAAAATTGCTGCCTGGGTGGTCTAGCAAACCATCTGGGGTGCCATGTCACAGGCAATACTGTGACGGTGTTGAGTCACCATGAGACGGATGCCTACAAGTCAGGTACTCATGTAAAACAATACATTTTAATTATAATTATTCATTGTAATTAGCATCCATGTTATAGTGTTCTCACAACTGGTCTCAAAATTTAATTTTTTCTATTCAACTCAATATTCAAACCCTAACGAGTCACTTAGAAATCAAACATATTAAATAATTAAACCATGGGAGACCCTAAATCCAGGACTTGAGAGAATGCATTCTCTAGGCCTGTCAGTTCATATTAAAAATAAAGCCTTTGCCCTCAAAATTTCTAATATTTCTGATTGGAACACTTTACAATCATCAGATGATTTATAAAAAAATCTGACGCCCTCTCCCATAAATAAGAAGTCAGCTCCAGTGCTTATATCTACTTTAAATCCGGCAGTGAAAGCTGCAAACTTTTCATACAGGCTTTCAGATAACAATCGAAAATCCCTCTTCGAGATAATAACCGATGGGGGAATTTAAAGCTGACCTTTGTAGTTTACTTTTAATCTTCGGCCTTTTCTAAATCCTTCAAGGCCAGTAAATTTCCACGTCTTGTCTTTCCTGGTCCGATTAAGCTTCCCACTATCACTCATATAAGTTAAAATGCCTGTGGCCTACGGATAATGATGTCCAGTGCCGGTTAAGCCGTACTTTTCTTAGCAACACTGCACTCAAAGGTTAAAATACGTCTTACAAACGTTTTGAAAATTCAATGAAACACTTGTGGTTTTTTTAAAATTTTCATGTGTTGGGTTAAAGTCTCTCTTCATTCTTTCCTGCGTTACCTTCTTTAATATCTTAGAAGCAAGTAATACCCATTAAAAGTTTGAAATCACCTGCTTTCACTTCTTTCCATAAAAAGCGGTTATTCTAAAAACCTGCTGGCGAACAAAATGATTCAATTCCAGGATTCACACAATGACTCCTTAGATACTAGAAAAACTTTACACTGACCAAAATTATCCCATTATTTGCTTTTAAATTTTTCTTTTTCCATCATCAAATTTCCTTAAAATACCTTTGTCAATTGGAAGCTACAATCCCATAGAGCCTCATCTATGGCGCTTGTCCTTACAGTTTTAAAGATTTTGGATAAAACGGTTACAGTTGTGCAATCATTTGTAAAGAATTTTAATTCTCATTTTAAGTTTTTAAATTGCAAAAGCCTTAAACTAATGGCCAGAATGTGTGTTAATGGTAGATTTAAGGCAAATCAAATAAAAAACAACTTTATGATTCTGGCTTTTTAAGAATTGTTTTCCTCTTTTTTACACCTTCAAGAAAAGTTTTATTTTTTTCCTACATTTCCATTTCTAAGTCGTTTTACTTCCTTTTTTTTCAAATTGTTTGTCTTTGCTCTGTTACATATTGATAGACGTGACAAAAGGTTTTATTTACCATAACTTAAGGGAAAAAATATTTAAAAAAAGCTAGAAAAGTACAACGCAAAAAGGAATTAAAAAAAGTAAAATTTTTTTTGTTACTTGTGTCCACAACAACCTGTGATTGATACTTTGAGTTTATTGTCAAAACTTAAGTGATTTTTTTAAGGTAAAAAATGTTTATGACATTCTTTGCTAACTAATGGTGGCCTTTTTTTCAAGTCAAGGAAAAATGCTGGCAAATAATTGAGTAATACTTTTTCAAAGTAACTCACACACTCACAAGGACATTAAAGAACAGAAGAAAAATTATTTTTTACAGCTGTTGGCATATAATTATGTAAAATTGATTTGACTTTTTTTTTTGTTAAAATGACCAGAGTTTTCTTATTTATTTGTTAAAGGCAAACAAAAATTTGTTTCCTTATTTTTAAAAAAATATGCAAATTTAGAATTAAATTGATTATATTTTCCAATACGATTCTTAAGCCCTCTAATTTAAAACAGTTATATGTGTCTTTGGCAAAAAAACATACATAGTTGGCTAAAAAATTAAATCGATGATAATAAATTGTTATACAGGGTGCCTGGTGGCAGATTTATATTTTCAAACCTAAATAAAAAACGTAAAAATTGACACAAAGTTTTATTAGGAGCATTAAACAATAGAATGGAAAGGGGAATTTTTAAATTAAAAATCTTGTCGCCAAATGTCTTCCGTCGAGTTAAACACACTTTTGAAAACGCTGCAATAAACTTGGTTCGAATGAGTTGATTTCTCATCGAATATTTTTTTTAAATCCATAAGAGATTAGGAATTGTCATTATAAACCCTTTCTTTGAGGTAGCCCCATAAAAAAAAAATGCGAGTTAGATTGCGTGACCTCGGTAACCATGAGATGTCCCCGAAACGACTAATCAGATTTTAGGGGAAATTTTCCCGAAGCAAATTCATCGAAGCTCTGGCTGTGCGTGCAGTCGCCCAATGCTTTTGAAACCTAATGTGTCAATAGTACAATAAATGAGCTCACAGGTTTGACAAAAATAATTCCGTAATTATGCGTCGATGCCTTTTACCATTGAATTTTGTCGCCTGCCCTCGAGAATTTTTGAAAGAAAGTACAATTTTCTCATGCGTTGATTAGGCACACCAAAGAGTTACCCTGGGGCAATGCAATGGTTGTTGATACCGGTTTTGGGATTAAGGGGCTAATAACGGTAGTTTTGAATTTTGATGTGGCCCTTTAAGTGAAAATGAGCCTCGTTGCTCCAAAAAATTGGATTTACTGTGCGAAAACGCTCCAACATCATTTCACAACAAAAGTTTTTGCGTTAATCAATATGACTTTCGTTTAGTTCTTCAATGATTTGAAAAAAGATTTAATTATTTCATGCATAGACTAGGAACATCAAAAACAGCTACCCTCCTGGGGCATTGCGATGGTTGTTGATGTTTCAATAGAGGGTTGTGTGTTCGTGGAGACCAGAAACAGCAGTTTTGCTTCTTGACGAGGTGGTTTAAGTGAAAATGAGCCTCGCCGCTCATTCTCAGTTTCCCCGCTTGGGGATAACCACAGTCACCACGTGAACTCTCGAAGGAGACCTCACCATTAATCAGTTAATGCACTGGTAAGCACATGGGGCCAACTGATTCCCGTGGTACTAGATAGGACTCTGGTCAGCCTCGGAAATCTACTTCCGTACAATTCCTACTAATTTCTATTTAACACAGATAAGGTATTGGTAACCTTAAAACCTTGTATTGCTGTGCCACTTATTGGTGATGTACATGCCACAGTGACAACAAGGACAACATGCCTCAAGCCAGACCAGTGAATCCCTGATCACATTTAGCCCAATACAGATTGTTTTCGATTTAGCCGGTTGATACCACTAGGAGGCAGACTTAGGCACTTGTATTTATAACTTATCAACCGAGGAACGCGTGCTGCTCGCTCCACTGCGACATCTTGACAGATAAATCCTTACAATCGATAATTCCATGATGTCACAATCCCTCTGCGCCACGCCGCTTATTACTTTTTGAAATAACAGTATTTAAGATATAAATTTGCCACCAGACACCCTGTATTTTCTTTGTTTTCTACTAATCTGGAAATTATTAATTAAAAATTTTGGAGAATGGAATTATAGTGCATTAAAACATCCCTAAAGATTAATTTTTGCTTTAAGTTTTGATACCCTTTCTTTCAAATCCGCGTAACGCTCTTTTACATCATAAAATTGAAGGAATTGTAGCGTTTGAAGCACAACTCAAACTTTAATGCCTGATTACAAAACTAATGATTTTCTTTCATAACTTCTTCCAATTTAGGTTTTTTATAAGTGGATAAAATTGATATGATATAAAAGTCTGAATATTCAATTGTTGTCTAAATTCTTCTTCTTACTGGACTTTAGCTTTAATTTCAAATAATTGCTCGGAAGTTTACGGTTAATCGAAAAGACCAGTTTTTCAATTTCGCTGGCTTATAACTTTATTGCAAAAGATTACATAAATTAATTCAAAGTTTTATTCTTTCAACTCTAAATTGCCTATGTTGTATAGAGTGCTACTAAAAACAATTTACAGATTTCACTGACAACACAACCTCTTACTAAAATAAATATACTTGACCAACTTAATGACCATAAAAACCGGATGCGATAAAAAAATGTTATTGTTTTTAGCTCAAATCGTAAACAAAATCTATCGACATGTAACATAAACAAAAAAAAAAAGAAAATAAAAACCATTTACGTACACATAAAAACAGCTTTAAAAAGCACTCTTTCAAATATAAATATGTATGTGTGTGTGTCTATGCATTAACAAAAATATATTAATACGTAAATGGCTCCTTTGGCAAATAAAGAAAGTCCATCGTAATAAAAAAAAGTTTAAAAGTCAAAACTAATAAAAAGTAAGTAAACATCAACTTTGGCAAGTTTTTGATTAGTTTCAGTTTAAACAAAACTTTACTTAATTATTTATTTGTATAACATAATGACGTTTTTCAATAAAAACAAATGTGGACATGTCAAAAATAGCAGTTTTAGTAATTTTAAGTAATTTTTAGTTAAATGTACTAAAGTTAGAAAGGATTTCCGAGTTTTCTTTAAATTTGTTGTCTAAACGCTGAATGTACAAATCTCTTTTTAATTGCCACAAACTGGTCTCTAACAGGGGCGGACTTTAAAATTAAAAGCTTTGAGAAAAAATTTGTTCTTTCTTGCAAAAGTTTTGGGTAAAAATCTATCATTAATGCCCCTTGTCCTGGGTATGTCAAGATCTAACCAAAAAATTCTTTGGTTTAAATTGCCAATACCTGCAGGACTCTCAGTCAAGTTATTGCGTAGAGGGGTGGAAAATACCTAACTTGTGCCCCTCTGTTATAGCTAAGAGAGTAAAACTTTGACAGTCTTTGATTTTGTTGTATTGACTGTATGTATCTTTTTACCCACCTCTGACTGTAGAAGAGTGCAAATCTAGGAAAGTGAAACCTGGTGTACTTTTCGTCCTCTTCTTTGCTTGGATATCGTGAGTATGCTGAGGATATATCGGTGACTTTTGAGTCCCCTATGACCTGTCAGAAATTGCAATAGGTAATAATTGAGTTTTTCAATAGAAAGTCTTCATACTTCCAAAGAATAAAACAGGCTCTATTAAGGATAAGCTTGAAGGTCCTGTGGACATTTTGACACTTGTCTTATTAAGTTCACCATCTCCGTAAAATTTCCATTATTTTATAAACTTTGGTTTCAATTCCCAAATTACCTTATCGCAATCTTTTGTATTTTTGTCTAGATGCGAAGCACAGTATGTACATTGGTATTTCTATATATATATTTTTATATTTTTTTTGCCGTTTCTTTCACGTGTTCCGCATATCCAAGCTTTAAAACTATGTTAGTACTGCATAACATATGGTAAAAGTCACTACCCCTGGCAATAAACCACCGTTTGCTTCGCCTCGGATCTCCGACATTTGGCAAGACATAGATGTCCGCCGCAAGGTATAGAATTTGGTTTGCTGCCTTTTGGTAAACATTAGTTTTGACAGTTCATATTTGGTAGTCGTGAAGTTGAGACGTGGAAAATTTATAATTGAAAAGTTTTCGGTAAACTAACGTGTTTTATTGTCTTAAATATTTTATCAAATTAAATAATCGATTTTCATGAAAAAAGTCCTAATGAGTGCCGAAGCAGTGTCTTCTAGGAAATGAAAAGTCCTTAAGTTATTCATCATACACCTTTGCATCCTTTAAAAATAACAGTCTGTTGTGCACTTTGTTCAGGAGAAATCATTGGTATTTACTTTTTTGAAACTGAAAACAGCGTAACGATAACTGTCAATGAGGAGCGATATCGTGATATTATTGAAAATATTTGTTTGCGACAACTGCATGCTTTGGGCTTTCTTTACATGTGGTATCATCAAAACGAGGCCACATCGCATACAGCCAGGATTATAATAGAATTTCTGCTAGACCTCTTGCCACAACAAGTCATTTAAAGAAACAGTGAAGTCGATTGGCCTCCACGGTCACCTGATTTGATTGCTTAGGACTTTTTGCCACAACAAGTCATTTCAAGAAATGGTGATGTCGATTAGCCTTCGCGGTCACCTGATTTAACTGCTCCGGACTTCTTTTTGTAGGGATGCCTGAAGAGCAAAGACCGAAATTTATCTGATATTGAATTTCAGACATAATTGCCGATATTAAATAAAACATTTATCCATAAAAGACCCATTCTCTTTCATTAAATCAAAAATTATAAACAAACAAAGTAGTATAGCTTGCCATCGGACACATTGTATATCTGCATGTACCCTGCATTCTAGATGTACCTTATCATCAGTTAATATTTTGAACTATTTTGGTTGCCCACTTTGAGATAAAATCATGTTATCCGTCAGTTATGCATATATGTATATGCATTTAAAAATAAAAAAAAACTATTCTAAAAATTTACTTAAATTAGCCGTTCTGAAGGCCTTAAGTTAAGAACAACAATTTTGTAAAAAGCAAAGCAGACAGAACAACTAACCAGGATCTACCCCTGTGTGCTCTAAGGCGTACAGAAAATTAAAACATATCAAGCCTTTTCGACAGTTATTAACAAAATGTTATGGTTGTGAATCAAAATCCTGCATTGAGAATATCTCTTAGCTGGCGAGTAAAAGCGGGCTTATTTGTTAAGCACAGAAAACCAAGGCCACAATATCCCAATAAATCTTAAAGTCTTCAAAGCATACATCCGAAAAATCCCCTGAATATAGTTGATTGTATTAATTGATTGACTTTACTCACAGAAATCACTTTTACACTACGTCGTTCTATTTCTTAAATATGTATTTATATACAAAAAATATGATTCAGAATAAAAGAGTTTTTCTCTGAAATATTGGCTTAACGAGGTTGTTTGCTATAAGTAAACAATTGCCAGTAAAAACGAAAACAAAGGCTTTCTTACATGACATTTGGAATTAAAGGAAAAACCTCATTTAGTCAGAATAATAGAAAGAAGGGCTGTGAAAAACAAGTCTCATATATAAAAAATTCCAACGGTACCGCCCACAATACCAGACATGACCTACACTACAACGAGGTAATAAATGTCAAGCATTTTAAAAATGCGTTCGGATGTATATGTTTTGTTTTTAAGTTAAAAGTTAGTTTGTCAATAAAATTAAAATATTTAAATGTTTGCCTAGCAAGTCATACAAATTAAACTATTAAAAGTTGCTGCATGTGTTCTGCAGGGTAATGGCAAAATTGTATTTTAACAGCAATGAATGTACATACGTGCATTGTAGTAAACTAAAACTGAAGATAACGATTAATTCCATTAGCTTTATTTAAATCCGCTTAATGGTTTTAACTTGACAATGGCTTTTACCTACGCAAGTACAGACAGGCAGAGAAGGGGTATTCTAACATATACACACATACATACATTTTTTGTTCTATATGCACAACGTATTTTTGTTTTAGTTAACAGCCGTAAATAAAATTAAAATATAAGATGAAGAAAAAGTTAGCCTAGAACTTTTTTTCAAAAAAGGAAATTGAAAAAATTCAATGTATAAAACTACTTCTTGATTTAAATTTAGGATTAATTTAAATGATAACGTAGCTGATATAAATCAATCATATCTATTTTGACCTGAAAAAGTTCTTCTTAATCCTATTTTCTTGGCACTTGGCAGCCTTTCTTTTTTTTTGCAAAACTAAAGCTAATGCCATTATTTTCCTTTGTCTCAAAAGAATAACTTATGTCTATAATCTTTTTTAGTCTTTTACTTTTGTGAACTTTTTGCCCCAGTTTCATTACGCCTCAGTAGTTAATATCAGGTATGCAAGTTAAAAGGCATTTTCTACCACATACACATATAACAATTATTTATTTTGTTAAAATTTTAAGGAATTCCTGTAAAACTTGTGACTAAAAAAATGTTGAGTAAATAAAAAAGCTAAAAAAAAAAATAAAAAAAAAGAATTTCAATATCCGGAATACTGCAAGTGAATGCCAACAAAAAATAAGAAGAACGACCAAGAAAAAAAGTAAAGAGAATGCGAAAATGCATATAAAAACATACATTCAGATACATTAGGGTGGCGTTAAAATATATATGGAAGACTTTAAAAAACTAATAAAATTTCTGGTTTTTTGTTGGTGTTTAAAATATTTTTAAAAAGTTTGAAACCAAATTATCTCATGTCATAAAAATTTTTTATAAAAAATTTCAAAAAGAGCTTGCTTTTCAATAACGAGTTCAATGAGTTGGTTTAAGTCATCTTTTCTTGGCTGCCAAAAGTGGTGTTTAGTATTTGCAAAAAGGGTATGTGTATGAATATCCGAAATATATGTATATTATTTGGACAGTTTTATTTTTTAAAAATTGCAGATATTTATTAAAAAAAATCGTAGTTGTATGTTTTAAGTCCTATAAAGTCAAGTGATCAAGTTTCAAATTTGTCTAAAACACAACATTTTCTTACTGCGATGGGACCGTCGTCTAGGTCCTTTATTTTAAAGCTTTTCTAAGGTGTTTTTGGATTCATTAAATAAACATGTCTTGCGTGGGAAAGGTATCAGGAAAAAAGAAGAGAATATAATCGTCTTTTCCGCAGAAAGAAGAGAGAAATTGAGAGGTGAGAGTATGAGCGTATCGAGATGTTTAGGCGTCAGAATGAAGCCCAATAATTTTACGAGAAGGTTAAATACCAAAATGAGGGCTTTGGTATAGGCACATTCTCTTACAAGGATGAAGAACGTAATATGGTGACTGATACAGATAATGTGCTAAGGACATGGAAAAATAACTTTTTACGCCTGTTGGTATCTGATAATAGCAACGATGAAGATACCACAGAGCCAATCCCAGAAGATATGCACTCAGTACCATCTTATTGAGTGCATACCGCCTAGCTAGAACGAGGTCAAAAAAGCAGTTACCTAGCTTAAGAATAACAAGACAGCAGGAGCCGATAGGTTGCCAGCTGAGCTATTTAATACCGAAGGCGACACGCTGATAAGGCATCAGCTTACTTGTACAATCAGGCTAAAGGAGCGCATACCCTAGGATTGGAACATCAGTGTTTTATGTCTTGTGCATAAAAAAGGAGACAAGACGGTATGGGCCAACTTTAGGGGAATAAACCTCCTTCCTATTGTTTATAAAATTCTATCCAGCATATTGTGTGACAGATTAAAATGAAAATTCGACGAGATAATTAAGCTATATCAATGCGGCTGGCAAATCCCTCTTTGACCAGACATACATACAAAGTCAAATCCTGTAAAAGACGTAGGAAAGACGGATCAGCACTTTAAGGCCACTTTTAAAAGCCCCGTACATTTAAAGGTGTTTCAAGCTATGTCTGAGTTTGGTTTCCCTTTGAAACTAGTACGGCTTTGTAGGCTGACTTTAACTGATACAGAATCCTCAGTTAAGGTAGACAGGAATATTTTTGAGTCCTTCAGTGCCAAACGAGGTTTCATACAAGGAGACAGTCTTTCGAATAATCTTTTGACATCTTTTTAAAAAAGGTTAAGCGAGACGCAAATGTGCATAGAACTAGCACACTATTCACCAAACACACATGGGGAGAACATTGCGAGCAGCTCCTTCCACCCTTAAAAACTTGAGAAAGACTCAGCCTTAATAGGAATGGCAGTAAATGCATATAAAACCAAGTTGATGGTTTCAACGCACAAAACGTCCAAAAGACTTGGGCAGACAGTGGAAGCTTAAAACTAAAACTTTGAAATAGTCTACGATTTTTTATCTACCTCGATACCGCCATTGACAAAACAAACGACACAAATTTTGAGGTAAAAAGAAGAACAATAATGGCCAATAGATGCTACTTTTGATATAGTTACCAGTTTAAAAGTAAAGCCACCTCCCGACAAACAAAAATCACTTTCTACAAGATACTGATTCTATCCGTGATTATTTGTTCCTCTAAAGCATGGGTACTTGCAAAAGCAGATGAGGTAGTGCTTGGAGTTTAGAAAGGGAAGATTCTTCGGAAAACTTATAGAGCAATCTGTGTTGATGGAGAATACCGGTGTCTTATGAACCCAGAGCTGTTTGCCGGCATTGACATAGTTACACGTTATGTTGCGAGAATTAGTGAAGATGCTCCAGCTAAGAAGTGATTTGAATGCAAGCTTGATAATTTATCACGAAGAAGAGGAAGACAAAAACTCCTGTGGAAGAATCAAGTGGAGGAAGACATCTCGAAACTTGGTATCACAAATTAGAGAAGAAACGTAGAAGATGAAAGTGCTTGGAGCTCAATTCTAAGTTCACCTAATGGAACAAACATTCTGTAATAGCCATCTTAGTATATGGCACTTTTTTGACACCCTATTAAAAGTATGAACATGTATGTATGTATATACGGTTTTGTATCGGACTTTGTTTGTGAAAGAACACAAGACAAGACATCTTTAACATTTCATATTACTGCCAAATAATCGTATTACGTTGACGGAGATAACTACAAACAGTGTCAAATAAAAAATATTAAAAAAAGAGTAAAATAAAATAAAAATTGGCAAAAAAGTATTTAAAATCTAAATATTTATTCGTAGATATATTTACATTTAAAGTTAAATACAACAGTGGCCGTTAGAACGTTTTTAATATTTTAACATTCAGTTTGGGGAAGCATATGTGTACGTCTTGACGAGTCAAATTCATGTCTGGACAAATTTCAGAATCCAAATAAAAAAAAATCGGTATTTTTATACTAGGTTTTCTATATACTGAGTTTGACATTTGTCTAGGCATGAATTTGTCTCATCAAGACGTACAATAATCAAGTTGAGACAAAAAAAGGAACGGGTTGGATAAAATTCAAATCAATATGTCAAAGGCTTAACGAGGAAGATTTGTATTCTCCTTTTTTTTAGAAAAATCGATGAATTTACGTCTAAAAGAGGGTTAAATTATTAAAATGTAATTAAATTGGTTCATATTTTGTTTTTATTAATTTCGGAAGAGTTTAAAATGATCACGTGCCGACAAACCAGTTTTCCTTTTTTACGTTTTGTAAAAATGACACATCCGTCACATATTCAAAAAATCTTTCCTTAAGATATAATGGTCTGTTGTAGAAATAAGGTATAAAATACGATTTAAAAACACTAAAACCTACTGTGAAGAAATAATGAAAGTCTTAAAGTCAAAATTCTCTTAAATTCACACATGTAGGGTCACATCTGTCAGAGTCTTCTAGTTATCATTGTGATTGAAAATCACGTTTTTTTATCTTACTATTAATCCTTTAAAACTTTTTTTAAATAAAAATTATGAATTGCTCAAGTTAAAAGCGAAAATGTGAGTAAAATGGTTACACCCGTTACAATTGAATTACCCTTATAACGCGAGATCCATTTCGAGGTTTCCTATTTTTTAAAGAAAAAAAACACATAAAATTCAAATTTAATTGGAAATGTTTATTATAATTTGAAAGAACATTCTTTGGAATTTATTTTTTGAAAATTATGCCTTTTGAATGTTTGCTGTTGCTACGTCGCACATGGTAAATCCGTTGAGTCCAATTTTCGATGACTCGTTCGAGCATTTTGACTGGTAACTGGCGAATGTTACGCATTATGTTTTTCTCCAGGGCCTAAATAAAAGCGGGTTTGTCTGCACAAACTTTAGATTTTACACATCTCCATAGGAAAAAGTCTTGGTGGCCAATTGACTGGCTCAAAATGTAAAATTATGCGCTCGCCGAAGTGTTCTCTCAATAAATCCATTGATTGATGCAATGTATGGAAAGTGGCGCCATCTTGCTGAAACCAAATATCGGCGAGATCACGAGCTTCAGCTTCAGGCATCAAATAATCGGTTATCGTGGCCAGATAACGTTCGCCATTGAGGGTTACGTTCGCACCGGAATCATTTTTTAAAGAAATATGGACCAATGATTCCACCGGTCCACAAGCACACAGCGTGCTAAACGTGGTCTATTCGGTCGAATATTATCCAATAATGAATACTGGGTCTCAAAATGGGTGATGGGGTTGCGAATATTACGCTCAGTAGGACGAATATGTTGACCATAAGTTAAGCAAAGTGCACGAAACACATTCCTCACAGAACTTGAATTTTTATAATAAAGTTGAACGATGTTCAGGCGGTAGTGTTTCCATTATAAAATACCAAACAGTAACAAAAATAACATGACAGCAGGACACGACTCGCACGTGGTCTGTGAAAAAAATCTATTAACCCTTATGTGAATGGCAAGGTACCCGGGTGCCTTTAGCGTTTTCATCTTAATTTTTTTTATAGAAGTAGATGATCCACATATTTGAAACTTCTTGAGAACTCCTAACTTTTAGTAAATTTTAAATTATTACTATTTTTTTAGCTAAAAAATATTTTGAAAAGGCCTGGTGGACCAATTTTAATCTTATACCCTTAACGGCATGGCAAGGTACCCGGGTACCTTCATATATTAAATATTAAAAAACGATTGTTGCAAGAATCTTTTTTAGTGAAGTGTTACTAAAATAAAATTAAAGAAAGTTGTTATCTTTCAGATTTTAACTTTAATTTGGTAAAACAAAAACAAACAAAAAAAAATTTCATAATACATAAATAAAAAATAACATTTGGCTACAAATAAATTTTTATTGATCGCTTTGTGAACAATTTGGGTATATTGGACAGTTTGTTGAATGGTCATTATAAATCGGTTTAAAACATCTAGTGCAAGCTTTACGTGTTTTTCTTTGCTTCATACGTTGTTCATAAGTTGCGAGCACACGTGAAAACTCCCTACTACGGGAGTACGTCCGCTTTTTTTTTGTTTGTAAACCTGAAATGTTTGACCTTGAAACTTTAAAATTTTTACCAAGCACATTGTTCATTGCAGATTTGACTGATGATTGGATAACTGTTGGTATTTTAGTGCGTTGCGTAATGTTTTCCCTACACGATTTAAGCTTAGCTCTTTAAAAAATTGTCTACGACGATCTGTGGAATGGTTTTCCATAAAAGATGCTAATGCTGCTACATCTATATTATTATAAAATAGTGATAGTGGCCATCGATTTGTTCTGCGTTTGCAGGAACATTCGCCCTATAGTTTATCCCTATTGTTAACTCCTCCTCTGGTTTTGTTATAATATGTAATGACTTCTGGTTTAGCAGCAAGAGCTGATGCTACATTAGGCCTTTCATGCATAGTTGATAACATAACTAGAGCTTTCTTTTTTTTAGGTACATAAGATCACAGTGATGCATCTTTGCTAAAGGCAAAGTATAAAGTGTATTTTTGTCTAAAATAAAATCTTAAATATAAAAAAATTAAACAACACAAAAAAAATTCTTACCTTATTTAAAGTTATACAACCAAAAAATAAAAACATAAAAAGCACAAACTTGTCTTTATGTGGCTGCATATTCTCTGGCAGAAAGCGTTTATTCTTTCTTACTGTTCCAATAAGTGTTAAGTTCCATGAACTTAAAGTTTTTGCTAGCTCTAAGGATTTAAAAAATATATCAGTAGTTACATTTCTTCCTGACTTTTATTATGCCAAACCAGATCTAAAACCGTTCTTTCGCCTATATTTGTTTGACACTAACCTTCTGATGGCTTACCAGTGTACAACTTTCATATATTTCTGGCTTTGACGGCATGTACTGCGTAAAGCGGGTACGTCTTCGATATCCAGAAGTTTTGTAACTCTGACGTAAATTCTCATTCAGCATCTTCCAAATATCTCTAAAAGCAGCAGCTTTATCAGTTTATGCACATATCTTCGAAAAAAATATAGGTTTTCAATACAATTTCCATATAGGTACCCGGGTACCTTGCCATGCTGTTAAGGGTGTTTTTTTTGCCATTCACATAAGGGTTAAAAAAAGTGTCTCTACTATCACCCATTATAAACCCCAAAGTACAAAGTTTTTGTATTAAAACTATTAAGCTGTCCTGGTCCTTCTCTAAGTGTTTAACAAATTCTTTGGTTCCATCAAAATATAAATGTTACTCACCTTATGATTTTTACTAACAGTGACTTAAACTGGAGACGGTAGATTTAGTTTCCAAAACTTACTTAAATATTTCAAAGCTTTTAATTTTTTTGGAACAATGTCTGTTGAATAAGAAGTTTTTAAAGTAAATTCTATTTTTTTTTTGTTCACAAAGAACTTTACGAGCAACAGTGCCAAACCACAAAACCGGAAGTTTGTTTACAAAATCGAATCACGGAAATTGATTATTGGCAAAGTCACCAAAAATTGTACATAAAAAACACAAACACACTTTGATCAAACACCAAACATCGAATGTCAGACATATGTACATATGTATGTGTAAGGATAGTTATAATAATCCATATCGCAGGCATACATCTCGAACTCTTTATTAAAGTTCAATGGTATTTGGTTGTTTTATAATTTATTTCTTTTTTTAATTTTTTTACTGCCATTTGTTGTTTTCACTCCTTGTACTGCAATTTCGTGTGGTGCGCCTGATTTATAGTTTTATATGATTTTTTTCTATGTAAATATGTTTGTATGTTACTTATATAAATACATACATAGGATGTTTGGATACAAACAAGTTTTCAACATTATATTGGACAATGTTTCTTTATCTCTTAAAGAAAATGTGGAAATTTTTAATTCTTTTAGTTAAGCTTTAGTTCAGCTTTTGTTTTCACTTCATTATTTTTCTTTAGCTTTTAGGTTGCCAGTCAGATCTATGGGAATAAATAGTTACTTAAAAGTATGTTCCAAAGTGGTATTTTATTATAATTTTATTTCTATTGTGTTTTGTTGCAAACAACAATAACAGCAATATTTTTACTTCAGTTATCAAACACTTTAAACAGTAAAAAAATCAATTATTTTTTTAGGTTTTCAAGCTTTGTATTTGGTTTAAATAATCGATATCAAAGTATGTGACATCAAAAGAAAAGTTTAAAATAGATACATCGACTTATCAACTCCTATCATTTTGTACTTATTTTTGTCCCTCTAAGTAAATTACAAAATGTATACAGAAACACTTATAACTATACTTTTGTTTAGAGTAGTTTAACAAGAGACAAAGTTATTAAGTGTATTCTTCTAAAAACCACTTGTTTACGGTCAAAAGTTGTTTGCTTACAACTTGACATAAACATTCTTGAAGTATGTAATACAAAATATTTGCTTATAAGTATGTTTGTAACAATAAGTATGTTCTTGTACGTCTTTATATATATCCTTGTAAAGAAGTAAGAATCATATAGATGTTAAAATTGTTGTACATGCATAAAAGTAATAACGATATCATAATAAGAAGGACATTATTACATAAGTGTAGTTATAGTAATGAACGGTTATAAGTATAGCAGAGAAGGGTTGCCACCTGAAATAAAATAAAGCAAAATAAAACTCTTATATATTTTCTTCTAGACTAAATCAAAGGAAAGTATTAAAACCCAAGTTAAATAGAAAATAAGTCTTTATAAGTCTGTATGTCTTTTCTCAAAATTTTGCTTATTGGTAATTTGGCAACCCTGCAAAATGTTTGCTCTTAACACAAAACTGATGGAAATACAAAATTCCGATATGTTTTAAGTAAAAACAACAACAAATATCATTTATACATAAGTAGATACACTAACTTTACTAGTAAATTATTTCCTTTTGAAATGTCCTTCTTTTCTTGCTTATGATTTCTATCGACTAATTGTTTGATTTCTAGAATTAAGGCAAGAACAATAATAAATAAATAAATTGAACATAAAAACAGCATGTCATCTTGTTTGTTTGCTTAGTTGACATTAAAGTACGACAGTAATCAAACATACTTATAAAAATTTAGATGTAGACAAATACCCACATACATACAACATGTGATTTATACATCTGTTGGCAAGCGGACTACACAGTCTTTTTAAAATTTTTTTCTTATTTAATAACAACTTTAATATGATGGTTGACATAAAAGTTAATAATAAGTTAAAAATTAAATTGATCCATCTTTTTTTTCTGTTTAAGTAGTAGCGTAACAAAATTCTAAGTTTAAATTTAGAAAATATGCCTCTTCACAGTTGGAAGTTAGTTGTTGGATATATGTATCTAATAAGTTACTACTTTTGCTCTACTGGCTGATAGCACACATTTTACAAAAACAAATTTTAAAAATTTTTTAAACGAAATGCATGAAGACAAACTAAACCAACAACAAATCCTATAAATTTTTTAACCCTCTAAATAATTGTAAGTTAATTTTTGGACCAAAGTATCTAATAAGTCACTATTTTTGATCTACTGGTTAATAGTAAACATTTTACAAAAACAATTTACATTAATTTCAATATTTTAACTTCCTTGTCTTAAAATTCATTGTAAATTTTAAAGTTGAAAAACTTTCTAATATGTAAACACTTTTATATATTAAAAGTATAAAAATATAATACTTTTTCGAGACAGAACTAGATAAATGCTGTTTACATAGTAAATATTTTAAAAACACAAATCAATTTTTTCTAATTATTGCCTTTTAGGAAGTGACTTAATAGTCTCATTAAGGAAGTACAGTAGTAGTAAACCGTTTTTTCCAAACGGGGATACTTTTCAAATAGGAAATTAATATCACATTCGATAAGTTAAAGCTTCTTTTTGTATTGAATAAGTGTCGCTCTGAATTAAAATTGTTTCAAGGGAAAAACTAAAACATTACACAGTGCAACACGAAAAAAATAACCATATACGGACATCACTACGTGAAAGAAGACCAAAAAAGAAAAGACCCGTGTTTCCCAGTTTTGCCCAAAGTCATGCACTTTTTTTGTTATGGGCCCCCAAAGATTTGGGGCCTTGGTACCATTTTTACAAAAAGTAATAATTTTCTCAGGCTCATATCTTGCAAACCGTTCGGAATTTTAATTTACTTTTTGAGACAAAGTTGTAGCCCTTTTTATAAAGAACAAAAATTATGAACACAAAAAATTGAAAAAACAATAATTTTAAATCAAAATCGCAAAAAACTTTAAAAAATTCAAATTTTTTTTACCTTTTTCCCCCTGTTCAGGTCCATAGGTAGCAAACCGTTCAAAATTCAAGGTAACAGTCAACTACAAAAATTTACCTAACATCCCAATAAACAACTTTTTAGAACATATAAACTTCCTAGGAATGATTCTTAACACCGTTTAGGTAGCGCTTAGGTAGCCGTAAAAGTTAAAAATTTTACGAAAATTTTCGAATTTCATTTGTTTTTTATTTTCTTCAACATTGAGATACTGTGCTGTCTATTACAAAAAAAAAAAAAAAAACATTCGTATTATTTTTATAAAGTTGATGGCCCTGGACTTGCAAATCGCGCTCTCTTAAGTTGAGGATCTAAATCGTCGTCCGAATCTGACTCTGATTCAGAATTTACGGTGTCCACAGGCACGCTGCTTCCAGAATGTCTTCCATCATTAGCTTTTTCTTTTTAACATACCTTCTTAACATCATAAAAGGTTATCTTGTGACTCCACCAACATAACTAAAATGAATTAGAAAAGAAATCAAAAATAATGCAAACCATGCAATAATAAAATTGATATTACCTCTGCAAGCAATGCGTCGAATTTTTTGCCTTTGTACCGTTTTTCCATTTGATTTTTTATTAGTTATTAGTTTTGGTCCATCTCTTCCCTGTTGGGGCTCATAGTCGGTATCAAATCGATCTCGATTAGTAACACCACTTACTGTAGTCATTTCTTTAAATTTTGTCCTACGATCTGGAGTTTGCGGCCTTGGGAATACAAAATTTTCAGGTGCAAGCACTGGTAGTGTGGCTGTTACAGTTGCTTCATAAATTTTGTTCTTCTCATCACGTCTACTTGGGTAATTAACGCATGCATAAGAACTGGTTGCATCATGATCACCTGGGCGATTAATCCAGTTTACCGGCTTACAATATTTCATACTATGTTTGCCTCCATTCAACCATGCTATGAGATTATTATAACATTGGCGACACACTGCGTTAGGTGTGTAATTTTCACTGATCAAATCTATTTCGTCGAAAAATGACTCATATGCTCTTTTAAATTCACTAGTTAAAAGATTCTTTTCCTTTTGAAATCTTGTAGAATAATTTTTTCTGATTTGATGACCGCAAATGTAGCAAAAGAAATAAATATTTTTACACTGCATATTAAAATTGTCAGTTGCCAATGTTGTATGCGAATTATGCTGTAGAACTTTCTCTATAACTTTCACCGCTGAGATTTCGTTGACGTCGCGCTGTGTAATGCCTCGATGTGAGAGTCGCGTCGCTTTTATATTGTGATCTGCGTTCCTTGATGCGTGTGCGATCGGTGCGTGATCGCGTGAGCTGTTTACTGAAATCTTTGGTAAATTTTTGTAGTTGATTTCTTGATAAGTTTAGGTGCAATAATTTCTTCTTTTTAAATTTATCCAATTGCTATTTTATTTTGAATTGTCCTCACTTATTAAAAAAATTGGTAGTAGGTACATATGTAGGTAATTTATTGTTGGTATAAACATTAATTATTAAAAAGTAATAACAAAGCAATAAAAAAAGTATGTACATAATTTAATTAAAGGCCGTTAACGATCATTATTGCGATTTGTGTATGAATGATTTTGTTGTTTAGGGTTTCCAGCAATTTTAATGTTTGCCTACCTGTTTAAGTTCCAAGACTTTTCGCGGCTATCTCACATGCATATACACATATTTATATGCACTAGAGTTCTCTATTACACGAAAGACAGATACAATATATGTAATTAAGGCAATTTGATTAAACGTAAAGAAGAGATAGCTTCATAACTACATGTATGTACATACATTTTGGGGAAATTTTTAACTTTTGCGGCTACCTAAGCGCTACCTAAACGGTGTTAAGAAGCATTTCTAGGAAGTTTATATGTTCTAAAAAGTTGTTTATTGGGATATAAGGTAAATTTTTGTAGTTGACTGTTTCCTTGAATTTTGAACGGTTTGCTACCTATGGACCTGAACAGGGGGAAAAAGGTAAAAAAAATTTTAATTTTTTAAAGTTTTTTGCGATTTTGATTTAAAATTATTGCTTTTTCAATTTTTTGTGTTCATAATTCATGTTTTTTTAAAAAGGGCTACAACTTTGCTTTAGAGAGTAAATTAAAATTCCGAACGGTTTGCAAGATATGAGCCTGAGAAAATTATCACTTTTTGTAAAAATGGTACCAAGGCCCCAAATCTTTGGGGGCCCATAACAAAAAAAGTGCATGACTTTGGGCAAAACTGGGAGACACGGGACTTTTCTTTTTTGGTCTTCTTTCACGTAGTGATGTTCGTATATGGTTATTTTTCCATGACTTAAAAAATTACACACAGTGTTACTGAATACATCTTAAAACATTAATATCGTACTTTATTATTCAATGCTTGGCTCTTAATCCTTATTTTAAATCCTGCGTAAACAGGCTGCTGGAAAAGCTAATAGAACGATGAGTTATCAATGCGAAATAAATTGTGATTTTGCTGTAATTGAATTTTAGCAGTATTATCAGTTATTGTATTTGCAAAACGGAAAACGGTAGTTGCAATTTTAAAACTTTTAAAACTGCACCATTTCCAATTGTATTTCAGAACTTTCTAATTGTATTTCAGAAATTTCTAATTCAATTTCAGAAATTTCTAATTCAATTTCAGAAATTTCTAATTCAATTTCAGAAATTTCTAATTCGATTTCAGAAATTTCTAATTCAATTTCAGAACTTTCTAATTGTATTTCAGAAATTTCTAATTCAATTTCAGAAATTTCTATTTGTATTTCAGAATTTTCTATTTGTATTTCAGAATTTTCTAATTGTATTTCAGAATTTTCCATTTGTATTTCAGAATTTTCTAATTGTATTTCAGAATTTTCCATTTGTATTTCAGAAATTTCTATTTGAATTTCAAATGAAAAATTCTGAAATACAAATAGAAATTTCTGAAATACAAATGGAAAATTCTGAAATACAATTAGAAAATTCTGAAATACAAATAGAAAATTCTGAAATACAAATAGAAATTTCTGAAATTGAATTAGAAATTTCTGAAATACAATTAGAAAGTTCTGAAATTGAATTAGAAAATTCTGAAATTGAATTAGAAGTTTCTGAAATTGAATTAGAAATTTCTGAAATTGAATTAGAAATTTCTTAAATTGAACTAGAAATTTCTGAAATTGAATTAGAAATTTCTGAAATACAATTGGAAAGTTCTGAAATACAATTGGAAATGGTGTAGTTAAAAGCATCTCTACCGGGAAAAGGACTTGCCTTTGTCATTGGAGGGCAATAAGTTTAAAACAATTACTTCAGAACTGGTTATGGCCAATGGCAGTTCTCCATAACTTTCTTGTTCAACCTTATTTGTTTTTACTTACGTGTGTGTGTGTGCCTTTTTAACCGATCACGGTCGTCAATTACTTTTGTCCAATTCATGTTTTGTACTTATAACAGAACGAGTACGCCAACCAGTTGAGACACAATTCCCGCAGGGATATTTCAAGGTAACTGGAAGGATAAACAAGTCATCAGAACATACGTAAAGATATATACTGGCGAAACTTTCTTGGCTAATTAAGGTCAGCCTTAACAAGCTATAAAGCCAATTTACAACAATGTAGATTCAGCGATGTTTAATGCTTCCAGTGGCTTAAATTGCATTATGAAACCGATGGTAATACTTAGGACCTTATACATGATAATTAAAACAGTTTTATTAAGGGCTTATTTGACATATATTTATAAAATAATTGCTAAATAAGGGCTTTATGAACGTACCTTAATTACTATGAATATGAGCATATGACTAGATATGTCACCTAACGCATAGCCAGAAAAAAATTTCTTAGAAAGTGACATTCCCGCCAAATTTTATCGTCCTTGAATATTATTCTTTTTCATTAGCTGAATAAGAATTTATATCCTTAAAATTACAAAAAATAATTAATAAACATTAATAAGCAATAAAACAGTTTTAAGAAGAACTCTCTTGTAGTAATTTGCTGATGTGAGTGTAGTTAACACACAATACGTTATATTTGCTGCTTCTGTATAAAAGAACTGGCATTCTCCGCCAATATCAATAGCGTGGGTAACTAAGCCGGATGGGGGTAATTACTTGAATTGATTTAAGGACCTCTAGTAACCTCGTTTGTGTTACATTGATCGATCTGATTTTAAGTGCTCTTATTTCATGATATCCAAGTTATTTTATATATCTCCATGCCGCAATCTGTTGCTGCTAACTACAGTTTAACCCTTATGTGAATGGCAAAAAAAACACCCTTAACAGCATGGCAAGGTAGCCGGGTACCTATATGGAAATAGTATTGGAAACCTATATTTTTTCAAAGATATGTGCATAAACTGATAAAGCTGCTGCTTTTAGAGATATTTGAAAGATGCTGAATGAGAATTTGCGTCAGAGTTACAAACCTTCTGGATATCGTGGACGTACCTGCTTTACGCATCAAAATTTTTTGGGCTTGCGATGGATTAAACTCTTATTCTTTGCATGGAAAGTTATACATTTGTAAACAATCAGAGGGCAAGCGTCAAGCAAATATAGGCGAAAGAGCGGTTTTAGATCTGGTTTTGCCATACAAAAACTCAGGAAGAAATGTAGCTACTGATAAATTTTTTAAATTCTTAGAGCTAGCAAAAACTTTAAGTTCATGAAACTTGACACTTATGGGAACAGTAAAAAAGAACAAACGCCTTCTGCCAGAGAATATGCAGCCACATAAAGACAAGTTTGTGCTTTACATGTTTTAATTTTTGGTTGTATAACTTTAGATAAACAAGAATTTTTTTGTGTTGTTTAATTTTATATTTAAGATTTAATTTTAGACAAATATAGACTTTTCCTATATCAAAGATGCATCACTGTGCTCTTATGTACTGAAAAAGAAGAAGCCTCTAGTTATGTTATCAACTATGCAAGTAAAGCCTAATGTAGCATCAACTCTTGTTGCTTAACCAGAAGTCATTACATATTAAAATAAAACCAGAGGAGGACAAAATGTTAGGCGAATGTTCCTGCAAACGCAGAACGAATCGAGGGCTACTATCACTATTTTACAATACTATAGATGTAGCAGCATTATCATCTTTTATAATATAAATGGAAAACCATACACAATTGCGTTTCACAGATCGTCGATGACAATTTTTGAAAGAGCTAAGCTTCGAATTGTGTAAGGAAAACATTACGCAACGCATCAAAATTCCAACAGTTATCCAGTCATTAGACAAATCTGCAATAAACAATGTGCTTGGAGAAGATTTTGAAGTTTCAATGTCAAACATTTCAGGTTTACAAAAAAATAAAAAAACGGCCGTACTCCCGTAGTAGGGAGTTTTCATGTGTGCTCGCTACTTATGAACAACGTATGAAGCAAAAAAGAACAAGTAAAGCTTGGACCAGATGTCTTAAACCACCGATTTGAAATGAGTATCCAACAAATTGTCCAATATACCCAAATTGTTCACAAAGCGATCAATAAAAATTTATTTGTAGGCAAATATTAATTTTTATTTGTGTATGTGTATATAAAAGATGTATATATTTTTTTTTTGTTTTGGTTTTACCAAATTAAAGTTTAATTAAATCTGAAAGATAAGAACTTTCTTAAATTTTATTTTAGTAACCCTTCACTAAAAAAAAATACTTGCAATAATCGCTTTTAAATATTTAATATATAAAGGTACCCGGGTACCTTGCCATGCTGTTAAGGGTATAAGATGAAAATTAGTCCACCACGCCTTTTCAAAATATTTTTAAGCTAAAAAAATAGTGATTATTTAAAATTTTTCAAAAATTAGGAGTTCTCGAGAAGTTTGAAATATGTGAAACATCTAATTCCATAAAAAAAATTAAGATGAAAACGCTAAAGGTACCCGGGTACCTTGCCATTCACATAAGGGTTAACGTGCCATGGCAAATGATACTAGTTTCAAATCATTATCATTAGTTTTTTTATGAAGATTCAAATTTCCGATTGCTAAATCGAAGACACGTTTCCCACCTATTTTCGAATTAAAAGCACTCAGAAAAATTTTTTTTGCCATGGCTGGCTGGAGCAGCGTTCTTCATCTTTCCCCGTCGTCGCAAGTGCACATTAGGGGAATGCTAAAAAAAGTTATCTTGATACGAATTATTGTTCGTTTTTACATCGATCAAATATTAATGTGAAAGGGTAAGGTCAGAAGTATGAGGAAGATGAGGCAAAACTTCCCATCCAATTTTTTCTTAATAATTTTAAGCAGGCATTCCTACCTGGAGCTAATAGTTAGATATAAAATATTAGGTTTAATACCTGGTCACTTACACTAGGCATTTTTAGGCTATTCCTGGCTTCAAAAGTTTAAGTCGCGCCCAACAAAGGTTTTCTTTGATTACCTAATCAGGCTTAAGCTGTTAATTTAATAAAGGACCCTTTTAATACTACCTAATCCAGACCATAGTTTAATTTTTTAGATTTTCGTCGTGAAGATTAGTTGGACTAAGTTTACCAAAGTATGTTTGCTTCAAATTGTTTTTTAAGACTTGGTTAAAAACATAATTTTTTTGCGTGTAAGTATCATTTTCGAGAATTAATTTCATCATTTAAGGTCTTTCGTTTGTTATTCCTTTAAAACACCAGTTCACTGCTTTTGCAAAAATCCTGCTATTTAAAAACATTTTAAAATAACTTGCAAGCAGCCGCCAACAATTTATAAGCTCCCATTTAGGTTAATTAAAATATAATTGGAGAAATTCCTTCAAAACAGGCTTTTAAAATTTATCTGTTAACCAAGGCGCTCTTTGCACAAAATAGAAAAATTATCATTTTGAACCGGAGAAACTCCATATAAGCCAAGGGCTTTACAACTACATTCTCTATTTAAAATCGTAAAATAAACTTCTCGGATATAACAATCTTAAAGCACAAAGTTTTATATATTCAAAATGCTACTTATACAGGGTGTCCGCCGGCAAGGTCTACTAATTTGTTTTGCCGCCATCTTGACAGTTCACATTTGGCAGTCGTGAAGTAGAGACATGACAAATTAACTATGAAAAAATATTCTGTAAACCAACGTGTTTTAATCGTTAAAATCAATCATCGATTTTTTTTAAATCATAATGAAAGATGAGACACATTTTCATTTGAATGGATATGTGTATAAATAGAACAGTCGATTTTGGGTAATTTAAACCCCTCAAATTATTCGTCAGTCACCTTTGCATCCATTGAGAGTGACAGTCTGGTGTGCAATTTGGTCAAGAAACTGAAATTGCGTAACGGTAACTTAATAGCAAACGATGTCGTGATATGATTAAAAACTTTTTAATGCATCAACAAGACAACGCCACATCGCATACAGCCAGGATTACAATAGAATTGCTGCGAGACCTCTTTCCACAAGTAACTTCAAGAAATGGTTATGTTGATTGGCCTCCACGGTCGCCTGATTTGACTTCTCCGGACTTCTATTTGTGGCAATGTGTGAAAGCAAAGCTCATGCAAATAAACCAGAAACGCTGAAGCAACTCAAACAAAATATTTGTAATGAAATTAATGAAATACCATGTGGAAGGTGGGAAAATGTAATAAAAAAGGACAATAAAAAGGCTCGCATTTGTAAGGCTAACAGAGACGGACATTTCTTTAATGCTGTATTTTATACATAGTTGCTGATATTAGATAAAACATTCTTCAATACAAGAACAATATTCTTTCATTTAATCAAAAATTATAAACAAACAAAGTAGTATACATTGCCAGCGGACACCTTGAATTGTACTATAACTAAGCAAAAGTAAATTAATGATAAATTCCCTTAATGCCACCTAATCTATGTTATTGCTACATTGGCTCTCCAAATGAACCCTAAAGTTTGATTTTTACTACTGATTTTTGAAAGTAACTAAATTTAATGATAAACTTTGAAGTTTTCCTTACACATTTAATTTATTATTAATATTCTTCTCTATTTTATTACAACAATAGATTTTTACTTTAAGTTATTTCTTAAGTACCGAAGCGTTCAAAGTAAGTTTTGAGAAAAAATTTTTATTTCACACCAATTGTGCGTAATACAGTTGTATATGATTGACATATTTATGAGTAAATGTAAGCACAAGAAGTTGTAAATTCTTGTAGATAAAATAATTTTCGTATAGCGGAAATTGTGACACTTACGAATTAAACTTCAAAAAATATTATTCCATGTTTAATTAAAAAATAGAAGAAAGTTTTACGAAAAAATTTTAAATTCTTTGAAATATGATTATATTATGATCTTAAAAGTTATTGTTGTTGGTTCATAAGATTAATGTGTAACTTGGTGTAAACATTGCTCTTGTGCTTAGTAGACTAAGATTTCAGTTTTTTCAGTCCTTTTTATGAAAACTGAAACAATTGCAGTTTAAAACCCTTTTCTTGTATATTGAATTAACAGGGAAAATTGTGCAATGACAGCCCTTAAGTGGAATTAATATGAAAGTTATGAAATTTTCTTATAAGCTGGAAGATACGACTAAAAATAAAATCCAGCTGTCAATTTTATTTTACACAATAATTCTTTGTTTCTTAAAACAAAAATCTTTTTTCACTCGTTGTCATACCTTTCTGAGTAATAATGATGCAACATGAACGACTTTACGAAAAAAATAAAATGAGTTTGCGTGGAAGTAATTAGCAACAATTGGCATGTTTTTCAGTTGTCTGTTTTTAATTTTTGTTAAATATCAAGCTGGATGGGTATTGTTATAAATTTTTTTGTTGCATTTATGTACTTGGCGAATGGAAAATATTTCTGATGATTAAAAATTCCTATAACGTTTTAACAAATGAGCATGTTTGGAATTTAAAATTTTTTATTCTGGTTTTTCGTAAATTTTTTATTTTTTTTTATTCTGTTGATATCTTTTTTTGCTGTTTAAATTCAGGTAAATCGGCCTGTTTGCTTTTTTTTAAGGCAGGACTTATTTACTTGTTCTATGAAGTAAAATTAAAAACTTGCTGCTAATGGTTGGCAAAGTTTTAAATATACACGTTTCAAGAGTTAAGGACAATAAAATTAAGTGGGCAATTGTTGATAAAGTTTAGCAGAAAAAAACTCCAGCACACAAAATACAACCGAGTTTTTTTACTTATAGACCATGTGGAATATTAAACATAAAAATCAAAAAGTTAGATGTTTAATTTTTTTTTTATCTTTTTGGTATTTTGATTTCATTCAGTAAAACATAGCAAATATGTTTGTATTTGCCTTTTATCGCTGTACATATATATGTGTGCTTGTGTATGGGTAGTGTAGATTGTTTAAGTGATAATCACTTTGTACTCACTTCACGTATCTACCATTAAACGCATTTATTCAAATCCATACATTTTTGCCTCCGCTGGCTTTAAATTTAAACTTGCCTTTGGCAGGTTTTTTTATTAACTCAAAACTTTGCATCATGTGTGCCTAATGAAAACAGACAACATAATTATGGTAAACATTGGAAAAATTAAAATTCTGAACTAATAGTTGAATACAAAATTTAATCCCTACGGGATTGATAATTTTTGAAGAAGGATTTGTTAAAAATGAAGCTGAAAACTAGAGATAAGAAGGTGACTTCATGGATTTTGAGTTGTGCATGAAAGTAAATTAACTTAAAGATAAACGGTTGTATTCCTACAAATTTAAACAGCATTTTAAGTCTTAACTAAACAAATTTCAACAAAATTGTATTCATAAACGAATTAAAGCTTAAAAATCCTATTTTAAACCTTGTGTATATAAACAAATTTGGAAAAAATAGTATCGAACCTCTTTTAAGCCCATTTGCCCATTTTAAGCAAATTTTCAAACACTTTTTTGCATTTTTATTGCGTTTCACCCAATTTTATACCCATTTTAAGCAAATTTTCTAACCTTTTTTTCGTTTTTAAGTGCAGGCCTCATACATACATACATATGAAAAAGACAATTTTACAGAATTTTGTTTTAAAATGTATTTTAGCTGAAATGTATTTTAAGCCCAAATAAGGGATTTTTATAAATGCAGCTGGATATTTTTCTAAAATGCAAAAGAAAATGGTGCATAACTGCGATTAATATATGAGCTAAAGCCATAGTTTTACATTACCATGACTCAAGTGGAGACGCTGCCACATTAGAGTTAAAAAATCCTTAAAAATATTTTGGTTAAAATACAAGACTTCAAAAAATCATTTCTAGGCTTAAAATGTTTTCTAAGTTAAAATGCACTTTAAACCTAAATTAATATTTTTTATGAATACAACCGTAAAATTTAAATTTTTTTAAGTCTTAAAAAACTCAAACAACTATTTTAAAACCACTCATCGGGGTGCGTATAAGTATTTTCCCCCATATTATCATATTAATCATACGCTTCCGAATACAAAGTAGAGGTCTGCTTGACTACACCCAAATGCCGTTTAAATACATTCGTTTATTTTTCAACAACATAGTGTTTTTCATTCAATGTTAAACAATTTAAATGAATGAACCCACAAGCGAAAGCAAATAAAAAACAACTTCAACCGAAAACAAAATATTACCCATACATTCATATAAATAAATACTGAATAGAATGTGTGAATATTGCTGTATGATTGGTGTAAAAAATTATTATTCATTTGTGTTTGCAAATTTGTCGTTATTGTTGTTGTTAAACATTCATTAACTCGAAAAAACACTTGAATGTTTTTATAAAAACTCTAACTGTAATGAGACTTTGCTATGTTCTTGTATTTTTTAGTGTGTTTTATACACATTCAAAACGAAAACTGTAAAATGAATGTGTTCTTCTTGTATCATTGAGTGTAACACACAATACATTCTTTCTTGCGTTGTTACTGGTTTAACTTTATTTATCTCCCATAGAATAAAAAATGTTTGAACGAATATTGTTTTGTTGTGTAAAGGCAATTAAATGAATATATTCACGCAGATGTCTAATACAAAGTAAATGTTTAATAATAATAAAAGAGGGTCTATTAAGAGCTTAATTGACAGATGTCAATGTAATAATTGTCAAATAAGACCTTAATAAACTTACTTTAATTTGGATAAATATGAGCGTTAAGTTATTAGACAAAAACATACAAAACATTGTGTAATTAAGAAGAAGAAGAAGAAGCAGAAACATTAAGAGAAGTTGAAAGAAAGTGTTTAAAAATTGAGAACTTTAAAAATAAGAAAAACGTTAAAAGGGCGATTTATAATGAACAAAATGCATCGAGTCAACCTTTTCACTTAATACATCGAAATAATTTTCATCAAGGGTTTTCCCAAGTTGCTATTACAGTAAATAAATGCATAAAAATGTTTAATTAAATTTTAAAAATACATTGCTGAATTTTTTTTTAATTTTTAGGCTCAAGGTCAATGCTTACTGAATTCTTATTATTTTGCAAAGGAAGTATTATATTTTTGTTATTCTATTCGCGTTAGTTAAGACTAAGGGGATAACTAAAAAATTTAAAAATTGTAAATTTAAAAAATAACGTAGTCTTTAATACCGTCTGACAGATGATCAAATATCTACATCTAGATGAAGGTAGTGTAAATAAAAAATAGGAAAAAAGAAAATGCTTTCATTCAGTTAGTGTTACATGGAAAAAGCTTCGTGCCGACTCACCAAGCCACAATAGGAAAATGGGTAAAACGGCTGATGTTTACAACCAAATATAATAACTTACAACCGAACAAAGAGTACTGATGATGAAAATCGTAGCTGTTTTCGAAAATGCATTCTACTCGGCTAGTGTCGGTAAATAGAAACACGTTATTTCAATATAAATTTTTTCTTTTCTTAACTTACGCAAATAGAATAAAAAACTAAAATACTTCATTTGCGAAATAATGAGAATTCAGTAAGCATTGAACTTGAGCCTAAAAATTAAAAAAAAAATTTTAATTAAAAATTGTCTTAAAAACAAATAGTTCAACAATGCATAAATGAACGCATGATGATGTTTGTCAATTGTTTACTGAATTTTTGCCTGAGCTCAAATATAAAAGTTAAAAGACAAAATAAACGCTACTATTTTTTTTTTACTGTCTTTAAATCCAATTATTTTGAATTTAATATAAAAATCAAAAAAAAAAAATCTGCGGTAAATATTTTACATAATAAATCATATTTTCTAATATTTTCGCACATGTGGTTCGATAGAAATTTTTTTATTCAATATGTATGATTTTGCATTTGTGTAAACTTATAAATATGTTAATTTTTGCAGCTTATTTAAATTGCACTTGAGTTTGCTTTTATATTTTCAAATAAATCATTCTGATATTTTTCGCTATACAGACTATTTCGCTATTACATACATGATTGCATATCAGCTGGGTTTTTTTTTTCTTTTTCATTGTATTTTAAATTACTTTGCTCTCCTCCCCGGTATTATTGGCAAAAAATAAATAAAAACGAGCAAAAGTTACTTTACTATCATTGCCAAGTAATTCAAAAACCAAATTTTGTCATTTTAGCAAAATTCAACGAATGTTTGTGCAAATATATAATAGGGTCGATCATCAAAAAAAAAAATTATATTTTGGTGGCTGATGTTTTAGTAACATTTTTAAATATGCTTAAATGTTCTTTAAAAATTTAAATACTTCGGGCAAACCTTCTTTAATTTTTCTTTTGCATTTGGGGCTTATATAAACTTTTTGTAATTAAATTTGGAATCGAAAAAAAATTATTACATTATTTTACTGTGCAAAGTTTGTTTTATGTAATTTGCAAAGGCAAGTTATTTTACATACAAACTAAGCACATTGAAGCTAATCATCAGCGACTATTATTGCACCTTGCGCCCACATATATATCATCATGAAATAAACTTCATTGACGTAAGCTGCTTTTATAATTATCATACTAAGCATGCAATTAATAAGCAATTAATTGTGATTGGCTTATTATTGACAGTATATCACAAAATAGTCATATCTACTTCTAACAATTTTTTTTAAATTCTACCTTCAATAGAAGGCTTTTACCTGAGAGTCATGTAAAGGTTCTTGCCGATTTCGGAACAAAATTCTGTACGAGTAATTTGCTTTTAAGTCAAGGAATAAAATTAACTAAATTTTTTTGCAATTGATTCACGGTTCACAACGTAGCATAGATATAATGTATAAAAAACGTCCTTTCCCCCTCTGCTTTAAATGGTGTATAGTAACCAGGGTTGGGCAGTATTTGAAGTACTTGTATTTAAAATACATATTTGAAGTGCAAAAACGTATTTTGTATTTCTATTTTAAATACCACCTTCTAATGTATTTTATATTTAAAAATCCAACACTGAAGTATTTTGTATTTTAAATACTTATACATACATTTTTGCAAAATTCCTTTTTTTCTTTGTTACACAAGAATTTGGCATAACCAAAATTGAAAAATGTTACAATTTCCCAGCGTACACTAAACAGGATAAGAGCAAGGCGAATTCAAAAAATTCGCCCTCTGCATTTTCCTTTTGTATCTGGAAGGTTGAATGCCAGAAAAATTCAAAATTTCATGCAAAGTTGAATATTTGTAACGTACCGGGCCGGCACAAAATATTTTTGTTATAATGTTTGTGATACGAAAACAACTTGAATAGATTAGGTGGTTGGGTATACGAAAAGATATATGTGAAAGGTAAATAAGAGTTGGCGTAGCCAAATAAAGCATTCTTACTTGTTGTTATTAATCCCTTTCGTATGTCTGTGGCTAATTTGTAAATTACCCAATAATCTGAAAAGGAGTACGCATTGTATAAATCATGCCACAAGGCTTATGCGAGTTATAAATAGAATTTTGAATTTTGAGAAAATAAGGAAGTTTTAACTTCGATAACTGTCCTATTTCGATTAAGAAGCCCTTAATAAAACTACTTATGCCCATATTCATTATACTTATGGTGGGTTAATTAAAGGATTTTTTGACAGTCATCTATGGGATAATTGTAAAAAGACCCCAAAGAAACTGGCCTAAGCTGTACCTTATTTCTCTTTTCCGCAGCCGGGTGTTTCACCTAACCTAGCCATTGGGCTACCATAACCCTTGTTCCAATTAATTTTGTTTTCCAAATTGTAAGGGGGTTTTGGTGTTCCTTGCTACTATCCCAATGTTAGTTTTTCCGCCTTTAAAGTCTCCATACCAAATTATGTGGCAACTAAGGTATATAGGGATATATGCATAGATTTAGTTCTAAAAAATCTCAGGCTTATCATTATATCTCGGCTTCTAGTGGCCGATCCTGCTGATTTCAATTAACTATTTTCCCTTAAATAAGAAATGTTTTCGTAAAATTTAATACCAATTTGTGTTCATCAGAACCTGTAGAAAGATTGTTTTCTTTAGCTGGATTTATATATTCTCCAACAAGAGGCTGCTTATCTGATGGAAGGAAATTCTTGTTTTACAGATTAGTGGTTATAAATGTATTTTGTATTTTAAATACTCGACTTGAAAGTATTTGGTATTTTGTATTTTAAATACAAGCGGAACAAGTATTTTATATTTTGTATTTCAAATACAGCAAAGCATGTATTTTGCCCAACTCTGATAGTAACAAATTGATATATAAGATAATTTTTTTTTTAATTTTTTGTTTAAATTTTTTACTTCATCTATCCTTATTCTGATTGTGTTAAATTTGCTAAAAAAAAAACAAATATATACCTTGATATAACCTACATACACAGGCAAGCAGACAAAGATAACTAGTCTTAAAAGGTCACAAAATTCAAGTCAATATTTTATGATTTTACACCAATAATAACGAACTTTTTTGAAAAAGTCTTTTTAGTATTTTTTCTTATTTAATTGCGACATGCCCTATTATGTACGTAAACATGCATGCCCGTTTTGTATTGGTATACAGAATATGTAAATTATAAAAGATACCCACATGCAAACAAACTTCATACATGTATGCATGATTGTTAAGTATTTGTATTGTTGTGTTCGGATTTATACTTATATCGACATGACAGATATTTTTGTATTTGTATTGACAGCTTTTGGATTATTTGTATAAGATACAACCTTAACAAACGCATTTAAATGGATATTTGATCTTTCGTTAAGAATGGTGATATTTAAATATACAACACAAACAAACGTACATACAAATGTATGTATATGTACATATGACAGTACTTATGCATGTATGTACAAGGGTGCATACATATTTAAATTTACTTAAATATTTAATCAAAATGTTTGTAAAAGGTTTAATATTTGTTTTTGTAGCAGCAAAAAAAAAACCATAAAAATTATGTTAAGCATGTTTACTATACAGGCGTATGTATGCGTGAGTGTGCGTAGTTGTGCGTATGTATCAAAAATACATGCATGAATTATATGCGTGGTTATATAAATTCTTCATAAGATATTTCTGACAAGTTAAAAAGGCAAGAGTTGTACAAATAATTTAATAAAATTTTTTATTGTCAAAGATTGTCTGTAAAGATTTCTTAGTGGTAAAGTGAGTAAAATTATGCAAAATTTATTTTTATATAAATAAAACTGAAACAAGACTGATGTTTTAAAAATTAATCATAATGCAGAAGAAAGAATAATTGAAATGAAAGTCGATAAATGTGCGCAAATTTTAGAACGCACTTATTTAAGAAGAATAAAAAAACTCCATATCGTTAACTTAGGCGCAAGGAGGCAAAAAATATTTTTAAGAGAAAACCAGAAACATTCAGAAAAACATAAATTGATAATTTGTCTGGCTTGCAAATAATTTCCAAAGCAAACCTTATTATTACACAGAAAGAAAAAGCACATTCTAAAATTAAGAATTTTATTTTTAAATTAATTTCAAATCGTTCTTAAAATTTTTCAGTACAATCCGTACTTAGATTTCCTTAAATCAACCATATTCGAAACAAAATTTGGTGAATAAAACTATCATTTTTGTTGTAGTTTTCGTTGGCTCAGGTGTCAAGAACAGATATGTTACAGTAAACAGCTTATACAACCCAGCCTCGATTTATTCATGAAAAATGTAGATCGGCTGGGTTCGTAACACCACCTGGTCACATAATTTCACCATGATACACGTAGAGAAAAAACATGGTTAAATATGGTCAGGGGAATATGCTCAAGAGCAATTTCATCATTGTATGGTTACGAAGATCATCATTATGACAGCCACAACCATACTGTAGTTGTAGTAACTTTTTGGCGAAAAATACAATAATAGTTATGATTAAAATTACCATTAAATGCTTGTGGTAATCATTGTTTCGGTCATGGGTAGTTATTATCTTGATTATAGGCTATCAAATATATGATGCTCTTAGAATATGGTTATCGTAATCTAAGAGCAACATATGTATTGTAATCTTTAATCAAGATTTTGGCTAATAATAACCAAAGTAATGCTTACCACAAACATATAATGGTAATATTAATCATAACTATGATTGTATTTCTCGCCAAAAACTTACCACAACAAAAGTATGGTTGTGCCTGTCATAATAATGATCTTCGTAACCATACAATGATGAAATTGCTCGTGATCATATTCCCGTGACCATACTGAACCATGTATTTTCCCTGAGTGAAAAAAGTCCCTGGTTCGCATCCCAGCTACGGTTTAAGTCTAAAAAATACAATTTTTAAATAATAATTTTTAAGTATTTATTAAATAAAATTTAAATATAAATCTCTTCTTCTTTAATATAGCTTTATAAGTAAGAAAAATGATATTTTATTTTTGGATTAATCCTGTTTACGGCTTAAATCAATCTTTTTAAGCTTAAGAAATTCGTCCTAGAAATCATACTTGGTTTAAGAAATTTCGTATTCGGTTTTGGAAAATCCGTACTCAACGTACTTTTGACCCTGCTACGGCTTGGTTTAAGTAAAGTTTACTTTAAATGTTTTTGTGTGTATACTTTGTTATAAAAATATTTTAATTATTTTTGTATTCACAACTATGGGTACGTCCTTTTTTTATTGTTAACAAACGCGTCATTTCAATCGGAGAAGTGTAAAGTTTTCTCAAGACACGTAGTTCATTGACGCTCATAATGAAAAAGTCGCTATTTTTATTTTAGCTAACTATATGTTTCTATAAAAGCATTAAAAAATTAAAAACTTTTTAAAATTTTCATATAAAATTTACTTGCACTAAATACAGATTCCCAAACTTTAATGTAATTCTAGAATAAAGCTAAACGTTGTTTGCTTTTAAATAAGCGGTTTCCAAAAATATGACAAAGCTTTAGCATTTGGGCTTAAAATAAAATTCAATAAATCACATTTTCAACAAAATTATTTGCTAAGTATTTTTCTAAAAAATAAAGAAAAAGGATAAATAGTTTATCTATGTCCTAACTAATATTTTGTTTTATACTCTTAGAAGAAGAAGAAGAAGAAGAAGAAGGTACTCGTATCTGTAGTATCGTTGGAATGGGCTAACGGATGTTTATGAATATAAATGTATTTTTGTATTTATGTATTTATGTATTGTTTTTAACTTAATGCCATAATTTTATGCCTAACCATAATCATGCCAAAATACCAATTTACCACTAGTTTTAAATGTATGACATTTATCTCTGCACAATAATTTGTCAATTTACGAACAATAACAACTTTAATCCTTCTAATGTATGCCATAGCACAACAAACATGGACTGGTAGGCACCAATTACAAATTGACTACAGAAACATTTCCAAATTTATTTCATACTTATATTAGAGAAAAAATTCTACATACTGCATATACATTGAATACATACACACATACACACACATTGAGATTTAGACATAAATATCGGTATATAATAGTTTATGCACAACCAAAGCATTTACTTATTTTAATTGGAAATACTTACACATACACACACATACACACATTTAAAATTTTCTATTTGAACGTTTGTATATGTGTAGTCATTAGCATTTAAAAAGACTATTTCTATTGTCTAAAAGCCAATATACAGTGAACTCGCGGAAACGTGAATATCCAGAATCGTGAACATCCAAAAACGTGAACACTTTTTATTTTACATTAACTACTCTAAAACGTGAACAAACATTGAGAGCTTCAAAACGTGAACAGTTTTTTCTGAGGTTTTTTTTTGTTTACATTAGTTTTATTAGTTTTGGGAGTCTCCGAATCATGCAATAAAGGATCTGTAAGCGATATACATAGTTTTATTTGCAAAAGGTTGATTTTTTTGGTCAGATTAATAAGACAATTATGTATTACCCAAAAAACTTAGGTTTTAAAATTTTTAAATTGGACTTTTATTGTTAAAGCGTTGTTAAGTTTTGACTAGATTTGGATGTTTTCGAACTAGTAACAATAAGTTGATAAAAAAAATTAAATTTGTTAGAAAACAAATAAAACATATCCAATCAGAAACGTGAACAAAATCGGAAACATGAACACCCTTGGTAAAAAATTAGTTCACGTTTCCGCGAGTTCACTGTATATTCTAAGACGTTTTTGGGAAATCCTTTTAACATATTTTTTAATACCCATAAAATTAAATATTGCTTTCATGGGAAGCAAGATTGAGATATATTTTTGAACGTAAAATTGTATATTTTAAAAATTTTTTATTTCAGTTATTAGCAAGCTAATACTCAGTGCATAATTGAAATTTAAGCATTTATATAAATAACAAATACTTTAAATTTAATCTTTTTAAAAAGATAACTTAACACTAATTTTTTTTGTAAATAATTTTTAAAAAGTACAAGGTGGGCCAAAAGAAGTCACCCCTATTAGAAGATGAGCAAATTTTGTTCAAAGACCTGCACATGTTCCCGTACAAAGTTCAGTCCATGCATCAGCTGCTGCCTGTCGACCGCCAAACCCTTGTGACCTACGCCCAAGCCATCCTCTAGATGCCGAAGTGGGCGACTTTTTGACCAAAATCAAAATTAGTGTTGAGGCTCACTTTCACCTCAGCGGGTACGTGAACAAGCAAAACTAATCGCTTATGAGAAACCAAAATCCACGAAAGCTGCACAAAGGGCCATTGCACCTGCTAAAAGTGACTCCATAGTGCGCTGTCACGCTGGAGGGGTTCTCGGGCCATTTTTTTCGAGGACGCCGCTGGTAAAACGTGGATGGTGCGCGCTATAGGGCCGAGTTTTTTCTGCCGCAGTTGAACGAGTTAGAGTCGGAAGACATGTGATTCCAAGAGGATGGTGTTGCGGCACACACTGCGCGAGCCACAGCCGATATTCTAAAGCCGGCATTCCCGGGTTGGCTAATCTCTCGTTTCGGCAATTTACAATGGCCTGCAAGATCGCCCGATTTAACCATTTCAGGCTTTTTTGTGAGTCTTTTTTTAAGTCCCGTGTTAACGTTAACAAGCCCAAGACCCTGGAAGCACTCAAGAGCACACATTTAATACGAGTGCGAAAATCTGTCGCCCGAATTTCTCACCGAAGTCATCAAAAATGCCATAAAAACAAGCCCAAATAGCAATCAATTTTGACGGCGCCCATTTTGCCGATATTATCTTCTTGACTTGACCCGTAAAATTCTTAAGGTTTAAATAAACATAATTAAAAAGCAGAGTCAAAGTTTTTCATTAAAAAAAAAATGAGAGCCAAACAACATCGTATTAATTCTTTTATTCCCCTTGTAGATTTGATGGTTTTTTGCTTTATAATACAACCTGCTAAGGTATTTTGCACCGAACGTCAACCTTAAGGAAGCCACACTATCGAAGAATCTAATTGCACAATCGTTAGGGTCAGTATTTTCTCTGTGTTATTAGTAATTCGTTATTTTGGCCTTAATTTTTCTTTTAAAATAAATATGGTGAAAACAATTTGTGTCTTTTTCTAGGGGCACCTGGGAGATATTTAATAAATATTTGTGAGATATTAAATAAAATTTGCTTCATTAATTATCACTTTACTAACTCTATGGGAAATACAAAATAATTGACAGTTTGGGAATCTCAGATTCCTTTAAGTTTTTTAATAGACCCACAAGATCTCTGAATATTAATGTATTAGAGGGTGCAGTTAATTTCATCCCCCTTTGCAACCTAGCAAGAATGAATAAATTTTTTGTAAAAACTTAATTAGTGTTAAGGTCCCTCAGACTTACACGGACATCTTTAGTTAAAGTTATTATTGTCCTCTAGAGAATTGCAACAAGAGCCGTGAAACATTTGACCCCAATCTTTATTAGGGTTAGACGGTTTTAAGCAATAATAGCCGGTCATTGGTTAAAAAGTTATTTTTTTGTATCCCTCCTTTTAATCTTCAGCTTAAGTCGAGCTCAACGTGACTAGCCCGGAACCAAACATTACCTTGCAGCGGCAGTAACTTCTCACAGTAAGCTGATATATGTTTTCGCCTCTCTTGGTCTGAAACCATGAGATCTAAGAACTTCTTTGCAACTAGTTAAGTGTCAGTTAAATTTTGTTACAAAAAGCGATAATATTATTTACTTTAGGATTTTATTTTATGATGGTATCTCCTGTCAGGAAATAGATCATATAAATTGGTTATTTAAAAAAATATTTTGCAAAATTTAGAGCTGCAGGCAAGTTCCCATATAAAGGATAACTTATCTTATAATTTAAAAATATTTGCAATCATTATATGATTTATGCATGTACATTAAAAAATATGGCTACTTGTGACTGTATATTAATTTAAATGCAAAGACAAAACTATCGTCTTCCCAACATTTTTATAAACCAAAGCCAATTGGTCAACAAACCATGCGAAGCATTACATTTCTTTGATAAAAAGAAAGTAAAAGATATATTTTTAATAAAAATTTTCGTAATCATTTCGTAATGCAGTTTGAACATCTTATATTTTGTTTTTTGTGTTTTTTATTTTGGTTTAAAACTATTTCTATTCCCAAAGTAAAACGTTCTTTTGCAAAAACTTGTTGCAAAAAACTTAAATATCTTTTGTAAAATGCAAACAACATAATATCCTTCAAGCTAAATTAGAGACAAATCTGTTAAAGAGTTTTAGAAAGTAAGATGTAAAACTCAAAGAATAGAATTCAAATAGAATTAAAGAAGATAGAGAATAAATTTTGCATTTATTTTAGTTATCTTGTTGTACATAATTAACCAAAGAATTTACTTAAAACATTTCGACTCCCAAAAGCCTAAAAATATGCTAAACTTTTTTTGTCTTTTATTTTTTGTTTGTACATATAAACTTCTTTTGGTGTCTTCTTGTTTGGTATTTTCTAGTTGTTAATTTACTGAAACAAATTTTTTGTATGAATTTATTTGGAAAGTAAGCCAAATTATTGTTCAAAAGGTATAATTGTAATCCAATTATGTAAAAATTCCTTTAATTGTTTTATTTCTTTTTATTTCGTTTTTGTATTAAAATTGGTTTGAGTTTTCTGTTTCAACTATTTATTTTAAATGCTCAAAGGTTATAGAAACAACTTTAATTAAATAATAACAACTCGGAAAGCAAAATTTTAGTAAATAATATATTATTTTGTTGAAAAAATATATCAAAGTATTAACTTTTTGTTTCTTTTTACCCCTTCAACGCGTAGTCAATTAGCTGCAATACATGGCCTTGTACTGAAAATTTTTGCTTTGTTAACATTTCGAAAAATAAATTTTAACCTAATAGACTGTTCTTAGCTTAGCTTTAAACCAGGTCCATTTATATGATAGGCGCTTCAAGAAAGATCTGCTTAGATTTTTATTATATATGGACAATAAAAAAAAAGGTGTCGGGCACGGTGCAAATCAGGAGCCAGTTTTGCATGTCACCAGCTTCCACTTGGGTTTTGAACGATACTGAGACACGTAACTCACAACTACAACAAAGCAGCATTGTGTAACTTCCAGCAGAGGTTATCTCAAATAGCATGTCTTTTTGTAGCTCCGTTGGCTACAAAGACTAACTTTTCCTATTCAATAAAAATTGAAGGCCTTTTTGCTATCAGAACCAACGGAGAAACGCAATGAAGCGGGCATAGGGCACGGGAATACTCCTCTGACTTGCAATTCTGATGAGGGTGAAATGGAGTAAGGTGATTGCTAAGTGGCCACAGCAAACTTTGTAGTCTTTACACGACAAAAATCAATGAACATGATTGGCCCTTCAAGGGAAAAAGTTGTTAAGCAAAGCTTTAACGAAAAAGCAGCCATAAAAATGACAAATAACCACCATAGGCTGTTGTGTAAAAAAGGTACAGCCAACCATTTTGGATGGAATCCAGCTAGAAAAAAAAATAAAACAAACAAAGAATAGAGAGCTGAAGATGGTTACAAAAGATTTTAATCCCTTCGTTAAAAGTTAGAGGTTAAGATCATACTCAGCTTAACGAGACCGAAAGCTGTCTAATGAAGTAAAACTGCAATACGTTAAAACTTTTTGAAATACTTTATTCAATGGCTTTAAAAAAAGTCTGTTATAGAATGTGCCATGACTTCCAGTATCACAGCAACTATAGATGGTAGTTTGATTGCGGATAAGTATCAGGTGGAAAAACGATTTCTCTGCTCAAAAATTAACATTCTGCATTGCATCAGGCTCAGGAAAATTTGAAGATCCCTTCTTCACATTCAGTGAGAAACCAAAACCGGACCCAAAAAGGCATAATATAAGGGTCAATTAAGGGGAATCTGTCTCTCAAACTTTTATCTGATAATATTCATAGCTGAAACTATCTTCCTTAAATATTGTCGAAGCAGCTCAATAGACAATGACACCAGTAGAGAGCAAAGGACGCTTTTCCAGCTCTAAAAACTGCTACAGAACTGAAACCATTAAAACGGTTGTCTTAAGATGGTGGCAACTTAGGAATGAACACATGAAAAATATGCCGTCAGGGAGGTGAAGTCAAAGAACCACACAGGTCATAGGCTACGCATTACCAAGCAATCATTGGAATCACTCTACTACACAGTCAATGGAATTTTCAAAGCTTGATTTGAGGTGTGCTTTTCCAGCTCTAGTCAAGAATAAGAAGAAATATTGTAACTTTTCGAGGATCAGAACGCTGGTCTAAGCACACACAACTGGTTGATTATGTCCAATCAAAGCCAGAAAATTGCAAAAAATTTACCTGAAGAACCCATGAAAGGCCGGGTTAAAAAGAATAAAATATTCAAAAAAATCAAAAGAGTCCTTCAAAGCGACCTTAATAAATGCAGAACTAAGGTGTCCCTAATTTAAGGAACTCTTAGTCTATAACTGAGACGTCGATTAACGGATAACTTAAACATCCTTCATTATATGAAAATTGTGGAGATCAGCTTTTTTGGGGGATGCATGGCGGATACCGAGCCTATCCTGTGTCACTACACTTTTTGCACAAGCCAGTGTTCGATGTTTTGGGTCCTCTGATTTTTTCGATGTTACTCGCTTTAGAGTTGTCCAAATCAATTAACTTTCATGATATCTACTTTTTTATATGATTAATATTTTATTATTTTATAATTTATTATTATTTTTTGCTAAATTATCAATTTAATTAACATTAAATAAAAACAAAAAAAATATATTTTAATTTAGGCCGTCTTACTTGGAATTGCTTAAAAAAATAAGTAATTTTTTAAAATTTTTTTTTAAATTTGCAGTTAAGGTCGTATAAACTAAAATTTCAAATTTGGCAACACTGAACTTACCCCACTCATATATGCAAATTATATGTGTTAATGTTAATTAGCGCAAATTCTAACTTTTCAATGCAAATTATGTTTGAACATCACCCTGTTAGTAGCATCATTAAAACGTTTTAGAAGAATTCACATCAATAATTGAATTAGTGTGAAATAAGTTATTGCAAGTCAATGAAATGAAAAAAAATATGTTAATTAGAATTAGTTGTTCATATATTGTATCTGATAATTTAACGACTAAAAAGGTAGTGTACTGTGGTGTGACTTTATGTAAAAGGAAAGATGGTTTTCAGTTTCTTTGGAGTAGAATAATCTCTGCTTTATTAAACACATTTTGCTTTTTATAAACTATTTCTAAAAATAACTTAAAACCTAAAATTGTCAATTGCATACCGGTATAAAATTTTGTAAAAAGAACTATTGATAATAGTATTTCCATTGGCCCAAATATATTATCAATTGAAATACTTTTATTTAGTGCAAGTAAAGACACTTGACACCACGTATACCAATTTGTGTGGTTGTTCTTATTTTATGCATGTAAAGAAATTTGATATTTCATAGCAGCATGTGTTGGTTTTAACACTGGTGGTGATTAGGTATTTAACACAAGTGTGGCATACTATTCTCTCTTCAGAGAGGTTTTGGGTTCATCATCTAAGTAGCAAAAATCATAAGAGCATTTGGTTTTCTCAATACCTTCAACCAGTTTTTCATCTTGGATTCAAAAAATGGAGTATCCAGTAATGCCCATACATTATCAAAAATGATAATAGTTGGAGTGCCATCAAGAGATATACTAAAGGTTACATTTCATTTAAACAACTTTTACAAAATAAAGAAAAAAAGAGACCGGGACCGGAATCAAACCGGCTTAAAAGTCCTCTGTATAAGAGATCTATCACCCAGCTATTTTTAAAAAAAGTTCCTTCTAAAAAAAGTAGGTCTATCCGGCAGTACATCCTTAATTTGGCATCACTTTTTCATTTAGAAAATCAGCAGAAGTTAAAGCTACCTTATCTTCGATAACAAGAAAAAACGCTACAGTAATATGTTTAATTAAAAAATTTGAAAAATTCTCTTAAATATCCCTGCGGGAAATGTAGGTCAATTGGTCGGCGTACTCGTCCTGTTACAGGTACAAAACATGACTAAAGTTATTGGTCGTGATCGGTTTAAAAGGCACACATCAAGTAACTGGTTTAAAGGTGTCAAAGAGGTTAGGGGGAAAAAATACTGGTCCCTGCACATAAACATACATATGTTTATATATATATACACACCTAAATACAAGCAAAGTAAATTGAACTGGATCTTTTTACACTTAATATTTAATTTAAGAAAATAAAAATATTGGTAGCCATGAAACAAACAAACGCTTCATATATTTTGTTAAATAAATGTATTGCATATTCAAAGATGCTGTTGCTTTTGGAAAAATGTTTTTGAAGACACAAGAAAACTTTCGTCGTGAGGTGTAAAATCAAATACAAACATCTGCACTTCAACAATATATTGAAAATCGAGAACGCTCGCTGTCTATTATAAAAACTATAATTTTACGTTGACATCAAGATGATGGTCCTTGTCTGTCATCTGAAAACAATTCAAACGAAATTAAATAAAAGTTTCCATAATCTTATTTTAGAAAGTATGTATACAAAAAATATTTATGATTCTAAATATTATTCGATTATTTTTAATGAAAACACTGATTTCTCATGACAAAACCAAACTTCTTTAGCTTTAAGGTATTTAAACGTAAACGAAAAATTAGCAAAAGAAAAGAACTAATCGGCTTTATCAACGCCAAAGTTCTAATTAATGCGAAAACACAATTATTTGTAGTTTTTGGAGCATTGAAAAACGTAGGTCTTAATTTGAAAAATAGTGTAGAGATTAAAGCTGACGGGTGTTTTTTGATGTTGGCAGCAAATGGAGCAATAAAAAAACGCAAAAACAGCAAACCAAATGCTTTTCTATTCCCATAGACTTAACCATTCAATATCGAAAGGCAACAAAGTACCAATAATACAAAAAATTTTATCGCTTGTTAAAGAAACCAGCATTTTTTTTTTAACATTATCCTAAGCGTTATGCAGGTTTTCTGAAATATCCAGGTACGAAGTTGTCTCAATTATGAGAAACACGATGGGTGGATCATTGTGATTTTATTTAACAATTTGCAATGGAGATAAAGCTATAATAGAGACATTGAAAAAGATACCCAAGTGGAAAATAGGGATACGTTTTCAAAAACATTTTTAATAAGAACTTCTCTGAACACTTTCGAATTTATATTTGGATTTCATAGTCGAAATTATGTACTTATTATCACACAGCCGCTTAAAGTAATTCAACAAAAGCAGAATATAGATTTACAAAAAGGATCACCTGATAATGTTTTTTAAGACTAAAATGAAATCTAAACAGAGTTTAAAACTATTTTTAAAGAGGCAAGAAAAAAATTTGCCTTTATTTGGGGAATTTAATTTGAGAAGCCCAGATTTGAAAGAACAAATCATTTTGAAGATAACGAAATATTCTACCGCATCAAGCGCTATATACTTTTAATTGAATCTGTTTTAAGAGACCGGAAAACACGTTTCTCAAAGAATTTCCTTTGTTCGTTTAACACCCCTCAACGTTTGCCTTGAAATATAACTACATTTACTGACTTAGAAATTTTAATTTCATAACTAACAGATTTATTAAAATTTGAAAAAACTGAAAAAAACTACTTATATCGAAATTAAGGGCTTAAGTTTTGCATTGGAAAAAAATGGAAAATTTTAAATGACCGCTTAGAAAATATAAAAGATGTTTTAGCAAGATGTGATCCAGATATTAATCGAAACTTGGGAAAAATATTAATCATTTTTGTTTTGATGCCAGTAATGCTGCGGCTGAAAGTTAATTTTCCGCCCTTCGCCGTATTAAAGCATGGCTGAGAGCAACCATGACAGAGGACGGGCTTAACAGTTTACCAGTGTTGCATATCCATAAAAAAATTGAGTTTGACGCAAATGTCGTGCTTTACAAATTTGCTTCAACAGGCAACAATGAATTTTTAATTTTATAAATATGTTTTTTTGCCTTTTATGTTATTATAATTATTTTAAATAAATTAAACTTTTTTTGTTGAGTTTTTGTTTTAAAAAAACCGCTAAAAGCTGATTTTTCAATTGTGTGCTTCATTTAGAATTTTCCCACACAAAAGCTTAAGCTGAATCTGCGCCTATGCTTAATGATATTTTATACTCATGTGTTAATAAGTTGATTATTTTAATATTTTGAATAAATATTCTTTTGATACATTTGTTGTTATAAGTAGATTCCAATATTCAGATATTCTACTCTTCTTAGAATTTTGTTACACCCGAATTTTTACAGAACATTTTTAGCAACTTTTTTCCTTTGGACAATTTGAAGATATTTAGTAATAAATTTAAAGGATGATAATGATTTTAGAAAAAGTTTAAATATTTTTAACAGCTTTTCCAATAAACACAAAATTGTCAAAACTGTTCACTCGTATTAAACTGCACCCCACTGAACATATGTTTACAAATGGGCACCATTTACTTGTATCCCTGTGTGTTAGTATGGATGTTTGTATGTAGAGCGTATAATGTAATTTAAATAATTTTTCCATATAAAAATTCGCTGCCTGTCATACTGTATGTCAACATTTTATATTTTGTAATTTCATCAACGTCTGTTACATTTTGTTTACCGTTTTTGTTATTCAACTTTTCTGTAAAGGTTTTTGTTTTGTTGCGTCATTAATTTTCATTGTTTCAACATCATGCATGTATCCCACTATTTCGTTTAGTAATTTTTTAAATTTTTTATATGTATTGGATGCTTCTGTTGGCTGCACAAGAAATTAAAAATAAGTTTTTCTTACTATACTCCGGTGGGTAAATTTTTAAGATGTGATCTTCACATTTGCCTCTTGCAGCTATGGGTTTTATGGTTTAAGCGATTAATCCAATTTTTGACTACTTTATCAAATAAGTGTGCCTAAATGGTGTCAATAGTTGCCTGAATATAAATCATTTTAATTTTGAAAGTTTCTGGTGTGTGGGTGTACTTAAATCATTGAACATAGGTTCTATTCAAAATAATTCAGGGATGTTTAGTCGCACGTACAAGGCAACCAGTAAACAGGTAGACTTCAAGACATAAAGTTATTATCAAATTGATTATTTAACATTTTTTATGACGAGTTGGGATGTGTAATGAAAGTCTGCCACGGATGTTTAGCTGACTAAATTTGGGAAAAAGAAAAATTCAGTCAGCCAGTCTTGATAGTGTTCTCCATTCACACCAACATATGCCTTCTGCTCGTTTTTTATTAAAACCATCACTTATGAGATGGTCTCTCTATTTGCATTGCATTGTGTTGGTATCAGTAAAATTGGTTTAGGAAAGGGAAAAAAGGAAGCAGTGTTTTTTTAGCAATATTAACACTTACAGGAAAGACATCTCTAGTCCACATACAAATTGTGCGATTATAGAACGAATTTTTCCTGTAGTATGTGGTGCGATCTGTAGCTTGTCGTCTAGAAATAGATATTATTCTCTTGAGAGACGCGTATCCCGGGAAATATTTTGGATTTCAGGAATAAATTTTCGTATATCTTTCGAATGCATTCAATCGATAGAATGTCACATCACGATGATTCTCAAATAGCTTCAAAATGAACCTTGGAGCACCACACATACTTAAGAATTACATTTCGGTTTGGTTTCAAACGATTATACAAATATGAGAAAATTACCAACTCCTGCACCATTAAAAAAAAACAATTAAACCTGGATGCTTATTTTTACACAAGAAAAATATATTCCGTCCAGCAGACATCTCACTGAATCTTTATGCCAGGAACTTCAAGGGTTTCTTTCTCCACAACATTTTTACCATCCCCTAATACGAGCGTTGCAGCATAGTCCATCTCCCGTTTATTTGTCAAAAGATATCATTGGGTCTTGCGGGCATTGTGATCGACTCTATTTGCACGGCCCTTATCAGAGATCAACATTAGATTTTTAATTGGAAGTTCTTATAATCAAAAAAGTAGGGACCGAAGATGCTATTAGCATCAAAACATAACTAAACCGTAAATTTAAGACAATGGAATGATAATTCGTTAATGCCTTAAGGATTGTATTCACTCCAAAAAATTCAATGGCAAGACAAATCGCCTGCTCATTTAGCTGCCCATAATTTGGATGAAATGCTCTGCAAACTTCACAAATCAGCCTTGCGGGTGGACAAATTCTGACTCTAAACAATTTACCATGACTCGTCTAATCTTAATGAACAGAAAGGTCAATTCATCTTCATATCTTTAGTTGTCAAACCATAGGTATTGATAGTTCCCATTCAGACAACGAATGACCCAGTGTTCAACATACCATCCTTCATTAAAGCCTGGTTCACTTGACTACCAATACGAGTTTAAAATTTTTTATCCTTGTTGACATTTTATTTCATCCGCTTTTTTTTAAAACAAACCGTTTTTAGTTACTTATTAGATGAAGACAAAAATGTATTCAAGTAATATTTAAATAATAATGTGTGAATGTGTCTTTGCACGTTTTTCTATTTGAACTCTAAAATGAAATTATATTTTATATGCACTATATATACGAACTTACATGCGAACATGTGTAAATATTTTCCAGAGTCTGCATTGTTGATTGTTATTTTTGTAGACATATTGCTGTACCGTATTTACATTTTTGAGTTTTTTTTAATTTATTTTTAACGTTTCTTTCGGTGTACCCTAATGGTTGCATGCGCTGTTTGAAAATAGCATATAAATGAAAAAATTATATCAAAAAATTTCGGTTAAAAATGCATAAGTTTGTAAATTCCTAAATTTAAAACTATAAATATTTGCCAAGTCAAAAATCAGTCTTCACATGCGATAACATTAAATAAATATTTTTTGCAGCAAAATGGAGAAAAATAGTGTTTTATGGAAAAACTTGTTGCAGTTCAAAAAGCGCTATATTCTGCTGTGCCGTATCTTATATACCCTTAATATTGGTATTTTAATATACCAAGCCATCTTTTCTAGTCGAGTTATTTTGTACTGCAAATAATATAATAAAAATACTTTGGGCCAGGTTTAAAGCCCACAGAAATCCTAGTTTTCGAAATAGAAAACTTTACAAAATTTTAGCGTTCGTATGAATAACAGAAATAGATGTATAAAGTTTAAGGTCGAGAGTTTTAAAAGCTTTCGACACTATTCGTATTTAAAATTAAATAAAAGCTATTAAGTGCTAATTTTTATTTATTGTTGAACAAATTGTTTTTTAATACAAATTTTTGATTTTTAATTTGGCTTAAGTTCATATAATTTCTTTTTATAAGAAGAAATTACTAATTTACCGCTAATGTTGAAAGAAACTTTTAATTTGAAAAAGCAGATTTTTCTACCGATACTAGCCGAGTAGAATGCATTTTCGAAAGCAGCTAGGCAATTTTATCATTAGTACTCTTTGAACGGTAGTAGTGTGTTTTGGCTGTAAACATCACCTATTTAAATTACATGTAACAGAGAAAGGGATACGGTATTAGTGTTTTCCCTCTTTTCTTATTCTGTAGGTTAGGACGAAGTTTATTTTTCATATACACTGTGCTTTTTTCCATTAAAAGTCTCTTTGGCAACACTTGACTAACGGTCGAGCATCATCCATCTCTCAGATGGAATGAAAAGCTATTAAATTTTACGGGATGTTCTGGCCCCCTGCTCCTTTCCAACTATTTTTTTTCCAAAATTTATAAATTATTTGATCTTTACTTTTTGCAGAACATTCGAAGTCAATAGCAGTTATAGTTTCCCAGATGTAGCGTACCGAAAATTTCATAAAAAAATTTAATTTGTATGAGAGCTACCCCTTGCCCTGCCCCCACATCAAAAAATTTTTTCTCCAAAGTCTAGGCCTTATTGCCCAACTACTTTTTGTAGAACATTCGAGTTTCCGAGATACATCGTATCGAAAATTGCATAAAATTTGTTAATTTGTTTGATATACATATATCGTTTTGTTAATTTTTATGGGATCTACCCCTTCCCCTGCCCCTACCCAAAATGATTTTTTAAAGTGTACGACTCATTGTCCAATTTCTTTTTGTAAAACATGGCAGCTGTTATAGTTTCCGAGATAAATCATATTGAAAATTTAAAAAAAAAATTAAATTCCCAAAAGTGTACCCTTTGTTGTCCAATTACTTTTTGCATTATATTTAAAGTCGACATCAGCTATAGTTTTCGAGATATATCGTATCGAAAATTTCACAAATATGGCTAATTTGTATGGGAGCTACCCCTTCCCCTGCCACCACCCAAAAATTAGTCCAATTAGTTTTTGTAGAAGACTTGAAGTCGATAACACTTAAAGTTTATAAAATTTAGCGCTTGAAATATTTCACAAAATTTGTACAATTGTAGGGGAAATACCACCTCCCCTGATTCTATCTGAAAAATTTTTTCCGTTATTGAGGTCCCTATTTTCAGGGTATCCGTGCCAAGTTTTATGGCAAGAATGGCTATATTTACTGAGATATATGGGGATATATGCACGTATTTTGTCCAAAAAAATGGGTTATTTTAGGTTTTCGCTTATATCTCGGTTAATAAAAAACCGATTTTGCTGATTTTAGAAAGGGATTGTTTCCAGGATATTTCTAATAGGTTGATTGCAATAACTGGTTCGTATCACTTTATTTGATTCCGGAAACTTGATTTCAACAGACCGACAGACGGCATGACTATATAAACTTCCCTATCTATAAGGATCCCAAATATATATATATTCCTCATGGGGTCGCAAATGGATAATAGAGAAATTACAAATGAAATGACAAACTGGTATTTACCCTTATCACTATGTGAAGGGTATAAAAACACTGGGATCAGAAAAAACTTATTTAAAATACAGAAAACAAAAGGCAGCATTCTAAAATATAAAACATGTTTCCTTCTCTCTAAACTGGCTACTAGGGACACAGAAAATTATTCTCCCTAAAGTAGTTTATCGGGGGAAAACCCTGCTTAACCGGTTTTCCTAAAGATAAACGACTTTAAACTACCACACAACAAGCAGATATTCAAAAACGTATCACAAATTATCACAAGAATGAGATTTTTTTGAATTTAAAATATAAAATTTAATTTTACAAAAATAATCTGTTAAAGCTTTAATTAAAGTGTAAAGTTACTTAAATACCAACATACATACAAACACACATACAAAGTTACTTTAAAACACACACACACACATTCTAACAATTAAACAAATTTATGTTTTCTTTTTTATTTCGTTGACTGTTTTAAAAATAAAATTTTTTATATGCCAAAGCATAAAGAAGCATACAGCAACAACAACAACAAAAGCAAAGTGAAAAGTGTATGCAAACCATGTTCATTTAATAAAACGTTTTTGGAATATTTAATAAGCTGCAAATTTGAAATTTAAACCAAGTCCTGTGTGTCATATTTACGTTCTTCCTTTTTTTGTTGTGGTAATATTAACCGTATAATGTTACAGAACATAAATATGAAGTATTAAACAGTTGAAAAGGCAACCAACAACAACAGCAGCATAAGCAATAACAAACTTGCTGTTAAGGTACGGAAATGTTTACCAAATAAAACATGATAAAGACTTTTATTTCCTCTTTTTATATCTCCCAAATAAAAAAGTACTCATAAAAGCCATAAGTGGCTCTACATTTTATTAATTCATTCACTTCACCTTCTAAGGTTTTTTTTCTTCCTTTTTGTTGTTGTTGTTTTCAAAGTCCAACCAAAAGAAAAGATTAAAAATTAAACAAAAATTCAAATTTACACCAACACAAGCTTGTATCTTAATTTGTTTGCTTGAGTTATTGCACAAAGAAGAAGTAAATTAGAACAGAAAAATAAATTGTTTGTGTGTGGGTGTATATGTGTGTATGTGTTTGTATTAGAAAATAGCTTGTAGTTGTTAAAGATGAAATTGCTCTTGGTAATGTTGCTCTTGCTGTTATAGCAATAACAATTTGTGTTGTATTGTGTTGTATGTTAAGAGAAGTAGGGAAACCATTTATTATGTTAAAGGACACGCATAATATTAGAGGTTGTTACGCACTGTTTACCAGTGTACGTGACTTATTTTATTCTGACAAGGTTTTTCAAAGAATTCGAAACAACACACATATTTATTTATAAATATAACAACTACAAGGACTTGTGAGTATAACATGAACTGAAACATGAAATGTTATTCATTAGTTTAGTGCATTGTTTTTCCTGTTGTTTTTATAATTCCCGTTTGTAGATATTTAAGCGTGTGTACGTACACAGGGAGTAAAAGAAAATTATATTTTATATGTTGAATTTTTTTTTTTTTTTTAATTTTAAAGATTGTTAAACATATTTATTTTATTCGATCAAGGGTACGCTTAGTTTTTCAGAACAGAATTTTAATTTTTTAACAATTTAATGGTAAAACAGACGTAATAAGTATTTTTAGCAACAAGAAAATGTTAATTTTTCTTAAATTTTTGTATAGTATTGAACTTTGAATCAGAGTCCTTATCTTCCTTAATAAGTAGTGACATATGTTTCTGAATATCCTTTTTAGTATAAAATTTAAAAATATTAAACACTTAAAGTTTAGATAAGGTTGAAAGGAGAAGGTCTTAAGTCTCGCCGGACTTACAACGAAGCTAGTGGTCGTGCTTTTGTGCGCTCCTAGCAAAGAAGAAGAAATTTAAAGGAACTTTGTGATACGGTTAAATTTCCTTAATACCTCCAACTCCTAATGAGCCTTATTTGGTAAAACGTCAGACATAAAACGTCGAGCTCTGGCATGTGCAAAAGCCGGGCGGTGACACAGATAATGCTTCATGGCTTCAAGTCCTCCCTATTTCTCCTTGAGTCTCTTTTGTCCGAAACTTTAGAAATAGAAAAGCAAGATTATATTAGGGGGCCTTCTCCAGCAATATTTATTTTTTATAGAGACACTGAATATGTAACGAAAAATTTTGAAACCACAAGATTAAATTTTTTATTGAATAATCTACTTGTTCAGCTAAATCTTTGAATTACCGGTGTAGGTGTATCGCCGTTGGTTTGATTGCGTTTATTTAGTGGATTGGAAAGTTTTAAGTCACGGAATTCAGATAGGCCTAATAAGTAAAAACAAAATTTGGTAGCACGACCAAGTAATAAAATGTTGCTAGTGCAGACATTGTTATATTATTTTAGTTTTACCATAGGTAACGAAAATTCTCAAATTAAACACCCTAACATTTGTATTTGCAGAGTTGGACAAAATACATGCTTTGCTGTACTTGAAATACAAAATACTTGTTCCGCTTGTATTTAAAATACAAAATACCAAACACTTTCAAGTCTAGTATTTAAAATACAAAATACAGTATTTTAGTATCTTTTATTTAAAATACAAAATACAAAATACATTTATAATATATATAGATTTTTAAAAGTATCATCAGATAAGCAGCCTCTTGTTGGAGAATATATAAGTCCTGCCTAAAGAAAACAATCTCTCTACAGATCCTGATGAACACAAACTGGTGTTGAATTTTATGAAAACTTTTCTTATACTTGGGTAGCCTTCAAGACTGTAAAGTCTTTCCTTTTGTCATTTAGGAAGCTGACCAACTCAAACTCCAAATATATAAGGGCAAATAAATAATTGATATCAGTAAGATCGGCCAACTAGAAGCTGAGATATAAGGAAAAACCTGAGATTTTTAGAACAAAATCTTTGCATATATCCCTTTATACCTCAGTTGCCACAAAACTTGGTATGGAGACTTTTAAGGCGGGAAAATTAACTTTGGGATAGTAGCAAGGAAGACCCTTACCCCCTTACAATTCTAAAAATTTTATCAAATTTTTTATGCGCTTTATTTTGAAAGCTATTACAGCTAATAACTTCAAACCTTCTACAAAAAAAGAATAATGTTTACAGTTGGGAAAAAAAAATTAATTTGAACATTACCTTGGTAGCCCAATGGTTAAGATAGGTGAAACAACCGGCTGCGGATAAAAGAAATGAGGTACAGCCTAGGCCCATTTCTTTGGGGTCTTTTTACAATTATCCCGTAGATGAGTGTCAAAAATACCTTTAATTAACCCATCATAAGTATTATGAATATTAGCATAAGTAGTTTAATTAAGAAGCCCTATTGAAATATAAAAATTATCGAAGGTAAAACTGCCTTATTTTCTCATAACTTGAATGGCAAAATAAACAAAATGAAATTCAAAATTCTATTTATAGCTGGCATAAACGTTGCAAATATTCAATTTTGTATGATACTTTTATTTTTTCTGGCATTCCACCGTTCAGGCATAAAGGGGAAATGCAGAGGGCGAATTTTTTGAATTCGCCTTGATGTTGTCTTCTTTAGTGTACCCTGGGAAATTGTAACATTTTTCAATTTTCGTTATAACACAAAAATGTATTTTGCAAAAAGTATTTTGACATCATAAGTATTTGAAATACAAAAATACTTCAGTGATGGGTATTTTAAATACAAAATACATTAGGAGGTGGTGTTTAAAACACAAATACAAAAAAAGTATTTGCATTTCAAAATCGTATTTCAAATACAAGTATTTTAAATACTATCCGACCCTGTGTATTCGTATGTGCGAAAACCAATAATGAATTGTCAAACCCAACTCAAAATCTCTAATTTAAACAAGCAAAAGTGTTTTGTTGATTAAGAGAGCAAAACAAGTAATTGAAACTCATGCTAAAATATAAAATTAACCAACTACAATTGATAAAATATTTTTTTTATTTTACATGCCACTATGTGTCGCAGGTATCATTAAATTTGTCTTAAATATTTTTTCTTCAATAAAGCTATTTCAAACTTTTTAATTTTGTTGTTAAAAATTATAACTTTTAATTTAAACCATATAAACTATTTAAACCATTTTTGTACTGAAAAATTATTCTCTTGTTCAAAGTGATAAAAAGTTTTAAAATTAAAAAAAAATATAGTCTAAAATCTATAGTGCCGTATGTATAAATATTTTTATTTATTTATAAATTTTTAAAACTTTATTTCTATTTAACAATCAAAAATATATAATTTGCCAAGCTGCAACTAGCCTCAAGAAAACATTTCTGTTACAAAAGATCCAAAATTTTTTTGTTACAACTCAGCCAAACATTTATCTGTGCTTTTTATATGTCGAAAAAAACACCCCAACAATTATTTATATTTGCTTTATAAGCCTCGAAATTAAGGCATTCACAAAACAAATGAGGCATAACCTTAACTACATCAGCAAACAGCACTTGTCGCATAAAGCATGTTGTGTTAGAGCCGCCAAGTTTTTTATGTTTGTGTGTGTGTTTGCGGTTTAAAATGCAACATTTTAACTCTGTGTGTATACCCAGCATACCATTATCGGAGCTCATATATGAGCGATTTTATGAGCCTCTGTGAGTGTTTCCTGCGTGCATTTTTCTGAGCTCATAAACGATCGATTTTATGTGCTTTTTATGAGTAATTTCTGCACTCTGACAGATAACGGTAAATTCCAGCTAAGCAGAAGAAAGAAGTTGCTCAAATTGATTCATTAGTGAATATTTTTGGAAGCATAAAGACAAAATTGTGAGTTATCTTATAATAAATACAAAAATAATACATAATTGAAATAATGAAAAGAGCAAACTAAAAAAAAAGATAATTAATAATAAGTAAACTTCGTTTAAACAAATTAAGAAAAGAAAATCCAGCATGTAGTATTAAAAATAATAGTATTGTTGAAGAAAATAGTGAGAGTGAACGTATTTTAGAAAGAGAGAGTGTAAACGAAAACTGGAATAAGAGCTCAAAATGCGTTTTAAACGAAGAGTCATAAAATACTCTTTTATGCATAAAATTTAGAGCTCTTTCATGAGTGACCAGTTTAGTGGAAAAATCCACTCAAAAATGAGCGTTTTATGACTGTTTATGATTATTTTATGAACTCTTTATGAGCGTCAGCGTTCCGACAAAAGAGTCTTTATGAGCTCATTTAGAGCGCATATGTTATGCTGGGTAAGCACAAAAGTTTTTTGAACTGTATTTGCCACTCCAGACCAACAAAGAAAAATGATTATTAAATGTAGAAAAGGAATATAATTCAAAAGGCGGATTAACGTGTGTGTTACAAATTATATTTTGCATTTTTGTTGTCAAAAGATCTGGCTCATTTTCGTTTCTTATCATTTTACCTTCAGGATTTAGCAAGAGGGGGCATATATCTTACATTAAAATATATCACCTCAGCATTGATTTGTTGACCTTATTATACATTTTGGTTAACACTTTAATTTTCTTTAAAAATTTTAAAAGTTTAATTGTTCTATTGTAGAAAATAAAACACGATTGTTAAAGTTATTCTAACAACCAGTTTGTTTAAGCATTTGTTTTGAAGGAATATTTTTTATTTATTTAAATCTTTCCTTTAAAAATTGGCCTTAAAAAAGTTCCTTTAAATTGTATTTAAATCGAAGAAAAACATCTAGATTGTATTAGTCAAAGCTTCCTAAAAATCATCTGTTTTTTAATTTTTTTTATATATATTTTTTGCAATAAATTATAATTATTTCTTGATCGTTATTTTTTAGCAGAAACAATTTTTTCATTTTTACTTGAAATAAAAATTAAAAAAAAATTGCGACAATTTCTAACAGAATTAATTTAATAAAAATAAAAATAATAAATAATTCTGGCAAAAAGATAACAATCAAAAGATATTATAGGTTTCCTAATGTTCGATAATTTTTTCCATCTCTTTTTGTAGGAAGACTTAAAAAAAACGGTGTGATTGTCTGCATGTTTGGCCTTGAATAGTATGGAACCACACGAGTCGCTGCCAAGAGTGGCAGGCCCCGAAGCACCCGTTCTGCCGGGAATATCGCCGCTGTTGGTGGGGATGACGAGATGTGGCCAGAAACATCAACCAAATGCTGGACCTCGCAACTAGCCATCAGCTGGTCTTCCCAAAGGCGAATTGGGTTTAAGGACCTGCGCATGCTCCCGCATAAAGTCCAGTTCGTGCATCAGCTGCCGACTGTTGACCGCCAAACGCGTGTAACCTACACCCAAGCCGTTCTCAATATCGAGGCCAAAGTGGACGATTTTTCGATTAAAGACATAGTGAGTGCTGAGCCTCATTTCAACCTCAGTGGGTACCTGATCAAGCAAAACTAGCACTTCTGGGGCATTGAAAATCCACGAATGGTGCACAAAGTGCTATTACACCCGCTCACAGTGACTTCACTTTTTTCGAGGATGCCGCTGATTCACCGACAACAATTGCACGAATTAGGACAGGAAGACATGTGGCTTGAACAGGACGAAGCGGCGGCAAACACTGGGCGAGCCACAACCGATGTTCTGAAGGCAGCGTTCCCAGTTCGCCTCATCTATCGTTTTAGCTATTTACTTAGGCCCCCAAGATCGCCTGATTTAAACGTTTCAGGGCTTTTTGGAAATCCCGTGTTAACGTGAACTAGTCCAAGACCCTGGAAGCCCTCAAGAACAACTATTGACACGAGTGCGAGAAACTGTCGCTCGAAATTTTTGCAGTAGTGATGCAAAATGCCATAAAACGAGCCCGTGTAGCAATCAGTTTTGACGGCGCCCATTTTGCCGATATCATTTTCTTGACTGGACCAATAAAATTCTAAAGGTTCAATTTAACATACTCAAAAATAGAATTGAAGTTTTTCATTTAGAAAAAAATTGGAGCAAACAACATCGGATGACTTCTTTTGGCCCACCTTGTATTTTTATGTTTAAAGCCAAAGTGGCTTAAATGATGGTGCACTTGTGTTTGCCGTTTTGAAAATCCTAGGCTGCGTAGAGTAAAGAAAATTAATTTTTTATATAAAAGACATTAACTGCATATGTATAAAACAAAAATTAATTTTAAAACTCTTGTTCTTTGGTAAAGCTTCTTAAGCCACAAAAACGCTTAAAACGATTTTTTAAAAATAACATCTTGTACGGTTGCGAATTTAATCTATCTTCTTTGGCCTAAATGTGGGTTAAAGTAAGAAATTTGTACTATATAAATCGTAATTGGTTTACTTTAGCTTGAACCAAATATTTTACTGAGTCCCGTTTCAATTAATCTATAATTTTTTATTGATGCTAAGCCTATTGGTACTTAATTTAAAATAAACTGTACTTTAGGGTTTAATATGGTTGGTCTGTGTTATATTTAACTTTCAAATTTTTTCTTCTTTAAAAACTGTAGAATTACATTGAATAAAAATGTTAAATATAATTAAGAAACCTTTAAATATAATAAATGTAAAAAACATTTATATTATATGTCGAAAACAAACCTTGAAAAAGTTGAAATTGGCAACACAGTTTGCATAAATAATCAGGTTTTAAATAAAATGTATGGCAGATGTCAAATAATTTTTATTTTTTATTCTCTGTACTATTTAGCTCCACAAATTATTTATTTAGGTAAATACTTAAAAATACCTGTGTATTTCAGTAGAATTTTCTTTGTTTTTATTTGCTATGTTTCGAATACAGGAGTAAGTTTTTTATTTGAATTTGTTGATCCTTCTTTGATGTTGACACAGCTATAATAATGATAATTATGATGCTGCTGCTGTGGCTTTGGCTGACAACTACCACGTTATACTTTATTAGCGTAATGACAACCTGCTGCCTCATAAATTAACTTTGTTATTATTTATGTATGTAAATAATTAAAAGGCGAGTAAATGTAGACCAAGGCTATGAGCTTATCGAATTAACAAAAAAAACAAAAAAAATCGAAAAGCAAAAAGGACTATTTAACGGAGTTGTTAAACTTGAGTGTTGTAAAGTTCCCTTAAATGTGTTAACTTTAAAAGCAAAGCCATAATTAAATATTTATATTTTTGTATATGTAACAAATACCTATAAAGTTAAAGGGCTCATAAAATCCTTTAAAAAACATTTTATGACTTAGAACTTTCCATTCTTAAACTATTTTTTTTTTTTTTTGTAATAAAATGGAAACTTAAACTTTTATTTCACTTTTAGTTTCTAGAACTGTTCAATATTACTGTTTTCGTTTTACTCCATTTTATTTCTTTTTTTTCATTTCGATTTATTTTTTTACAAATACACTTACATATTAACTAACATAAATATATTTCTATTACAAATGAGTTAGAACTTAGTAGAGGCAGAAAGCAAAACATGAAAAAATTAAAACTTTCATCATTTATTATTAACGCTTTACTAAATTTCTAAACCACTAGATATAGTAAAGGCAACAAAAAAAAAATAATAAAAAAAGTAATAAACATCAAGGAGTAAAAAAATAAATGTTTTTGTAAAAACACCTAAAAACTACATAACTTTTGCCCAGCATCACATCATTAGTTCTTTCCGCCCCTTTTACGGTTTACAATACAAAACTAAGAATTTTTTTTTTTTATTTAAGTTTAATGCTGAGTTTTCATATAATAAAAAATACTACGATAAAACAAATACTGTGAAATATTTTAAAATATTGAAAAACACATAAAAAATATTTTATAATACAATTCTATAAAATTAATAATCCTTTCTCAACCTTAGTCCCGTTCACCATGATAATATGAGCATTTAGATTAAATGAGGAACAAATATACAGGTTTATCTGTACAAAAATATACAACTAAAACGTTTATAATAAAAAAAAAATCTTATCTACAGGTTAGAATAAATATATTTAGCACAAGTACCTGAAAATAAATATTTTTAACTTTTTTTATTTAAAAGTTAAGAAAAACTGTAGTGAAACTTCAAAAAACATAAGAATAATTTTTTTCTCAAGCCAGAGGACCGATGCAAAAGAAGAGAAACGTGTTAATCTTGATGAGAATAAATTAATATTTTTGGTTTAACTTGACCACTCAAAAGCTTTTGATGCCGTCGACCAATCCGTTTTATGTTTGAAACTTTCAAAATATTTTAAATTCTCCCCTTTAGCTATCAAGCTGATGTTGTCGTACCTTTCAAAAAGATGTCAATCAGTTGCAGTAGAGGTGTCCCCCAGGGCTCTATACTTGGACCCCTGTTTTATTTTATTTTCCCGAACGTATCTCCTTTTGCAATGCTTCGATGTATTCTGACGACGTTCAGCTGTATCCCAATAAATATAAATGTATACTGATAGGTAAGAAAGCTTTTCAAATTGATTTTGAAATTAATATATTTCTTGGTGGCTCCAGAATTGATATTGTTGACACTGCAAAGAACTTAGGAGTAAATTTTGGCAGTAATTTATTATGGTCAAATCATATTACACAGGCTTGTGGTAAAATATATGGCAAATTGCGTAATTTATGGGCTACTCAAAACTTTACACCTCTCTGCTGGTTGTAACGCAGTGGATATGAGAAAACTTATCGTTACATATAACAATATTATCCCTTACGTGTTTTTTTTTTTGAAAAGATTTGATCATGTATCGCAGTATTCCTCCCGATTATTTAGTAAATCAATTCTAAGCTACCTTCAGTTTTGAAATTTAATTCTCCTTCATAAAATTATTATGACGACGGAGCCAGAGTATCTTTTCGAGCGTTTGCAGTTCTCGAGATCATGTAGAGGGAAAAATATTATACAGATCAAACATCGCGATCATTCTTCCGAGTGCCAGCTCTTTATATTAAATACACGTCTCTGGAACCAACTTCCAAAAAATCTGCAAGCTACAAGCAGCGCTATGTTTTTATAGACAGATTTGGTTTTAATTATTTTAATGTAATATATGTTGAAAATTTATGTAAATATGTATTTATTAAAAATGCTATTTGTTACAATGTTAAATCCAACTAGACTGATTCTAATACTGTAATTTATAAGATTCTGTATCTTGTTGTATTAGAAAATCAAGTAATTAAAATAAGTAAAAAAAATTCATAGCTTCTGTGCCTACAAAATCCAACACTTGCAACAATTAAAACCACACGATCAGCTAAGTAACAAGGCGAAGATAAGGTAAATGGGTTCGCCCTTGATCCTGATTTCATAAGAAATTTTTCTTTAGCGATTAAGCTCAATTTTATTTGAAATGATATATCAACTCAACAAAACTAACGTATTTGGAACGGTGATAATCCCAAAGTTAATGTTGAGGCACTATTATACTCAGAAAAATAACTGTTGTTCTGCTTTGTAATCTGGTAGAATAATTGATCTGCACTTCTGGTCAAAATATTCCTGTCAATGAAGCCACAACTACTGACATTTTTGTCCATTAATTGAGCAACCACGACTCGTAAGGATGGAGTTTTATTAAGACATTGCAACATGTTAAACAACTCGTTCCCAAACTGATGCACATAGTTCTACGTTTTGGGTACGTGAATTGGCCTCCAAGACCGTGCGATATAACCAGTGTGACCGCTGAGAATTTTGAAAAAGTGGCACAAATAGTCGTTTTAGGAAAAAAAAAGTCGCAAAAGAAAAAGTCGCTTTTGGAAAAAAAAGTTGCACTCTTTTTTAAAGCCCATATTCAACTTTCTATTAATGTTTTTGCAACTAATAAAAACAAAAACAGATCAATAATTCAACAACACAAAAAAACTTGATCAAAATAAATTAAAAATAAGAAATGTATCAAAAAGAAAACATTCATTAAAAACGAATTTTTGTACAAAGACACATAAAAAGTAATAAATTTGAAATTGCAAAAAAAGAATTTAATTTTTATATAGTTTTAATATTACGAAAAATCGAATGCACTGTTCTTTAAATATCGGAATATCGTTTTTTAAATTTGGTTGAAACAAGGACAGACAGACAACTAGTCTAAGTAAAAAACATATAGCACATTAAAACTACCCACTGGTTTTTTATCTCTAGGGATGTAATATTATAATACACAAGTTCATATATTTAATTTTTTTCATATTATTTGAAAATTCTTTTTTGTACTTGTGTTTTAGTTCATCACCTGGAATACAGTCTTCTAGTTCAGTATTTAATAAATGTAAAACTGACATCCTTGAATTACAGGTCGTAACTTTTAATTTGTTTGCCAATTTATTTTTAACCTGCCTTGTATCTGCAAGCTACAAGTGAACTCGCGGAAACGTGAATATCCAGAATCGTGAACATCCAGAAACGTGAACACTTCTTATTTAATATTACCTACTCTAAAACGTGAATAAACATTGAAAGCTTTAAAACGTGAACAGTTTTTTCTGAGGTTTTTTTTGTTTACATTAATTTTATTAGTTTTGGGAGTCCTGGAATTATGCAATAAAAGGATCTATAAGCGATATACATAGTTTTATTTGCAAAAGGTTGATTTTTGTGGTCAGATTAATAAGACAATTATATATTACCCAAAAAACTTAGGTTTTAAATTTTTAAATTGGACTTTTCGGGTTGAAGCGTTGTTAAGTTTTGACTAGATTTGGATGTTTTTGAACTAGTCACAATAAATTGATAAAAAAAAATTTAACTCGTTAGAAAAAATTAAAGCATATCCAATCAGAAACGTGAACAAAATCGAAAACATGCACACCCTTGGTAAAAATTAGTTCACGTTTCCGCGAGTTCACTGTATTTGAAAATTCGTTTCTGTACTTGTGTTTTAGTTCATCACCTGGAATACAGTCTTCTAGTTCAGTATTTAATAAATGTAAAGCTGACATCCTTGAATTACAGGTCGTAACTTTTAATTTGTTTGCCAATTTATTTTTAACCTGCCCTGACTTAGGAAACATTCTTTCAGCATATGCGCTGCTGTGGGGAAATGTAAAAATATACGCAACTATTTTATATAAATTTGGTCACAATGGCTTATTTAAATCATTTTTAAACAACACACTGTATGCCAAAAGCTTTCAGCATGTTTAATTTCAAAAAACTATGGAATGCGATATTTGGGAATGCGCATATGCTAGAATTTGTTTAACTTTTGTAACAAAAAAGGGGCAAAAGTTGCAAAAATTTAAAAAAGTGGCAAAATAGTGTCAACATAAAGAAGTCACACAAAAAGTCGCAAGCCCTTGAAAAGGTTGCAAAATGCAACTTTAGTCGACGAGCGGTCACTCTGGATATAACATTACTAGACTTTTTTCTGTGGGGACATATAAAACCGCGTGATTGCCAATATATGAACTTAAATGTTTGAAAAATTCTCGAAAGTTGGACCTATGGATAAGACTTTGTCCAAGCCAGCCGTGGCGGTCGTATGGCAAAAACCCTATTAAATTTACAATTCCAAAATCCATTTGCATTTTTTCTATTTTTAAGTTCTACACATGTCCTGTGTCAGTAGAATCTGATATATTTACATATATGACATTTTGGTATTTAAGAAGTGCCCATATGCTGCATTCGGAGGCATACAGGTATTAAGATTATGATATGTCTAATTAAAGAGTGCCGTACGGACTCTTTCTGTCTATAGAAATAACAATATATGTATTTAAGTTCCTGACTTTGGTCTTAAGCTCGGCTGGGATGACTAAATCCATAGAGATTAAGGCTAATAACCCTTTGCCTAGGGTCTTTAAGTAGATGTTTGATTTTGACATTTTATGATACGAGGGCGGCGAGGTTTCTACTATCTGTGCAAAGAGCGATTGTAAGGTACTTCGCATGTTGTGTTAGTATAAAAAGAGCTATGAAGCATATTAAGTGTTACTGTCCAGCGTTCGTCTGCTTTAGGATAAACTGTTGAGGGTCTCATTTATTTCATGACCTGGAAGAACTAAGTGTGTAAACGAATAAGACACACTTAACACACTAAAACACTCAAAGAGAATGAGTGGCTTCCTCGTACTTTTTACACGTATTTTGCTCTTGTCTAGTAACACTGAACACTTCAAGGGTGATGTTATAATTTCCTGGTCCCCTCACATCAATCTAATATAATCTAACTTATGTTTGGGCCTAAGAAGGTTGATGAAGAGGTGAGGCAGTGGATCTGCCAATGTAGGTTAGGTTAGGTTAGCTAGAACAGGCAGCCGTTGAAGCAAAGGATACAGCTCACTTGGGTCCGCTTAATTCGGTCCCTTTGTGTTACCTGGAGAGGCAGATAGAATAGGTTGAGATGGAAGGAAAGAAGAAATTTAGAGAAGGATAAGAAAGAAAGAAAGAACAGAAAATGAAGTAAACTTACCACGGTCTCTGGTGGGAATCGAACCCACAACCCTCAGACTAGTAGATTCGTGCACTTACCACTGAGCTAGTGGGAATAGAAATAATTTTTTTTAACTGCAGGTTTTTTGTAATACTGGGTTATAGGAAAACTCTTAAGAATATTCTGTGTTTTGATATGCAGTGCCCCTTAGCTCCAGGGCAAAATTCCTAAGGTTTTTACTTCTCCAATGAACTAGAAAAGCTACAAGGGTTTTATAAGGCGAGATTTTTGGCATATGTCAAATGTATTTAGAGAAGGTTTTACCTGTTTGATCATTTAATTTTGCTTAATAGCAATAAAAACGCAGGCAATAAAACTTACCCCTGGAATAGGTTGCAAATGGGGATGAAATAAGGCAAACCCTTTCATAAATTAGCACTCAGAGACCTTCGAGGACTGTTGTGCATTCCTTCAAACAAGAAGAATAAAAAGGATTAATAAGGCATTAGGTCAAGGCGCAAAGAATTAAAAAGTTCAACAAGAAGGGAAAAGCCTGAAAAGTCGAAAACAATTTAGGCATCCGTGCGAAGACTTCCCCCCCATTTCCTATTTCCATAATAAACCTGATGATGTTACACTGCGAAATATCACCTAGTTTTTGGTGGAATTTTTTACCCAACGTTATTTAAACTTTATTTAACCTTGGCTGCTTTAAGGGTAACTGCCAGCCTTTTGATTTTCTGAGTCTTTAAGCCAAACGGGGAAAGCAACAACCATTTTTTTGGTTTAAAATATTGAATTTTGTGCCAACAGATCCATAATTGGCGAAAGTGCTTCTAAATATCTTCTGCCGATTTAAATAGAAAAATTTGGTTATTTTCCAGAAAAATTTTTGCCATGAAAAAAGTTCTGCATTAAAATTTTTAAAAAATATTTCTTTTAATAAATAAAAATTTATGTACAATTGTTTTAAGGTTAAATATTTTTTATGTGTTTTGAAATTTAGTATAAAAAAATCAAAGACTGAAATTTGCTTTAGAAAGGATTCCATAATGCTTTTCGTTAAAGCATTTTTCGCAATTGGTATAAAAATTTTAAAATTTAAATGCTTTCCTTATACAACAGTACTATAGAGAAGTATAGTATATACGTTTAAACGCAACAATTTAATTTGTTCTGACTGCTTCAATTAATTGGATGAATTTCGTTCAAATTATAGTCCTGATTGGTAAATAAATATTCTGTATATTTTTAACTTTGAAAAAACAACATGAACTCAAACATATGTATGTGTAAAGTTCTACATACATTTTTAATGAGCCACATAAAACAGCATTATTTTATATATTTATTAAATCGTAACTTTTTAGGTTTTATTTTTCAATTCGCAATATGGCCTAAAGGCCTTAAAAGAAACTCGCGTTGGTTGGTATATGCCACAAACGAACATTGATAAATATTATATTTTGTTGTATTAAATTACAAAAGAGGAATTGGCGTTGTTATTGTTGTTAAATTATTTTCTGTTGTTTTGTATTGTTGAGTTTGTTAAATTAAAAAAGTTTCTTGTCACCCTTAGAATATCAAGAAAAAAATTTTAACAGAAAGAAAAACCAAATAAACTTGAAACTCAATTACTATTGAACAAATCGAATATAATACGTGTTCATAGGGTCTAAGCTTACATCTTTGTCTTCTTTTTCCTTTAACATGTTTATCAGACAAATCATGTTTTTCAATTTTTTTTCCTTTTAGTCTAAGTTACATATTTTTTAATAATTTTCTAAAAAAAAAAGAGAGACAACATTATTTCATGCACCCTTGTAAGGTACATGTACTTGTTACAAAAGAAATGAAACAACAACATAAATATAAATACAATGAAACAAAAAGTAATTTGAGCCAGAGAGATTATTTTTAACGTGATAAACAAAAGTAAATTAGAAACTTTAACAAATAGATTTTGTATTGATACAACACATATATCAGCCACAGTGGAGGATATATAATTATAAACGATTTTGTAGCATATATTTTTGTAAATAAATTTCAGAAATGTATTAAAACAATGTTAAGGATATGGTCAAACATTATATGATTTCTTAAATTAAAATATCACGGCAATACCTAATTGAATTTCTAGGAAATTTTACTAAAAACCAACAAAAATCGGAATATTTTCAGTCACTAAAATGGCCAAAAATATTTTTTTAATATAAATCAAAAAATTTAATTTGAGTAATCGCTACTTATAAAACGACCACCATTGTATATTGTGTCATCATCAAAGAAACCTTAACTTATTACACGATTTTTTCTCTCCCCAAAAAATTTATAATTAATGAAAAGAGACCTTTAGTATTTTCAGACAAAATTGCGATTTGTGATTTGTTTTTATTTCATATTACAACAGTTAAGTATAAAGTGTCTCATAAAAAGTTAAATACTCAAACTTCTAATGTTCAGAATACTAAGACTTTGAATTCATTTCATTTCATGGCAAGTTTTATTTTCTTAATAATAATCCAAAACCAAAAATGGAGTACTAGAATCACCCTGCCGCATTGATGTATCTCGGCAGGTCGTTCAGCCCAATCGCAGATACATCCCCTAGGCTGTTCAGTATATGATGGCCCAGGAACTTCTGCCTCTTCACTGCCAGAGCAGGGCATTTGCAGAGAAGATGGAAAACCAATTCCTCCTTTTTCTTATTCCTGCAGCTGCGACAGTGATCGTTAAACGCGAGGCCGAGCCGTTCTGCATGCCTTCCCAGCATCCAATGATCCGTTAGCACCGCCAGCAACTTCGAAATTTCCACGCAATTTCGGTTCGTAAGTTGCGTAGTACGTCTGACATCGAAAGAGGGCCACATTTGCCTGGCGACCTTACACGTATCCAACCTCCGCCATCTATCGTCAGCAATGCGCAGAAAGAATCTTAAGATAATGCTCTTAATAGTCTGCAATGGAATCGCGACTGTATTCACATTGGAGATGGTCAGAGCAGATCCTTTCTTAGCTAGCTCATCTGCCCGTTCATTACCATGGTAGCCCCTATGCGCAGGAACCCAAACCAGTGTAATGTCAGACAGCTGCCTTAGCTAAAACATGATCTGAGTGACAGAAGCGCCGCCCAACTGTCGATAAAAATACCAATATTCCCAAGGATATTTCTGTCTTGTAGTAGTTTACAAAGCTCCCGGATGGCAAATATATCGGCCTGAAATACACTGCATTCATCCCAAAGACGAAAAGAAGCATTTACGTCTAGCTCTTCTGAGAAGACACCGGATCCAACTCCACAGTCCAGCTTAGAGCCGTCCGTAAAGATCCTGTCATAATATTCCCCAAGGTTACCCCTACACCATTCACCAGTGGAGGAAATAAGAACTTCAAAACCCCTATCAAAGTCCTTGTAGTGTGTAATATAGTCAAAAGGTTCGTCGTTAGGGTCTGTGATACATTTTATCCTTCTAGGGGCGACTTCGGAGAAGTTGTAGAGCTTTTTACCCTATTTTTTCAAATTTTTTTGGCAACCATGTTTGGAGCTGGAGATAGGGGGCAAGCATGTTTTGGGAATTAGTTTGCGAGTGGAAACTTATGGGGTCAGTTGCATATTTTTTTTCTCTGAGGCCGACTCTGTAGAAGTTATGAGCGCTTTTACATCATTTTTGTAAATATAGTATTGCAACCCCCTTAGGTGATGAAGATAAGAGGTAATTTCGCTCTTATAATACGTTTGGGATGAAAAACTAATGGGGGTTTGTGATACATTTTATTTTTCTAGGGGCGATTTCGGAGAAGTTGTAGGGGGTTTTCCCTCTTTTTCAAGTTTTGTATACCAACCTTGTTAGGGACGGGGATAGGGTGTAAGTATGTTCCACAAAAATGTTTGGAGGAAAAATTATTGACAGTCGGTCTTACATTGCACTCGTGTAAAGGCAACTCCGGGTAAGTTCGTATGTATGTATTTTCCTTTCCTTTTGGAATAAAAAACAAGAGGGTTGTCTTAGTATTTGGCTTATAACGCAGTCAGTTATCTTAAAATTTTGCTGAATTTTAACAGCAATTTTTTCGCAGACATTTCTGATAGTTTTGTACCACTAACAGGTTTATGCAATCTCGCGGTCTTGAGAAAGTTAATTTAAACAATAACACGGATAGACGCACGTGGCTAAATCGGTTTCCCTATCTATAATGATCCATAATATATAATCTTTGCGGGGAAGCAAATGAAAATTACAAACGGAATGACAAACTCATATATACCCTTATCACTGTGTGGAGGGTATAAAAAACAAAGAGATTTCTTGTTAATTCTTATGGTAAACCATATCGTGAAACAAATGAAAACTCACGTTTAAAGTAATCATAAAATAAGAAAAATAAAATCTGTTAAATTTATTTAATAGAAAAAGCTTAGGATTTTTTTGACAAACTTAACCTCAAACTAAAAAAAACTTTTATATTAATTAGTTTAAATTTTCAGATTTTTTGAAAACTTTTTCAAAAAATTAAATAATTTTTTTATTAAACTTTAAAGAATTTTTAGACAAAATAAAATTTTTGATTTTTTGTACAAGTAAAGTTAGCTTTAAGTGATTCAAATGATACATAAAGAACCCTTTAAAAGAAATTGGTAATAGAAACGTAATGTATTGCCTTTTCTAATTAAATAAAAGAAACCAGTTTTAACTTTTTTTTTAATTTAAAATTAAATTTCAACTTAATTATCTGCAATGGATGGCCGCTGACTTATGAAAATACAGAACACAGCAACATACAAAGAAGAAACAAAAACAAGCACGAAAGTTATAGTCAGACAAGCCCGATCATATATTTATTTCATATCAAATTGTATTACAACAAAAGGTGACCTCATTAACAAGGCCGAGTATTTTTTGCTTCTTTGTTGTTTATTGGTTCAATATATCACACACACACACACACACACACAAAGAATTTTTACATGATGTTGTGACTGCCTGAACGTTTTTACATTGCATTGTGGTGGCTGTATTCCTTATGCGACCACCTTTTTAAATTCATCTAGTTTATTTTTAAGTGGGTACGAGCAATCACATCGCTTGCTCAATACTTTAAGGTTGTATGTAACACGTTTCCAATTTTTAGTAAATACTGTTTCCGATTTATTAGTGACAATTTAAAAATTTTCGTCTTGGCTTTTGGCCTCTTCAGCAACAGTATATCAAAGCTGTATTACAAATGTGGGCTGGAGTTCAGCAACAAACACATGAATAGAGTAGATTTTCCCCCACATTTTTAAGGTTTCACAACAAAAATCTTATGGATTAGATTTTTGAAGACTAATATGAAATTTGGGACCCCCGGTAAATTATACGATTAATGTAAAAATCGGTACGATGGTTGATAGTACCAGGTCTTACAATAATTCAACATTAAAGTGCGAAACAGTAATTTTCATGGAAATCATAACCCGAAAAAGATATTCTAGAAGTTTTTTTTAAGGGTTGTGTGAAAAAAAGCAATCATCATCACTTTTAATAAGGTTTGTTTCAAAGCCCTATCATTCTTCAAAATATCTCTAAAATGGCGTGCAGGTCGTAACAAGAAGACATAGTTGCCCAGCCAGATGGACAGATGCAAGGGCATGATTTAATTGACCTAAAAAGTGATCTTAAATTAATCGGTACAATTAAGAATAAATTTTATAGTCAGTTTTGGGAGTCACACACATCTTAACAAATGCACTATACCCCCCTACCACACACAAGGTTTATGTATAAAAAACGGAAGAAAAACAAGACAAGAAAAAGCAGAAAAAGACGCTGTTTTGACGATAGTAGAGGACTCTTAATAATAATTTAAAGCAAATTAACCAAGTTTTCAATATTGCTATTAAGTTGAAATATTACTGCCAAATGAGCGCCTTTTTACCGTTTATTTTATGTTTCAGCAATATATAAGCTACAGCAACAGTAAGTATAAATTAAAGGTATTGGAATAACAGTATCATCTTTCAAGGAATATGTTTGTGATACATTTTACTCCTCTAAGAGCAATTTCGGGGAAGTTTTCCAAATTTTGTGTGGTAGCTCTGTTAAAGGCTGGGTAAAGAGGATGGGTATGTTACACAAAAATATTCAAAAGGAAAAATTAGTTGACATCATTCTTACATTAAACGTTTGTAGGAGCACCGTGGAAGTATTGGAAGCGATTTAAAAAAATTTAAAAAAACTTAAGCTTTATATTGGTACCCTGTTGGGGGCGGCGGAAGAGTGTTAGTATGTTTCACAAAATTGTTTATGAAGAAAAATAATGGAGGTCAACCTTATACGAGGGTTGCCTTTTATATTTCGGGATTTGGCAGCAATAGTGTTGCAATCTGACAACTGACAGCTCTATCGTAAAGCTTGACATTTTCTAAGTTATACGTACTCAGAACGTTTTGACATACGAGCGCTATTTGTGTTTTTTACAGTAACTTTAAAGATTCAACTCGACCCAAAAATGAAATTAAATCGTGAAAGTTTTCGTACGATTATTTTTTACAACTTTCGACGTGGATTAACTCAGCAACAGTGCATGGATGGACCAAATTCTGTTTTTGGCGATGAAGCTCCATCAATGACGAGTATTAATCGATGTTATGGTGAATTCAATCGTAGTCGTAGTTTACTCCATGACGAATTTTGTGGAGGTCGTCCAAAATCAGTTGCTGTTCCAAAAACCATTGATGCTGTGCATGAACTGATATCGGAAGATCGTCATGTGACATATTGTGAGATTGCGACAACCTTAGATATTAGTGGGACCAGCATACGTTCAATATTGCATGAACATTTTACTGTCAAAACAAATTTTTCGCGTTGGATCCCACACAATTTTTCAATCGTTAAAAAAAGGCTAGATCGACACGAGTCGAAAGAAATGCTCAGAAAATAAGACCGCGGTGGCTTAAAGCACGTCTGTGATATCGTGACAGGTGATAAATCCTGGATTTACGCGTATGAGCACGAAAGTAAAGAGCAGTCAACTGTATTGGTGTTTCAGGATGAAATAAATCCAACAAAAGCTGTTCGTGCACGAAGAACTTCTATGCAAATGATCGCCAGTTTTGTAAGAAAAACTGTACATGTCGCAGCCGAGTGGTACACAACCATTTGTTTGCCAGTTGTCTTCCAAGAAATCAGGAAAACCAACCGCCAAAGATGGATCACTCTTCACCACAACAATGTGAGTTTTCACACATCGGCTCAATTAACTGCATTTTTAAGAACCCAAAACATCGATTTGATGAGTCATCCGACGTATAGTCCTGACTTAGCATCGAATGACTTCTTTTTATTCCCGTTCGTAAAAAACAAACTTAGAGGTCAATGTTTTTTGACACCTGAAGAAGCGGTTGCTGTATTCAGAATGCATGTTTTGGAGATACCTCAATCAGAGTGGCAAAAGAGTTTCGAAAACTGGTGCAAACGCATGCAAAAGAGGATAGATCTTCATGAGGAGTATTTTGAAAAACAATAAAGTGATTTTCGATGATTAACATTTGTTTTTCTAGTAGTAGTTGTGATTGCGGCTTATATCTCGGTCAATTATAGGGCGAGTTTGCTGAATTTCAAAATAACTTTTTCTGCAAATTTAATAATAGTTTAATGCCTTTTACGGGTCCTTGCGATATCGGGCGGCTTCAAAAAGTTCATTTCAACCATAACACAAACAGATGGACATTACCTAATCGCTTTCCTTATAGGGTCGCAGATGGATATTAAAGAAATAGCAAACAGAATGACAAAATTATATAAACCCTTATCACTTATGTAAAGGTTTTACCAATAAAACGTTACAAACTATAAACTTAAATTTAGTGCTATTTTGTACAACAATTGTTTGGAGGATTATTTTCAAAAAATAATACTAAAAGGGCTTGTCAACCATATAAACTTTATTTATTAACTGTTTGTCATTTGTTTGTCTGTTGGTCTTTTCCCCTGCAGTAACTCTCTTGTGATCTTTTTACAAGTACAAGCACATACCACAGTAAATTGAAATTTAAACAAACTTAAGTAATTGTAACATTGACTAAATCTGTGTAAGTGTGTATATGTGCATGTGTTTGCTTATGTTGGTACTTCATTTGCTATTTAATATTATTTTACTGCATGAAGCCAAAACACAATAACCTGCTACAAATAAAAACACACAACATAATAGTCTTCTAAGTATTACTGCATGAGAAATGTACATTCGTCCCTTGAGCATTTTGTGGAGAGTTTTGGCATTGTGTAGCAAATATGTGACTATTGGTACATCTTAAAAAAACTCTTTAGTTCAATAGTAAATTTTTATTGTTAAAAGGTGAGAGGAGCTGTTTTGTTGTTTTATAACACGTATTAGCAAGAACATTTAAATCAATGTCCCTTTCAATTCTTTATTTCTCTACCCCATCCACATACTTACCGGTTAAAAATTCCCATTTGGCATGAAATATATATGTGTGTTTATATGTATAGAAGCAGGTTTGTATGTTTTTAAATGTTTTGTTATTTTATTGTGGTCAGGTTGGCTTTGGCCTTTTCACTTTCTAAAAAGCAGAATTGTATAGAATTTTTGTCTGGATTACAGATATTTGTCTTTGCTTTAACTTGCTCACTTGACTGTGGATGGTAAAATGCTTAAAGTAATTACTTATAAGCAGATTAAAGGGGCAAACGCGGTCTGCAAATAAACAATTATTTAAAAGCGGTATATAAATAATGATACTGAAGAAAGAGGCATTATTTAAATGTTTGTATCTACACAGAGAGAAAATACTGTTTAAAAGTAAAAGTTTTATTTTAAGATTTAATTTTTATTATTGTTCAAAAACAAACAAAAAAGCCTTTAGAAGCTAAAGTTGCCAACTCAACTTAGGAAGCTTCCCCTTTAACTGAATACTTTTAATTAGGATTTCCTTTAAGAGTTTTTAAAATTTTAAAAATTCGTGACTTTTAAGAAGTTCCCTTACAAAATTGCGATACAACACAGTTAAGGTCTCAAAGCATATATCTGCAACAAAAATTCTGAATAAGTGGTTTTCTCAAGAATGAATCTACAAAGGAGGGACTAGATGCAATACTAATAATTGGACGCTTCTACCAATATGCAAAATTGTATTTTAATTGGATTACGAAGACAGTTTAAAATATCAAGAGAGAAATTAAGAGAATTAGTCGGGTAAAACTATTTTTTTATTTATTTATTTATTTATTTATCTATTTATTTATTTGTTGTCATTAGTTCCTATACAACAAAATTATATCTTATATTTGCTAGTAAGTTCCAAAAACAAACACCATTAATGTAAAATTTTATGTCAGAGACAAGATGCCTGTGTTTGGGGTAATGGCTACCTCTCCTCTAAGCGATCTGGCAAATCGTAGTTTGGCAAACACATAGAAAGGTTTTTGAGAATAAATTATTTTATGAATTAAAAAAATTATCAGATGAAATACCTAGGAGTTGCTTAGCATATGAAGAGATACGCTCAAATCTTCTTAGACCATATACATAACGTACAATATAAATAAAAAGACAAACAGTTAACGCATTCTTCCCATGTCGCATTTGGCAAAAAATTTGCACCCGTATGTTTAAACAGAAATCAAAAATAATTTTGCAAGCATTATTCGAATCTTAAGGGACAAGTCATCTTGGGCCCTTGCTGCTTATCCGGTTTATTAACGATCTTCCTAGTGTAATCAAGTTATCTACTGTTTTAATATATGAGGAGGATGTAAACATTTTCATAAGTTTTAATCAGTACTTATTTATACTCCTGGGCAGATTTATCAACGTTAACTACAATTTTAGAAACCACCAGCTACAAAATGTTTCTACAAACTTGGACTTAGGAGTCTTGTTAGACTCTAAGTTGAATTTTATTAGACATATTTCCGTAACAGTGAGCAAAGCACGAGGCGTTCTTGGTTTTATTAAACGATGGTCTAAGGAGTTTAAAAACCCATATATTACCAAACAACTATTTGTTTCGCTTGTAAGACCTGTCCTTGAATATGCATCTGTAGTGTGGGATCCTTTATACATGCAATTGTACTGAATCGGTACAAAAGCAATTCTTATTATTCTGTTTCCGTGGCTTACACTGGAACCCAGTTGATCCTCCACCATACTCCAGTCGGTTAGCTCTTATCAAGGTGCTAATTCTTAAGAACCATGTTAAACGTGTTATTTGTATTAAATTTAAATAATGGAAATATCTCTGCTGAATTCCTGCTTGATAACATATTATTTAATGTTCCTGTTCGCCCGTCTCGAAATTATGAATTACTAAGAGTTGGCTTCTTCAGAACAAATTATGCTAATGCTGATCCATTTAGACGAATTTGCAGGCAATTTAATAAATACTTAATATTATATATTTTTCATCGAATCTAAAATAAAATAATTTCTTTATTGAATAATCAATAATCCATGTACTGTATATATGTTCTTATATGATAAATGTTAAACCAAAAGCTGTCGGTAAGGACAAAAAATACATAGAAAAAATTTTAAATAAATAAATTAATAAATAAAAAATTAAGTTAACCACAAAGTCCTCAAATTATAATATATTGTACCCACAAGACTGTTGATATTATAAGACCATGTAAGATTTCTTTTAAGTACTATACCTAGATTCCTAGCAGATGGAACAATATATATCTTAGCGTGGTTAATTGTCTCGTGCAATAAAGTTTTTACTGATATCTAGCACAACCAGCTTATTACAAAAAACAAGACATTTAGATTTGGAAAGATTGAGACATAGACCATTCACAGTTGCCCAGAGGTAAATTTTGTCCAAATCATAATTCAACTTTTCCATTTTATGACTTATCATTTCCATTGAGCTACTTAAGTAAATCTACCTAAATACGTTAACTACAAAAATAATATTCTTTAGGCATATCGCTTATATATGAGGAAAACAGGAGTGGAGCAAGAATTGATCCTTGTGGTACCCCCCGTTCAAGATCAAGGGGCTTAGAAAATTCACCATTTACAGATAATAATTGTGAACGCTCACGCAGGTAGAAAGAAACAAGTGTGACGCTGGAGGAAAAAAAAAACCTGAAAAAGTTCTTAAGTTTGCAAACTAAAGTGACATAATTTACTATGTCAAAAGCCTTGGAGTGATCGAGGAGAACCAGAAATGTAATTTTTCAATTATCAAGTTCCTGGCGTATATTTTCGGTTACATCAGCTAGTGTCGTGGTACAGCTGTGATTTGCACGAGACACAGATTCTCTCACAAATAAAAGATTATTTACCTCAATAACTTTTCCTATCTGCAGGAATAGAATTCATTCCAAAACTTTGGGTAAAAAACAAAAAACGGCAACAAAAAACGAAACTCAGTGGTGGATTTTGGTACTGGAATAAATTCTGCATGCAGCCCTTAAAATACATTTAGTAATAACCAATGGTTATTCAAATGTAAAGGGGAAAATGAAAATCAGAATAGCGAAAAGCGAATATTGATTTGTTGGATTCTTAAAAAAACTTTAACGTTTGTTTATAGTAATTCCCATTTTGTTTAATGAGGTTATTATATAAAGACAGAAAATATTCATGAGTTTTTTAAGAATTTGGGTTGAAGTCTACTGATGATTTGGTGTAAGAACCAATGAAATGCATATAGACAAACTTAACCAACAACAAACCCTATAAAGCACCTTTTTCTTTACCAACTTTCATTTTACGTACTGTTTTCCCAAATGTTTTAGAGTCAAGAGCGGACTTAAACCGTTTGGAAGAGTAATCCCTTTTGGCGGTTCTAATGTCGTAGTTAACAGTACTTCTTGCTACATGGTAATTTCGATTAAACAGATTCAATATATTGGTTTCCAAAAACAATAACTGTTTGTCCACAGATGTGTATTAGATTATTGTGGATACCTGCCATGTTGGCCTAACCCCACAGTGCTCTTAACACAGGGTGAAATTAAGCGTCCACCAACGCCCCTAGAAGCTCGGTTCGTTCAAGCAGTCTAGGTACCAATTTCTCTGTTATGACTCTGTGTAGCCACAACAGAACACCTTGGTGAAGAGTTTGGGCTATCTAAACCCGTTTTTCTTTCTTTGCGTTTCTAGTTTTGGTCTCACCTTTTTCATACCAAAAACAGATCCGCACCGACCACAAATATCCACACACTAGTGTAACAGCCCCAACTTTAAGCAAGAAAGATTATGATTCTCAGCCACACCCACTACGGATGCCGACCACCCAGCTCTGTTTATAGGAAACGCCATTTCATTAATTCCAACTTAGGATCATTTGTGTCTACCATCATCAACACTACATAATCTTCTTACCGCCAGTCAGGACCGAACACCACATGCTTCCAAGTGCTCTGCCGGCCTTCTCATTTATTTGCTACTATTAGGCTAGATCTTGTTTTAGATCCGCCAAACTCTAGAAACTTTTGTACTGTTGAACCTTTAGTTCACATAGGCCGCTTGCACGGTCACTCTGGGGCCCGTACAGGGTCGGACCCCAGTTGTTCACTTTCGTTCTACAGTCCCCGCTTGGGGATAACCACAGCCACCACGTGTACCCCCGAAGGGGACCTCACCATCAATCAGTTCATGCACTTGGTAAGCACATGGGGCCAACTGATTCCCGTGGTACCAGATAGGACTCTGGTCAGCCTCGGAAATCTTCATCCGTTTCATTCCTCCCAATATTCAATTTACACAGTTAAGGTATTGGTACCCTTTTAAACCCTGTATTGCTGTGCCACCGGGTGAGGGATATGACACAACGCAACAAGGACAACCTGCCTTGAACAAGACCAGCAATACTGATCACTATTTAGCCCAAGACAGATTGTTTTTATTCTAAGCCATGTCTGTTGGCCTTCCGGTATATTACCGAAAGTTGCCCGGTTGATACCACTTGGAGGTAGACTTAGGCACTTGTGTACTTGCAATTACCAACCACTGTTTGTCCACAGAAGGCATGTGGTATAAATTATCCCAGTTAATATTATAAAAATCATTAAACAAAGCATTATGTGAATACCTTCAAAATTTCTTTAGCTGAATGAGTCACTCCCTGAATGGGTAGTAAAATAAGAAGTAATAAATATCAAATCATGTCTAGAGAAACAACCAGCAGATGCTTGACTATAAACGTTGACTTAAGACTTATAAAATACAAAGAATAGATCTAAAAGAGTAGTACTAGTGCTAGTAAATTGGGCTGGGGTTGTAGAGTTGGCTGGAAGGAGACCATAAGAAGACATGCCATCTGTGAAATTCGATTCAGTTATAATATTAAATTTAAAGTGACCTGCAATTATTACACCATTATAAGCTACATAGGTGGTTTTCATAATTTGCATGAAATTATCAGAAAGTACTTGCTTGTTTGGTCTATAGACACAACCGACTAGTAACTTCGCGGCAGGTAGACTTTCTAAAAAGCCTACACATTAAAAAAATTATTTTTGTAAAATCAACTGGAAATTTATTTAAAATATTTGGATAGTCATTTGGAAAACCTCCAACAAGGTTTTTTATTATAATTTAAAAGATATTTCATTTAGGTAAAGACATAAAAAAATGAACATCAAAAAATTAACTTTTATATTTGTCTAAATTTAACTAGATTTTCTGCGCCGTTTGCCCACCAACCCTGAAGAGCATGGGACCACAAGAAAAGTTGCCAACATTGGCCGACTCGCAGCGGCCGTTCTGCTGAGAATATCACCATGGTTGGCGAGAATATAAAACTGTCGCCAGTTTTATCGACCAGACACCGTGCCGCGCAATTAGCCATTATCCGTTCGTCCCCAAGGTGAATTTTGTTCAAAGACCTGCTCATCTTCTTATAAAAAGTACAGTCCGTGCATTAGCCTCTGCCTGTTGACAGCCAAACGCATTGCAGACAATATCGGTTGACTTATTTTGGTCCACCTCATGACCTTTTTCTATCCTACAGTTTACTAATCTCTGTTGTCGAAATTTATTTAAAAAATAAAAAAAAACAAGTAAGAGCCCTATATTCAGCTGTGCCGAATCTTATAAGCCCTTCACATTGGCCTTTCGAACTCCCAACCTTTTTTATTTTTATCAATTTTTTTAACATATGAAATATTTTTTATTTTTAAATAGGGGTCGGTGTCATTTTGTAACGCTTTACAGGTGAGTACGGGGAAGTTGTAGGGGTTTTTATCCTAATTTTTTCAAATTTTGTTTGGCAACCCCCTTAGAAGGCAAAGATAAGGGGTTCGTGTGTTCTAGGAATGTGTTTGGGAGAAGAAACTAATGGTGGTCGGTCGTACACTTTATTGCTCTAAGGCCGACTCTGAAGAAACTGTGGGCATTTTTACATACTTTTTGTAAATTTTGTATGGCAACCCACTCAGGGCGTGGAGATAGGGGGTAAGTATACTCCAGGAATACGTTTTGAAGGAAAAACTCCGGGGAAGTTGTAGAGGTTTTTACCTTTTTTTTTAAAATTTTGTATGGCAACCATATTAGGGGCTGGGGATAGAGGGTAAGTATGTTCCACAAAAATGTTTGGTTAGATCGGTTGGGTCGGTCTTACATTTTACCTTTGTAGGAGAGCCATGGAAGCCGTAGGAGCGATTTTAAAAATGTTTAAATTAAGCTTTGTATGGCAACCCTGTTATAAGTATGAATTCTAATACTAATAAAATTTTCGTTTTGGGTGTAGTTCAATAATATCATCATGACTGATTCTGTTTTTTTTCTTTTTTTGTTGTTATTTTTGTTGTTCTTTTATTATTACATACATAAATATATTCTTTGTTGTTGCTGTAGACTTAAAAAAAGGGGGTAGTCTTGGTTTTTTGCTTATATCTCGGTCATTTATCGGGCGATTTTGCTGAATTTCAATACTGATTTTCTCGCGACTATTTCTGACAGTTTGATACCACTTACGGGTCTATGCGACATCGGGGGGCTTCAGAAAGTTGACTGCAACCATAACACGGACAGACGGTCAGACGGACAGACGGACAGACAAAAGGGAATCACTAAATCGGCTTACCTATCTATAAGGATCCAGAATCTATATACTTTATATATATCCAAATGGATAATAAAGAAATTACAAACGGAATGACAAACTTATATATACCTTTATCACTTATGTAAAGGGTATAATAAAACCTAAATTTTAATTTTTTGGGTACCCTATTTTTTTGCATACAACCTTCTAATATTAAGCAAACGATATGTCTGTATTTCTTATTTCAATTTAAAAAAAATTTGATTGTTTTGAAAAGCTTAAATTAAATGTGTGAAAAAGTTAATTATACTTTTTTTGTTTATTTTTTTTACACTTATTATTGTACATATTAAAAAAAAATTACTTTAAGCTGGGGACACTTTTTTCTCCTTCTTGTCGTTAATCGAGCGTATGAGTAATATTTTAAGACTTATACGCTCCGCATTGGTAAAATTTTATTAATGTTTTTGGCGCTTATTATGTTAAATGATTTTCAATAACGGAATGAAAACCTCTTTTACTTTCGTAAACTTTTTCATTAACCTGAAAGCCATTTAGATATTATTTTATTTTCAAAAATTGTCATTTCTTAATAATATATCAATATTTAATAGTATTTTTTTATTACTTAATACTTAATTTATACATACAAAATCACGAATGTGGGCATGTTCTTAAGCATATGTAAGTATGTAGGTAACTTTGTTTACCTTTTTGCAAAATTTATTGCCACACCCTGGGTGTGAGATTTTATTTTAAACTAACTAGATCTTGTGGTAAAGATATTAGTCTTTTTTTTCTCTTTTTGTAATTCATTTAAAAGTATTGAAAAAAAAAGGAGCAAAAGAGAAATTTTCCTGTCGTACTTTTGACAGTTGTATATTAAAACTTAGATTAAAAAGTTGCAAGTATTATTTTTCTTTATTTCTATGTCCTTATAATACCACCATCGCCAATGCTAAGTCACAAACTAAAACAATAAGACAAAAAAATTCAAGCGAGAAAAAAATTCTAAAAAATTTTACTTTCTATTTGGCATTTGAAACGCTGTTATATAAAATAAAAACTTTAGTAAAGTAAAAAAAAAACTAAGACCGATAATTGTAACGTAAAACCCTCATATCGACAGATGACATCTGAGTGGTTTTATACTTATTATTGCGTTTCTTTTTTGTAAGATATATACATACATATGTATTTATTAAATGTTTTTACAAGTTCATGGTGTTCATGTGATTACCCCTAGATATATGTTGTTGTGTGTGTTGGCTTATATAAATAAACATTAGCTTGTGTATGTAGGTTGGAAGTATGTGTTAAAGTTTTTTAATTGCTGCTGGCAAAAAAGATTTATGTTGCAAAAGAATGTCACAGAAAATAAAAAGGAATTTTTTAACAGATACACGCGTCAAAGAGATAAATACCAAACCTTAAAAACACACATAGATAATAGACTAGTAAAAAAAAGATTTCTTACACACGCACACATACAAACATATTAAATAAATAAATGTATGAGTTTTAAGACAAACATATAAACGTTACTAACGACATTATAAAGTGACATGGGATGAAACTAATAAAGAAAATACCAACAAATAACAAAACAAAAAAGTAATAAAAACATTTATACGACAGGTAATTAATGTCGAAGACACCCAAAATATAAAAAAAATTAAATAAAATACACACATGTTTGTTTTTCATTATTTTAATTAAAACAAAAAACCAAATTCTAAAATTTTTATTAAGAAATTAAAAATAGTAAAAACAAAGAGCCGTTTATTTCATTTTGCTCCATCGAGTGTGTCCTGTTCAAAAGCAACTGATATGATATATGAAGGTGCCCTTATATTTATTGACTTTTTTTAAAATTCAAAAGAAACAAATCTAAATTAAATAATATTTAAAATATATTTGATTATAGAATCCAATAAGTTTCGTGGAAAATTATCTGGTGTAATAATACCCACAATATGTAATGTCGTTATATTTAATACAGTTGAAATCAACGAAATCAAGCGACAAATCAAATTAGAAATAATAAGAATAAAATAAAATCAATACGCACGATTAAATACAACAATATCATATATTATGATAATTTTCTTAAAATAACAGCAACCACAACGACAAGTTCTTATGTGTATGTAACTTTCAGCTTTTCTTTTCCAACGTCTTTTAAGCATTCCGTTTTGCCATCTTTTTTTTTTTTTTTAAACATATGTTGGATAACATGTTAAAAAAAAGGCATAAAATTTTTAATACTAAACAAAATATCTTTTTAAAATAAAAAACGAAACAAAAAAATATTTCTTTTGTTTTATGTGTTAAAAAACACAAAACAACAACATTGTGGATTTACGCATTATTTAATTCGCGAAAATCATATTGAAATCTATAAAATGTAAACAAAAAAGATTAAAAAAAAGGATGACGGTATTCAGTTAATAAATCCCTTCAGTTGTAAGGCCAACAATTTGTTAATTTTGAAAAATGTTGTGCTAAATCTGAAACCAAAATTTTTTAAGGTAAAATAAAACTACTTCGATTGAATTTTTCATTATTTTATAACACTAAATACTTTTAGACCAATGACCAGATATGCACACTACGCCGAATCCTGGAAAAAATCCAAGAAAGACAGATCTGCACATACCATCTATTTGTTGACTATAACGCTCAAGCTATGTCTGAGTTTGGTAGCTCTTCGAAACTAGTACGACTCTTTAGGGTGACTTTAACTGATACACAATCCTCAGTTAAAATAGGCAGGAATATTTAGACAAAATGACAGTCTTTCATGTGATTTAACATCCTCTTAGAAAAGGTTATACGAGACGCAAATGTAAATAGAAATGACACGCTATTCACAAAACAGCATAAATTACTCGCTTACGCTAAAGATAATGACATCATAAGAAGAATATTGCAAGCAAACCTTTAAAAGAACCAAGAAAGAATTCTACAAAGTAGGTCAGCAGATAAAACCAAGTTGATGGTATCAACGCACAACACGTTAAGTAGACTTGGGCAGACAGTGGAAGTTGAAAACTACAACTTTGAAATAGTCAGTGATTTTATCTACCTCGGCACCACCATTAACGAAAAAACTACATCAGTTTTGAGGTAAAAAGAAGAACGATACTGGCCAATAAATGCTGCTTTGGACTAAGTTAGTAGTTTAAAAGTAAAACCATCTCACGACAAACAAAAATCACTCTCTATAAGACAATAATACTACCCGTGATTATTTATGGCTCTAAAACAAGGATACTTGCAAAAGCAAATGAGGAAGAGCTTTGAGTTTATGAAAGGAAGATTCTTCTAAAAACCTATGAACCAATCTGCGTTGACAGAAAATACCGGTGTCATAGGAACTGTAAGCTGTATGAGCTGTTTACCGCCATTGACATAGTTACACGTATCAAAATTCAAACGTTCACGTTGACTGGCTCATGTTGTAAGAATGAATGAAGATGCTTCAGCTAGAAAGTCATTTAAAAGCAAGCCTGGTGATGGATCACGCAGAAGAGAAAGACCGAAACTCCGATGAAAGAATCAAGTTGAGGAAGACAACTGGGAACTTGTTGTCAGAAATTGAAGAAGAAGCGCAGAAGATCGAAGCGCTTGGAGATCAATTCTGTGTTCGGCTAATAGAACAAACGTTCTGTAATAGCCATCTGAGTAAGTAAGTAAGTAAGTTAACACTTTTATAGAGTATTTCTCTTTCTAGCTGTATTAGCACTACTAATATCGATAACTATAGCTCAAAAGTCCAGAAGGTAAAACTTGGCTTACATTTGGGTTTATTAAGGTCTGTCAAGTCATCATTTGTCATTTAGCGCTGGAATAACGTTTCCTAATTTTTTTAAAAAAATTTTCCATAAATTTACTTTTAATAAACTGGAAAAGTTAATTTGGTGCAAGTTTTCTTCAGATTCGTTAAAACTACCATTTAGCGCCGTTTTAATTATTTTTTTTTAAGCCGGATAAGAAAGAGTACATGATACTTTAATTAAAAAGCATATACTGTTCACTGAGTTGACCTGTGATCTCCAAACACTTAATCCTCAAATTCATATATCAAGATTTTTGATTCTAAAAAAGTACCATATAGACAAAAAGGATTTTTGGTTACTTCTTCTTAATGTGTACGCATCAAATTTCAAGCTTAAGATATCAAATAGGTTAAAAGGTACCCTTAATATAAAAAGGAATACAATTTGTCTACTTTGTTGTTTTCCGATCTATATATTTCATACTTCTATACATAAAATCTTAAAAAAGGTAAAAAAGTACAAAAAATTTAAAAAAATTCACTTTTTCCACTTAGTCGACTTTCAGCACAGAAATGCAGAATTTAGGTTAAATGATCAACAAGTTTAATCATAGCTTTGCATTTCTTTACTTACACTCCAAAAACTAGCAAAAATGTGCCGAAAATTAGAAAAGGTACTTTTTGTCTACAAAGTCGCCTTTCGACCTTTTTCTGGGTCAACCGTATTTAATTTCCTTTTGCCAGGCTAGCTTTAGACTCACAACCTTAAAAGAAACAATTCTTAATGTTCTTATGATCAAATTATTTAAAAAAATTTTTACGACCTTTTGAACCCAATTTGTATTATGATTCTTTAACAATGGGATTTAAAGTTACAAAAAAACTACAAAAATAATGTGAAAAATTTTTCTATATTTTTTAGTTTAGAACCGAGAAAATAAACATAGTCAGTACCAAAATATAAGGTACCCTGTTTACCGAAAAATTGTTTGATATGAGTCCGTTTATTTATTGAATAAAGTATGCAATACATATTTTTTAAATTTTATTTCAATTCGATCGTTTTTTCATTCCCAAAATCTCTTTTTTGTGGATCTATGCGTTAAGAGAGCAACTTAAAGCTTAAAATTCAAGTCAGCCAATAAATAAATTCTAGTTATATCACCAATAAGTTTCCAATTTTTTTTTCAAAAAAATCATTATTGAAATAAGCTTAATAGCGAAAACACTTTTCTTCAGCTGCTTTTTTAATCACATCCAACAAAGACTACAGGGTTTATATTCTAAATAAACACAAATAGAAAACAACATATTATGAATGTATGCGTATGTGTGTGTATGTTTAAATTTTTTAACGACATTCACTTGTTCATATAACACATTCATGTAGCCGATTTAAATTCTATAGAAAAAAACAAAAACAAAAAAAAATAAACAGTCGTTGAGAAGTGAACATTTAATAACATTTGAAAAACGACAAATTCTAATAATACCAACAACATCAGCACAAATGTTTTCCAATTGAGTTACATTTGTCATTTGGCATCATCCATGTTAAAGTATAATATTTTTTTTTTTTTCAAACGAATATGTTAGAGTGTCCCGTAAAATATATTTCATTGATTTTGCAAAACTTTTTTCTAACGCTTACGCAATTGAAATGAGAAAAGTTTTAAGATACAGAGCCAAAACCATTTTTATTCCACTGAGAGTCGGGCGAGAGTTTTTTATATAAAAACAAAATTACATCCAGATTTCAGTATTTTTGACCAGAGCTATAGAAATATAAGTTTTTGGCTGAAACTGCAATTTTATTAAAAATATCATATTTTAAATCAGGGGCTGCTAATAATAATTACATCTACTTTTTTAACAAATGATTTTATAATTACGAGTATTTTAAAATAATTACTATTTCTGCCAAAAAACATAAAAATTAAAAATCATTATAATTTTTCCAAAAAAGAAAATCAAAAATATTTAAATAATTATTATTTTTTAGAAAACAAAATACTAAAAGTAAAAATTAAAAAAGAATAGTTTTTTGAGAAACATATTTTTTGCGTAATTATTAAGGCCCCTGTTTTAAATGACTTTATTAATTACTAGCAAACCTGGTGCGCCCCGCTAACCCCATTAGATAAATTGATGGTAAAGGAAAGGATATAAAAAAATAAATTTCATTTTTGTACATTTTTTTTTTAATTTTTCAGAAATTGTGTATGCTGTTTTAATTTTCTTTTATTTTCAATATTTTTTTAATTAAAAAGAGTTTTACTTTAAAATGTTTGTACTATTGTTGTACTACTTTTTTTATTTGTTGACTTTATTTTAAAATAGATATCAGAAAAATTTAAAGGAATGGCCAGTTCGTGCTAAAATTTTGTCTTTATATTTCACTCGGCAAATTTAGCAGTAACCTAAACGTTATGTTTAAATTTCATCATTTATCCTAAGACAGTAACTAAAAGATTAAATATTGCTTTAATTCTTAAGGAAAAATCGTAATTTCTTTATACGAAGGCGTTTTTTTCTCTTGGCCAGCCTTAAAACCATTTTTCAATTTTTATTTAAAATTTTTAGTGGCTTAGTGCTTCCTTGTTTACAATGTTTAATGTTGTGTTATTTTTTGGGAACAAAATGAACTGATTTTCTTGATTTCCAGCTTGTGATAAACCATGCTTTACAAAGATCAATTCCAACCAAAGAAAAGGTTTGTCCTTGAGACTTGTTAATAGTCACCGCAAAGGATATTTTCACTGGGAACTTTAAGCGTTTAAATGATGCACATGTTTGGAGGGCATAAGCTTCTTAATAGCATGATAGGTGTACCAGCTTTAAGAGAAAGCTCATGAGATGGCAAGCCGGAAGGATTCAGCGAATTTAGAAATTCTTGCGGATAGTGGACTGCATCCTCGATATTGGTGACAGTACCAATCGATTTGTAGGTTTTCGTTTGCCCGGGGACTTTTTGTATCATAAGATGGTTTATTTCATTTACAGTCTCGTTTGTAGGCGATATAATAGCACTTGAACACATTCAATCAAGATCTCTTTTCAAGAAATTTTCCAGGCTAGAATAAACTGCATTTATTAGATGCTGTAAAATATTTAATATATGACCAAGTGCCTCATTTAAAATGATATTATTGCGTCTAGTGCTCAGATTCGAAGACGAAAAAGTCAATTCCCCAAGTTTAAGAAGCTGTTGTGAGAGTCATTTTGCAGTTCCCCATAATGCATACCTCTTCATTGTATACAAAAAAATAAGCAAAAGCATTCACATACAGCGTTTGCTTTTTCTTGGTTTTTATCCATTTCTAAGCTCCATTTAGTAGTACTTAGGCTTTTGAACAAAATTTTTAGACTAAATGTATCACCTTCTGTTAAAAAAAAATAAAAATGTATGGGAGGTACCTCTTCCCCTGCTTCGATCCTAAATATATTTGACTCAAATAGAAAAATGTTTACCTAAATAACTTTTACAAAATTTTAAGCAAATAGCGATTATAGTTCTCGAGATATAACATCAAGTCCATTTAATTTGTATGGGAGGTACTACGCCCACTTAAGGTAAAAAAATAAACTATAGCCTATGTTAGTTCAGGAAGCAAAAAATAATATTGGTGAAAAAATCATCCGAATCGGTTAGGTAGTTCCGGAGAAAAATCAAGACATACAAAAAAACTTTTCCTCTTTATTATATTAGTATAGATATCTACAAGCTTAACTCTATTTTTTTTTTTATTGTTAGTGAGATTTTTTTCTTGCAATTATTTCGATTATAAATAAACATAAATACATACATAGTATATACATACATATGTACGTCTGTCTATTTGCAAATGTTCTAGTGTCTGTGTTATCAAACACACAATAACAAAGACTGTCATTTCATTGCCATGGAGGCAGACAGACATACATTCAAAGTAAAATGTTGGTGTTTACACCCAATTAATCCATGAAAAATTTATTTATAATTTGACGCATTTATCGCTAAACACAATGTTAAAGAACAAACGATAATTACAGAGACAAAAGACAAATAAACAGAAGGACAAAAAAATTTTTTTTTAATTTTTCGAAAGCAATCACAGTTATGGTCATGGTAACAGCAATTTAAATCAAAAGATACCAAAGAAGCAACAAACATCACGTAAATGCACAAAAAATAACAGCGAATTGACAATATATTTCGGAACTTGTTACTTTTGAGCGAATTTAAATAATTTGGTGTTATTTCTCTATTGTTTTTTTACTGGAAAACATCTTGTGAACTTAATAGAGTTATTATTGGACTTTTTCTTTTTAAAATGATTTTATGTAGAGGGTGTCCGCCGGCAAGGTACACTACTTCGTTTTGCCGCCATTTGAATAAACATTAGTCTTGATAATTCATATTTGGCAGCCGTGAAGTAGAAATGTGGCAAATTTATTATGGAAATATGTTTGGTAAACCAACGTGTTTTAAACGTTAAAACATTTGACTCAAATCAATTATCGATTACTGTGACGATGAGAAAGATACGTAAAGTTCTTGGGACAAACAATGTGCTAACAAGAGTCCCCATTTATCGTGTACTGAATGAAGAAGAAGGTACTGTAGCTGATGGAAAACAATGTGCTGCAAGATCTGAAAATATTACTGCTGCTCAGGAAAGCGTTCAAAACAATTCATTATCCTCAATTCGATACCGTGCTCAGGAGCTTTGTTTTCAAAACACAACCTTGGCCACAATTTTGCAGAAAGATTTGCATTTTTTTTCCATTTAAGATTCAGCTGACATAAGAGCCTTTTCCGGAAGACCACTAACGCAGCCGTACATATGCTAATAGGATGTTACAGCTCGCCCATGACAACCCTGATTTTCATGAAAAAATCATAATGAGTGACGAAGCACATTTTCATTTGAATGAATATGTGAATAAACAGAATAGTTGGTTCTGGGCAATGGAAACCCCTTAAATTGTTCATCAGTCACCCTTGTATCCATTTAAAGTGACAGAATGGTGTGCCATTTGGTCAGGAGGAATTATTTGGCCTTACTTTTTTGAAACTGAAAACGACGAAACGGTAACTGACAATGAGGAGCGATATCGTGATATGATTGAAAAGTTTTTAATGCCATAACTGCATGATATTGTATTTCATATATAATTGCTGACATTAAATAAAATATCCCTGCGGGAAATGGGTGTCAATTGGTCTGCGTGCTCATCCTGTTTCAGGTACAAAACATGAATTGGATAAAAATTATTGGTCGTGATCGGTTAAAAAGGCACACATCAAGTAACTGGTTAAAAGGGCTGTTAAGGAGGTTAGGGGAAAAAATAGAAATACTGGTCCCTACACAGAAACATACATCTATTTATATATATATACACACACACACACGCGTAAATACAAACAAAGTAGATTTAACAGGATCTTAAACAATTAATGCAAAATTTTCTTATATAGGATTGGCCTGTAACCCGTTCTAAAGGTGTTAGTTTTGAAAAAATTGGCCCCTCAAATGACAACGCAATGTAAAAATGACAGGTTCTCTTCATATAAAGTGCAAAAACAAGAACCAGCCTCTATCTAAGGAACCATTCACATCAATAGTCTTGGACCAGTCCACTTCCCCGTGGGAATGAGAACCATTTTTTTTTATTTAATCAAAAATTATAAACACACGAAAAAGTATATCTTGCGGGCGGGCCCTCTGTACTAAAGCGTCAAAGTTGAGGCTTTTTTGCAGTCAAAAACACAATTTTTAATGATAACTATTTGACGTGAATTTCGAACTTTTGAAAAATTAAATTTAAATCAGACAAATTATCAAGGAAGGTGGAAAAGACTGTTACTAATATAAAATTAATTAATGACGTTGGTTTTTGTCAAGCTCGTAGGTCTTTAAGTCACGAAAAATTAAAATGTTTAAGTTCAGAGAAAACTTGATTTTTTAAGAGTCAACAGAGAAAAATCAATTGATAAAGTGTTTAAAGAGTATATGATATTATACAAGTAAAAAACTTATAAAATACAACTCAGCAATAAAGACAACAACCACAATCCATTGAACTCCTTCTTCTTTAAAGTTTTTTCATGATGTAATCTCGTGCTGAAAAAGAGTCGCAAACCCAAACTGGGATTTTGCCCTGATAATTTTTAATCAACCATACGGCATTGACTGTTGTTTTTAAATTAATTAAAATATATAGAGGATTATCCCAGGTAGGGTTTTTTCGCAGATGCTTAAGTATCTGTTTGCTACCTCTCTGGGGTAGCATAATGCGATTCCTTTTTTTTTGTTTTCAGACGTCCTATAGAAATACGTTTCAGATATTCAGATGTTTTAGGGGCTAGTCTAGATAAAAAAAAGCTCTTGGCGTTGATAAAATAAGCAACAAAATGCTCTTAGAGCTACCCTTTACAGCTAAAAGAATAATTCTTTTAATTAATTTTTAATTCCATAATACGGGTTGCACATTTCCCGACAACATGGAAAGTAGCCGTAGTGAAGATCAGTCCTAAGCCTGGTAAAAATCCTTTAAAGGGGAAGTCTTGTAGGCCTATAAGTCTTTTACCCACAATGTCAATGTTAGAAAAACTGCTTAAAAAACGATCTGACCCCAATCTTGAATGGCAACAACTGCATTCAAACCACCAATTTGGCTTTAGAAGTCAGCATAGTACCATCGAACAAACCCACAGGATGGTACCTGGTTATAAGAAAATCCTTTGAGGAAAAGAGATACTGAACAGCGCTTTTTATCGATGTCTCACAAGCATACGAGAAAGTATGGCATGAAGTCCTGTTAAACAAACTAGAACTTAATCTATCAGCTTTTATTTGCAACCTGCTAGTAAAATAATTAACCGGGAGACGATTTATGATCAGAGAAGGAAATTAAATAAGTTTTTCTCAACCAACTGCGGCTGGTGTATCGCAAGGCAGTATACTAGGTCCAATTCTGTACTTGCTTTACACAGCAGATATTCCAATCCATAGTTTTACACTAACGTCGACATTTGCTGACGATACTGCTTTTCTTAGTACTCATAATGATCCTATAGAGGCTTCGAACCAACTGCAACAACACGTTACCCAAGTTGAAAAATGGGCAAAGTTATAGGGAATAAAGATTGATGAACAAAAATGATTATTGAGGGCTGCAGATATTGACCATTATAGGCGAGTGGCGTGAAAATAGATCAAACCAGACTTGAAACTCAAAAAAATTCTCGTTGGCAAATCTTTTGTAACGCCGAAGTCAATGGCATCTGGAATTTTGTTTTAGGCTTACCAAATTACCCAACTTTCTTTTTCTTACTAAATCAAAAGGAAATTTTTTATTGGCATTAGACCAGGAAACAGATTTGTTACTTTTACAAAAGAACCCAGTTTCTAGGTCAAAGCCTACTGATAGAACTGCCTTTGATAAGACTCAAAGGTCTCAAGGCAAAAAGATGGATCTGCCTTTTACTTTTGTTGCATATATTTCTCTTTAAGCTGTGAGAATAAACTTTTTCTATATGAAATCCGCCTAAGTTTTCGTGTGTATTTTTTTGTATCATTATACCCTTCACATAGTGATAATGGTATATATCAGTTTGTCATTCCGTTTGTATTTGCGACCCCATAAAGTATATATATTCTGGATCCTTATAGATGGGGAAGTTGATATAGCCATTGCCGTCTGTCCATCTGTCCGTCTGTTGAAATCAAGTTTCCGGAGTCAAATAAAAAGATACAGACCAGTTAATGGTGTCAAACTGTTAGAAATATCCCGCAGGCAATCGCTATTTAAAATCAGCAAAATCGGTTCACCATTGACCGAGATATAAGAAAAAACCCAAAATAACCCATTTTTTTCAGGACAAAATTCGTGCATACATCCCTATATATCTCAGTAAATATAGTCACTCTTGCCACAAAACTTAACACGGATACTCCTAAAATGATGCAAAAGTTTTTTTCAGATAGGATTAGATTAGAAGTGGTATTTTCCTACAATTGCACAAATTTGGTGAAATATTTTATGCGCTACATCGTAGAACATTTTAAGTCGATAGCTGTTATATATCGACTGAAAATGTTCCAAAAAAAGTAATTGTACAACAAGACCTACATTTTAAAAAACATTTTTTTGGGTGGAAGCAGAAAATGGGGTAGCTCCCATACAAAATAACAATTTTTATAAAATTTTCGATACGCTATATCTCGGAAACCGTAACAGATATCGAAATCAAATGTTCTTCCAAAAGTAATTGGACAACAAAACCTACACTTTGAAGAAAACATTTTTGGGGTGGGGGTGAATATGGTGTAGCTCCCATAACAATTAAAGATTTTTATAAAATTTTCGATACGCTATATCTCGGAAACTATAACAGCTATCGACTAATAGTGGTCTACGAAAAGTGATTGGATAATAAGACCTACACTTTGGAAACAAGAAGGGGTAGGTCCAATACAAATTAACAATTTTTATGAAATTTTCGATTCGCTACATCTGGGAAACTAAAACAGCTATCGACTTCGAGTGTTATACACAAAGTAATAATCAAATAATTCATACATTTTGGAAAAAAATATTGGAGAGGAGCAGGGGGACTAAAACATCCTATAAAAATTAACCACTTTTATTTACCTTTTAATATGAATAATGTTGAAAACTCTTAAAACTCTTGACCTCAAACCTTCTTCATCTGTTTCTATTATTCATACGAACGTTAAAATTTTATAAAGTTTTCTATGGACTTTAAAGCTTGCACAAGGTATTTTTATTATATTATTTGCAGTACAAAATAACTCGGCTGGGTATATTAAAAGACCAATGTAAAGGGTATATAAGATTCGGCACAGCCGAGTATAGCGCTCTTACCTGTTTTTTATTAATATTTCTTATTAAAACTACACTCCTAACCTCAAGCTTGTCTCTAAAATAATGATTTTAATACATGAACATTTGTTAATATTTCTTTGTGTAAACTTTACAATTTATTTTGTGTCAACGATGAGCTGTTGTTGTTAATTTAGTGTTAGAAACTATTATTAAAAACACATGTACTGTTTGTTGGCAATAACGTTTTGTTTTATAATGATATTGACAGCAATAATAAACATATTGATGGCTGTTTTGTATAAAATTACAATGAATACTTGTGCGGCTGTGTTGGTATTAATGTTTCAGCACTAAACCAAATCTTTAAGGGTAGAAGTAAAAAGGCCTTTGACAAGGCTTTAAATACTCTGAGAAGCTTTACACTGTCTTCTAGGACTTATGATCCTTAATCCATATTTACAACATTACAACTCACCGTCAATCAGGGTGAGTTTAAGCTACTCTTTCATAAAAACAGAATTTAAAATGAGTGTGCTTAATAATGAATAAGTTTTCGATTTCACCAAAAAACTCCCTAAGAGGCCTTTGGCATGGCCTGATAGACCTCTTAGTTAAATTACTTACTAACACACATACACACGTATTTACGTTTTCAAACTTTAACACATCATAATGTATTTATGTAAAAATTATGGTTTTAACCGTGTGTGGTTAGTAGTGACATTAGATACGTCAGTGTAGTCGTTGTTATTGTTATTTTATTTCCTGTTGTTATTATTAGTAATATTGAGGTTTTCGCCTGCTGTTACCGTAACTATGGTTATTTAGCGTTTGGTACAGAGTGGAATTATTTTATTCATTATTTAAAATAGAAAAAAATCTTGATATTACTTTATTTTCTTTGACAAGTTTTCTAACTATTTCACTTTAAATTTCACAGGATGTGGTTTATTTTAATATTGTTTCCTATTTGTGTGTATATTTGAATAAAACTTAATACTCCACATTGTTTTTCTATTATTAGTTTTTATGGTTCTTACTATTTAATTAGGTTTATTAACTTTACAGTCCACAAGTATAAAAACATATTTACCCATTTAGCCAAAAGTTCCGATTTGGTAAGAATTCGTTTCATGAAAGGGTTGACACGTTTTTGTAACGATATGTCGGTACAAAATGGTAACGAAGTGGTAACAACATGCAGGTACGAAATCGTAACGAAATGAAGGTACCAAATAGTCAACTTTTTTATTAATTATTAATTTTGGCAATAAGAAAATGCTTTCTTTGCGTGTGTTTCCGTACAAAGTTTAGTCGGTGCAGCAACTACTGCTTGTCGACCGCCAAGCGCGTGTAACCTACGCCCTAACCATCCTCAATCTCGAGGCCGAAGTGGGCGACCAAAATCATAATGAGGTACGATGTTCATTTAACCTTAGCGGGTACGTGAACAAGCAAAACTATCGCTTCTGGGGCAGCAAGAGTCCACGAGTGATGCATAAGAAGCCATTACACCCGCTCAAAGTGACTGCATGATGCGCTGCTTACGCTGGAGGAGTCATCGGGCTATTTTTTTTAAAGACGCTGCTGGTCAAACAACAACAGTGAACGGAGCGTGCTAAGAGGCCATGTCAGCTGAATTTTTTCTGCCGCAATTGAAAAAAATTTGGACTAAAAAACATCCGGTTTCAACAGAATGAAGCAACAGCACACACTGCGGGAGCCACAACCGATATTTTAAAGGCGGTGTTCCTGGGTCGCCTCATCTTTCGTTTTGACGATTTACATTGGCCCGCAAATTGCTGGACTGTACCGTTTCAGGCATTTTTGGATTTCTTTAAGTCCCGTACTTACGTGAACAAGCCCAAAACCCTGGAAGCCCTCAAGGATAAGATTCGACTAGAGTGCGAGAACCTGTCGCCCGAAGCTCTCGCCATAAAACGGGCCCGTATAGCAATTAATTGTAATGACACCCATTGTGCCGATATCATACTTTTGACTTGACCAATAATCCTAAATTTTAAAGGTTCAAATAAACATATGCCAAAAATAGAATTTAAGTTTTTCATTTAGAAATAAATTAGAGCCAAACAATATCAGATTTTTGGCCCACCTTGTATTTGTTTAAAAATTTCAAACAACTTATGAGTCAAAGTTTTAAAAAAAGTTGAAAAAAACTTTTATGTAGGCAAACTACCAAACTATCTAGACGATTTTGTTACTATCTCTCGACTTCAGACAAACTACCGAAAAGTTTCTACGAATTCAAAACTTTTCGTTTGCTGGGATATACTTACATGCATGAATTTTTATTATATACACACAGTGCAATATTCTTCCTATAAAAAAGATAAAAAAAATATATTCACTCTACATGATTGCAAAATATGCAAACAAAATAAGCAAAATTTTTATCGAAATAAGAACTTAATTAAAACTAAAAAACTTAATTTTCTTTTAGCGTATGAGTAATATCACTAGGCAACAGCCATTTTGTTATTTGTTTCTAGCATACTTTTTCTCATGGATTTGGACCTACTGAACACGAAAATGAATTTTAAAAATTTTTCTGTCGATTGGTTTGCGAGATACAAATTTTTTAATTTTTTTTTTTTAATTTTTGGAGGTACACTTACTATTTTGAGCATATCTTTAGTCTTCTTTGACCTATTTTATCCTACTACTACTCAAATTAAAGACAATTGAGCCGTCTACAACTTATTCTCAGAAAATTTTCAAATCGGGTTAGTAGTTTTGATGTTGGCGGCTTAAAAAGGTTAAAAAACTGGGTTTTTTTAGTAAAAATGTGGCTGAAAAATTCATATAAAAATTCATATAAAATATAAAACGCGATGTTAACAGCGATTTTAATTTTTTTACGTATAGCTGACACTTTTCCAAAGAAAATAAGCCCTTACTTAACAAAATCTGATGACAAATGGCCGACTTATTATTTTTTTGGTAAACGACCGAAATTCCGCTATTTTACGATTTTTTGATTTTCATTATTTGCACAGCTTACCTACCCAACGCAAACGAATAAATACATTTGAACTTAATTTAAAATAAACAAATTAGTCTTCGTATATTATTTTTTAATTTATTTACAGCACTACATGCTCATACATATTTAAACATAAGGAGACACGGTTATCAATTGCATTTCAAAACTGTCTGTGAAAGTGTAAAGAAGTTAATATTTAGAAAACGCAAGGAAGACAATGAGTAAAAGACTACGTGTGTTCGAGTGTTTGAACGATCCAGACAATTTCTGCAATGTTTGTGGCCAGTTTATAAAAAAAAATCACGCACACAAGTTTACTCCAGCAGTACAATTGCACTATTTGAATTATTTTGGTATTTCACCAAATATCACAGAACCATGGACACCTAAGTCGCTGTGTGATCTTTGCTATATAATCTTAACCAACTGGGCAGCTGGCGGAAGGTAAGAATTTTTATTTAAACACATTATACATAGCGAATATAGTAATTTATTTTAATTTTAGCCGCCATATGAAATTCGATACACCAATGATGTGGAAAAAGCCGCTATGCCATTCCACAGACTGTTATTTTTGCCTCACCACAAACAGTGGGGTAGGAAGATTTTTTAAATGGAACTACGCTCAAGTGGGATCGTTTGCGCTTCCAGTACCACATTCGCATGATGTGCCATATCCAGTGTGCCCTGGTGCATCTCTTCAAAAAGCAGAATCGTCAGAAGAAGAGTCCGAGTCAAATGCAAGCGAATTTGAGCCGGGTGCAAAGCGAAAATTACTGTCACAGGCCGAACTAAACGATTGGGTGCGCGATTTTGGTCTCACTAAGGAGAAAGCCGAACTTTTTGCGTCTCGGATGATACAGTGTGGATTTGTGGCTTCAGAAGTGAAAGTAACAGCGTACAGAAACCGTCACAAGGAGTATGCAAAATTTTATACAAAGAAAGACCAAATATGTTTTTGCAGCGACATTTCAGGCTTGTTCCAAGAGCTTCACCAAATTCACAACCCCAACGAATGGAGGTTGTTTATTGACAGCAACAAAGAGAGCTTGAAGGCAGTTCTCTTACATAATGGGAATGAAAAGCCATCTGTTCCTATTGCTCATGCGGTTCATTCAAAGGAGAACTATGAAACTATGGACATTTTGCTGAAATGCATAGAGTATAGGAAATACAATTGGAAAATATGCGCCGACCTTAAAGTTGTGGCCATTCTGTGTGGACTCCAAGGAGGCTATACGCGACATTGCTGTTTTCTGTGCCTTTGGAATAGCCGCGCTGATGATCAGCATTATATAA